>CAKXYN010000034.1:20200000-20500000 GCA_935064755.1 Tragelaphus eurycerus
AGCCTGGTCTGGGAAATTAAGTTTATTAACAAGTACTCTCAAAAGCTGCTGTGCTTTAGTATCTCATCCACAGCTCCTGGAAATTTACCCAACACTAAAACAGTTTAGATTAAAAGAAGCTAAATCTGCTGAAAGTGAAGACAAAGACTCTATTTGTGATTTTAAAAAAAAAGCAAAGGATTCAGAAGCTCATACTTCTGTGAGACAGAAAACGGAGAGCTCCAAGACCTACCCACCACTTCCCACCAAGACCATATCCATTATTTGGGAGCGTCATTTCTCCCTATTGTCGCCCTTTCTATATCTGTATTTCTCAACTCTCTTTAGTTGCCTCCCTGAATTCCTGAATTTTTGCTTTCTGCTCATACAGCATATCATTAATAAATAAGAAACTTTTACCTTTTAAACTGTGCTGTTTGTTTTAAAATTAAATAAAAGCCAATGCTTAAATTGTCCTTACCGTCTCCCGACAAACTGCTCTAGATGTATTGAAGCTGGCCAAGTCATGTGAGATCACAGACCACCTAGGCAGCACTGGCTTAACCCTGTCATCACCAAACTTCTTTTAAACGTGGTCATACGTTTCCTGACACACGATGCACATGCAAAAATGCCTTAAAGAAACCAACAGAGCCGCCTGCGTCCTTTAATACTCGGGCTACACCTGTGTTTTCAGACTGCTCTTCTCGCTCCCACCTGCCCCAACCTGGCACTCACCCCTCAAGCCAGGCTCACATACAGCCTCCTACAGCAAGTCCTCCGGGTCACTCTTCCGGCCGCCTTTCCAGGCATAATCAGAGCCCCCTTCCCCTCCTGTAGTCCTACAACTTCTGATGGTTTCCTTTAGAGCAACACACACCACACTGTCTGGAGTCAGGACTTCGTGAAAGGAATTTTAATAAAGTCCCCCAAAATCTTGATGACCAAATTTAAACCAATATACTGGATTTTAGTTAATTCTCGTTCCCCACGCTGGACTACGCGTTCCCTGAGAACAGAACCACCTTCATCTGCGCACTAAGTCACCTGGACAGACTAGCAGGGGCCGGCTTCTCAAATACTGGCTACCGACTCTCCTTTCATTGGCCCCACGCACCTACTTATTTACAACTCCAGAAACACAGGGCAACCTGGATGTCCCTTAAACCCAGGATACTTCTGTGCCTTTACTCATGTTATTCCACGTTCCTTCATTTATTTCATGGATCCTCTGCCGCCTCCCAGGGATCCATGAAAAAAACACTGCTTATTTCATGACCTTTTGTCATCCTTCAAGGCTCACAGACTGTCTTAACCTTTGGGAAGTCTTCCCTGCATCCCTCAGTCAAAATTCCCTCTTTGGTTTCAAGTCATTCTTGATGTAAACACTGGTGGAAGCACTTACTAAAGTGTGACTGAGAGCAGGGTCTACAGACACAAAGCTCCCATGGAGCTGAGCCCACGTTCTTCATTCATCCTCACCCCCAGATGCATGCCTAGGAGGGTTTATAAGCGTTCCACAAATGTATTTAAATAAACGCCTAGCTGACTATTCCCAGCACAACAGTACAGGATGTAAATTTATGGTTCTACCATCAAGATGTAAATAAAAAACAGCATCTCATTGACAGTTTTAGATTCTTAGACATTTTCAGTGCCTTTAAAAATTCAGTTTATTTCATTAAGAAATATTAACTTTTAAACAATATTCCTTCAATGAGACCAAAAGGCCTCTATAATCAAAAACATAATACATGTGCCCCTTATTAGAGCACATTTCTGTAGAGTACCTGTCAGTATAATTTGCATTTGAAAAACTATAAAAAACACTTAAAATGACAGCCGTGGAAATTAATCTGAGTAGTGAGGTTGGCAGCACAGCCTTTATTTTCCTCCAATGGATATAACTTTTACCTATAAATGTACGGGTCTAGCTAAAAATGGCTGGTAACCTACCCTATGTATTTTCGGAGTTGTCTCTCCTAAAATAGAAACAGTCCGGAAAAATTATTAGAATGGCTAGAATCTTTTCTGTTTACCCACAAAACAAAGGAAGAAGATGAAGGAATATTGTTTACATGTATAGAGTTTGGCTATACGTGTAATATATATGAGTGTAATATATACACATGTAAACAAGATTGCTTCATCTTCTTCCTTTGTTTTGTGGGTAAACAGAAAAGATTCTAGCCATTCCAATAATTTTTCTGGACTGTCTCTATACATGTAATGACTTAAAATGTTAAGTCAAAATATAAATTAATTCATCATTTTACAAGTAATTTACTATTCCCTGTTTAAGGAGTCTGCTGGAGAAGGAAATGGCAACCCACTCCAGTGTTCTTGCCTGGAGAATCCCAGGGATGGGGGAGCCTGAGGGCTGCCATCTATGGGGTCACACAGAGTCGGACACGACTGAAGTAACTTAGCAGCAGCAGCAGCAAAGGCAGTCTGACAGGGCTGTCTGCTGTCACCCTGTTTGTTTAATCTAAATGCTGAGCACATCATGAGAAACGCCAGGCTGGGTGAGTTACAAGCTGGAATCAAGATAGGCGGGAGAAACATCAACAACCTCAGATGTGCAGATGATACCACTCTAATGGCAGAAAGTGAAGAGGAACTAAAGAGCTTCCCGATGAGGGGGAAGGAAGAGGCCGGCTTCAGACTAAATATTAAAAACCTGAGACCCTGGCATCGGCCCCATCACTTCACAGCAGACAGAAGGGGAAGAGGTGGCAGCGGTGACAGAGCTCCTCTCCTTGGGCTCGCGTCACTGCAGACGGTGACGGCAGCCGTGGAGTCAGAAGACGACTGCTTCTGCAGGAAAGCGAGGACAAACCTGGACAGTGTGTTGAAAAGCAGAGACACTACTCTGCCGACAAAGATCCGTACAGTCAAGGCTGTGGTCTTCCCAGTGCTCACGTGCAGCTGTGAGAGCTGGACATCAAAGAAGGCAGAGCGCCAAAGGACTGACGCCTTCACACCGCGGTGCTGGAGGAGACCCCTGAGAGTCCCTCGGAGAGCAAGGAGACCAAACCGGACAATCTTAAGGGAAATTAACCCTGAATAGTTGGAAAGACTGATGCTGAAGCTGAAGCTCCAATATTTTGGTCATTTGATGTGAAGAGGCAACTCACTGGAAAAGTCCCTGATGCTGGAAAAGATTGAGGGTAGAAGGAGAAGAGGACATGAGAGGATGAGACAGCTGGATGTCATCACTGATGCAATGGACATGAACTTGGGCAAACTTCACAAGATGGTAAGGGACAGGGAGGCCTGGTGTGCGGCAGTCCGTGGGGTCACAGAGAGTCGGACACAACTGGGCTACTGAACAACAACATTTAAGGCAATAAATTTAAGAGGGAAAAGCTCCTTTAAAAGAAAATAAATGTAAGGTACATGATTTGCATGAATACATCAACTATTCTTTAAGCTCCTAAGACTGAGTATCTTTTAAAATTACAGAGAACTGGTTGATAAAATTAACTTACTTGTCAGAGAATTTTCTGACAAAATTGAGAAAAAAGATAATGATGTGAATGTATAGGTATGATTTACAATCAACCTACTGCCAAAAAGGCTATAAGCAGATTATAACAAGAGACTCTGTGAGACCATTAAAATATAAAACACAGAGCCAGTCCAGACAGCAATGTCTCCTCACCTTTGGGGGGTGGGTAGAGATCACTGAAAGTTTGATAAAAGCCAAGGAAACTCCCCAAGTTCCCAGGTGAACACACAAATAATTTTTCCTATCGTTTCAAAGGGGTTCATGAACTCCCTGAAGCTGATACATAGAGAATGGTTTAAAACCTCCAGCCACAGTGAGCTAGAGGAGAAATTTACCCCATCAAAAGCCCAGGTATTTAATAAAGGTACTGTGATTAAAATGAACTGTAGCTCCAAGCTCCCTTGCAGCCAAAGCAAATATTAATAGAAAGCACAACAGGCTAAATAATTCTCAGCGGCCAAAAGAAGGAACATGCCAGTCTGCAAGAAAACTTCACTCTGAAACCAAACCCCTGAAAAATCTGTCATGTGAGTTCTTATAAAAGGATGGTCGAACATCTGAACAGACGGTGTCACGGGAGATGCAGATGAAGAAATTTTTACCATATAACTGCATTTAAAAAGACCGGTAAGATATTAGGTAATGGTACTAAAATATAGAACGAATCAGCTTTCTGACAATCTAGTTTGATATAAGGTAAGAAATGAGGTGATGTCACCACTCTCCAGCCTCATGTTCATTAGAGCCTCTGATACAAAATGAGAAAATTTTCACTGAGTCTAAATCTAGTCTATACAGCATATTAAAAAGCAAAGACATTACTTTGTCAACAAAGGTCCATCTAGTCAAAGCTATGGTTTTTCCAGTAGTAGTGTATGGATGTGAGAGTTGGACTGTAAAGAAAGCTGAGCACCGAAAAACTGATGCTTTTGAACTGTGGTGTTGGAGAAGACTCTTGAGAGTCCTTTGGACTGCAAGGAGATCCAACCAGTCCATCCTAAAGGAAATCAGTCCTGAATATTCGTTGGAAGGACTGATGCTGAAGCTGAAGCTTCAATATTTTGGCCACCTGATGTGAAGAGCCGACTTATTGGAAAAGACCCTGATGCTGGGAAAGATTGAAGGTGAGAGGAGAAGGGGACGACAGAGGATGAAATGGTTGGATGGCATCTCTGATTCAATGGTCATGAGTTTGAGCAAGCTCCAGGAGATGGTGAAGGACAGGGAAGCCTGGCGTGCTGCAGTCCATGGGGTCACAGAGAGTCGGACATGACTGAGAGACTGAACAACAACAATAAGACCTAGCCTGGATCCTAAAAGGAGGCACTTCCCACACTGAAGTGGACATTTGAGACCTTAAGTTAATACACACAAGCTCCCAAACGGGGTCTCTTGACCCACTCAGAACTGTGAAGATTAGACAGGGTTGGCAGGGTCTGATATTTGTGTCTTATCAGCTATTATATAATCCTTCAAGAATATATGTATTTACAATTTATTTAACATGACAGGCTGTAGATGTAACTATAAATATGGGCCATAAGTCTGAAATGGTTTAGAAATGTTATGTTGATGAAAAAATAATTAAAAACTGAAAACAAATTAATACTTCACATTAAAAAAGAATACATATATTTAAAACTTTAGGTCACTATAGAAGCCTTTTTAACTTAAGCCAGATTTAATTAAAATGATCTGATTTTTACTTAACATAGACATTACTGTTAAGGTCACTACAATCCCTAATCTTAGCTAATTTATCTGTATCTATCCTGCATCAATCTCTTGCTTCCCACTTTTTCCTCTCTGGTTAAAGTTTTAAGGAGTTGGAAAATAAACTCAGTTCAGTTCACTCACTCAGTCATGTCCAACTTTTTGCAACCCCACGAACTGCAGCACGCCAGGCCTCCCTGTCCATCACCAACTCCCGGATCTTGCTCAAACTCATGTCCACTGAGTCAATGATGCCATCCAACCATCTCATCCTCTGCCATCACCTTCTCCTCCTGTCTTCAATCTTTCCCAGTATCAGGGAAAATATACTAAGCAGCCTTTAATGAAAACAGACTGATTAAAGACTTATTTCTCTATGAGTATCTCACTGAATGTCCAGGATTTTTCAAAGCCATTTGTTCTCAAATGCCTCCATTTGGCTTCAGCTCTGTTGGTAGAGTTAATCTTTAATTCACGTAAAATTAGAGCAAAATCGCACCTTACTCCAGAATTAGATTCTAAAGTCACCATAAAAGGAAAAAATTGCACACACTCAAAAAAATTACCTCTGAGTACCTCCTTAAACCAGAAAGAAATGGCAATCCACTCCAGTATTCTTGCCTGGAAAATCCCACGGACAGAGGAGCCTGATGGCTACAGTTCATGGGGTTGCAGAGAGTCAGACACGACGCAGCAACTAAACCACCACCACCACCTCCTTAAACCAGCGGGAAAGTGACATCCTCCAGCTGGGTGGGCACAGCCCGAGTTCCTCGAGTGCTGCTGGGGCACTGCTCATCCTGCTGAGAACGGATGAAGGGAAGAGCATCTCGTCTCCCACTGAGGGACACACACGCACCGATGAGAAGGCAGCAAAGGCCCAACCACTCTCACCTGCTCGCCTTGAACAGCACTTCCCCCACGCATGCTCTCCTTTCTTCAAGGGAGATTAAGTATGAACACTTGAATCTACAAAAGTTAAATATGAGACCATGATGTGAGATAATGTTTGCACTAAAAATTCTAAAAGTATCAATAGTTCTGATGCCATACAACCTCAATGTTTCTAACTTAGCCATATAATGTGGCACCTTTTTTTTTTTTTTTATGGTTTTCATATACAAACTGGTCAGGAGATGTTTTTGTGCTGAATGTTCTAAACCTTCAATATTCCACTTAGCTGACAGAATTCAGATTCTGAGAAACAATTTCAAATTTCACCTGGTCCCCTTAACCCTTCCTTCAGTCAGGGATTATAGTATAAAATTAAGCTGAAGTCTTAAGGAAATTCCACAGAAATTCCTTTCCTTTCTATAAAAGTGAGAGGAACACCAGTGAGGGTGTGAGGTAATTGGGATCACACTGCCTGGTGTGTATTCCCACATCTAAAAATGGAATCAGATGCCTGTCATTCAGGCCGTCACCTGTTGGAATCATCTACAGCAATGCGTGAGGGCAGGCTGCATCAGGTCAGTCAGTGATCGACCTGCTGATGGAAGAGACTGTGTTTAACCACACACACACACACACACACACACACACACACACACGGCAACATGATCTGCGCTTCTGCAACAGAGAGAAATAAGAACAAAGTCTAAGAATTGGGTACCGGAGAAAAACACACTTGCCTGGTACAGGCAATGGACTCTTCTGAAGCTTTACATTGATCAAATGCTTTGCACAGCAGCACCATTCTTTTAAAATGCAACACTAAGAGTTTCACAACTTACAGTTTTAGGGTTGCTATTTGGGCGCAATGGAAAACCAAACTGAATTTACTAGTTACTTTTCACAAGTTATTGTATCTCTTCATAAAGGGGGGAGAGGGGGAGGAGGAGTAAATGTCAGCAGAAGTGTTTTATAAGCTAATTTCTGGGAGAGAGCTCAGATGGGAAGTGCCTTTGCAAAGGAGCCTCTATGTTCAACTCAGTGTCATGAATATGCCTTTCCAACACGCTGAAAGAATTCTTCCTCTTCAGGCCCAAACATCTCTGCCTAAAAGATGACAGACTCACAGATGTAAGTAATACATAACCAGGTTATTTTCTGATTTAAACATCAGACAATAAGGAAGAAGAAAATACAACAGCAGAACAATAACAGGTAAAACCGTAAGCACACTGACTGAACCCGCCCAGCCTGGCCAGACACCACAGTAGCCACCTGTGTGAGCTGTTTTACAACAGGAGGTCCTGGGAAGGGACAGGGAACTAATAAGCCTCCACCAACCAGGAGAGTTCGGGAAAGGTCAAAAGGAGACACCACGTGTCAGACCACCTCCCAGAATCCTCTCTGGCTGAGCAAGGCGTGCACCAGCCCAAGACTGCAAGCCATGAGACAGAGCCGCTCTCCTGGGTCCCCTCACGCTCCCGCTCTCCGCCGGGCGCCCCGTCCCAATAAAACTTCTTGCTGTGTCAGCACATGTGTCTCCTTGGACAATTCATTTCCGAGTGTTAGACAAGAGCCCAGTTTTAGGCCCTGGAAGGGGTCCCCTTTCCTAAAAGAAAAACTAGTCTAGTTTTATAATATTTCAGCAATTAAAAAATTATGTTTTTTGTTTGTATTCTTTGGGAAGTGGCTTTTTGAAAAATGCAAAAAAGAGTAAGACTAGGAAGTCTCCACTGTGGTCACCTCCTCACTTAACAGAGTGACTGAACACCTGCCAGGTGCCGGGCAGTGGCCCAGGCGTGCTGTCACGGCCTCTCATACACCTGGGGGGAGATATGTGCCACTGCGGTTTGAGAAGATTTAATGAAGTGCCTCATCTTTAACTGATTATATGACCAGGTAGTCTATGTTCCAACGACATTTTATTGTCTATTTTCAACCACGGGGAGCGCCTCGTCACTCCCTTGGAGTCCTGTCCTTTTGTTGATTCGCTGAGCCATCCATTTACCCGTAACTGCCCAACAAGCTGTATGCATGTCAATTCCAGACAGCTCCTGCACTTAAAGAAGCGTGGTTCTTCCTTACCTGAAAAAGTCAAGAGGGAACAAAACCAATCATTTGGCAGATCTAAAGAAAGTTTAAGGTGCTCAGGTAGCAGATATGCAAGTGTCCTTTAAAACTATAAAGTGCCTTTCTAATGCAATATATTATTACTGAACAAAACTACTTGCTTCCTCTGACGACTTCAATCTCTCATGCTATTATTATGAATATCAAGAGTCCCTTACTAATCTGGATTGCTACTTTCAGGAACCAAGGAAGGCCTATCCAATTCCTTCTTTGATAAGTTCAGTTGTGAGCATTTCACTGACAACATCCAACACTGTGCCAATCTACTCAAGTTTGAAGAAATTATGTCCTTTGAGGGTTTCTAGCCATTTATTATGGTTTAGTGGAAAGAAAATGGGAATTAAAGTTAGGATTTGAATTCTAGCTTCATGTGAGTTTCAACAAAGTAAGCTCTCTGGGACTCAGTCTCCACAACAGCACAAACAGGGTGCAGACACCCCGAGACAGACGCATGCGTATTAACTGAGAAAGAACAGTGTTCAACGCAGTCACATGTGAGAACCCTGCATTTCCCTTGTACCTGTTTTAGAACAGTGTACAACCTATTTAGCATTATCAGTTATATTTCCTCTGTTACCAGACAGTAAATATGCTGTCGGGCTTTTTGTTATGTTTTCACTTAGGACTCCCCATTCTCATGTAAATAGAACTGTGATCTCAGTATCTTTCAGGAGCTTAACTTTCTTTGTGTGTATCCCCACAGTGCCTTGTGGGGATATTGGATAAGCACACTAACAGACCATAATAAGTAGGCCCAAAGGGTATTTTCACTTATAAATGTATTTAATAGAGAGAAAATAAGGCAGAGTATCTGAAATCAGGACTTCCCCAGAAAACAAAGGCTGAGCAAAACCTTAAATTCTCTGCAAACTATCTATTGCAAATGTATTATTACTTAGTTATTGGAATATCTCATTTTTCTTTTGGTCTAATTCAATAAAATCAGAAACCGCCGCCCTTCCCCCCAAAAAATGTGCCTTTGAGTGAATTTCATCACCTTTCTAACACCACCCATTTGTAAAAAGAGCTCTGCTGCTGCTGCTAAGTCACTTCAGTCGTGTCCGACTCTGTGCGACCCCCACAGACGGCAGCCCACTAGGCTCCTCTGTCCCTGGGATTCTCCAGGCAAGAACACTGGAGTGGGTTGACATTTCCTTCTCCAATGCATGAAAGTGAAAAGTGAAAGTGAAGTCGCTCAGTCATCCCGGACTCTTAGCGACCGTATGGACTGGAGCCTACCAGGCTCCTCTGTCCATGGGATTTTCCAGGCAAGAGTACTGGAGTAGGGTACCAAAAAAGAGCTTAGGTTTTCAGAACTGAAGTATACACAACAGGTCTCCAATACAATCATTTCTCCAAGCAAAATTTCCATTATTTCCTTGCAACAATGTAACAGAAATGGCAATTAAAATCAGACATTTTAGTTCCTATTACCTGAAAAATGTAAGCAGGTGCTTACACATTTACGAGCTGCCCATGAAGGCACGACTGCAGCCGGGCGGCCTCCCACGCCGCTGCCCCGCACTCGCCGTCCGCGTGCTCTCCTCTCTGAAGCACTGTTCTCATGCTCAGCTGTGACAGACAAACCCAGCGTGGGTAACCATGCTGGCGCACCAGCAATGAAAAGTGAGCCCTCTTCCATGCTGACTGTAAAAATCTTCATTAAGGAGGCTAATGAACACTAATTCTGAGAAGTAGACTACACAGTTATGTGACTTGTTAAAAGGGAGAACGTGTATTAGAAAATAAAATTTCCACAAAGCTAAACACGAACAGAACAGTGTATAAACTATTTATCACTATCAGTTATACGTCCTCTTTCACCAACAGCAAATACTCTGTAGGTTTTTTGTTCTTCATTTAGGACCCTCCATTCTCATGTAAAGAGAACTGCGATCTCAATATCTTTCATTATCTTAACTTTCTTTGTGAGTATCTCCACAGTGCCTTAAAAATATTGGCTAAGCACATTACTAGACCATAATAAGTAGGCCCAAAGGGTATTTTCATTTATAAATGTCTTTAATAAAGAGAAAATAAGGAGGAGTATCTGAAATCAGGATAGATTATACAAATATGCAAATATGAACTTGGCAACATAGGGTGAGAATCTATTACAAAAGGTCATTTAGTCTTAAAGTTTCTGCATAAGGCATACTCTTAAGTTTCTCCTAAGCATGTCTCCAAAAAAATCAAAAAACAAATTTAGGCATATTTAAAATTTTTTCCTGTAACAATATACTTTTTTTTTTCCCATATAAAACTGAGAGTATATGTTTTCTATGAAATCGCCCTTAATAAATATAATAATAATGACACTGAAAGCTGCACAAGTTTAAAAGAAAAAGCCTGGCTGGAGAGGGAAACTGCCAAGGCTGCACCACAGACACACCTAAAGCAGCAAAAGTGAAAACGGACAGACAGGGCCTGAGCAAAGTCCTGACGCAACACAGCATTCACAAAAACACAGACATTCTCTAAACTGGCATCAGGTGGAAGAAAAGCTGCTGCATCGTATTATATTTAAGTATTCTGAAGAGGACTATTTGGTAAGAAAGCCTTGCATGCTGGGCTAAGTCGCTTCAGTCCTGTCCGACTCTCTGCGACCCCAGGGACTGTGGCCCGCCAGGCTCCTCTGTCCATGGGATTCTCCAGGCAAGAATCCTGGAGTGCGTGGCCGTCTCCTACTGCAGGGGATCTTCCCGACCCAGGGGTCAGACACGACGTTCTCACGGCTCCTGCACTGGCGGGCGGGTTCTTTTGCTGCTAGTGCCACCTGGGAAGCTCCAAGAAAGCCTTCAGGGCCAAGAAAAAGAAGCATCAGTCACAGAGAACCAAAAAAAAATTTTAATACCATAAAGGTATTCAGATGTTCAATTAGCCTAACCAATGCTTGAAAAGATGCTATAAACTTGCCAAAATAATTATTCCTGAATAGTAGAATAATGTTTTTGCTGAGCCAGAGAACAATGTTAAAATTAACATTAAATAAACTATTTCCTTAAAAGAAGCCATTAACTTCAAAATGAGTATACGCTGCTCTTTAGAGGAAATTCAGAGTATCAAATACAAAATAAAGAATTAGGTAGAAGCTGGGGGATGGGAAACAGGATGTAGGGTAAGGAGCCCAGTATTTGAGGTCTGATAAGAAAACTGAAGAGAAGGCAATGGCAAGCCACTCCAGGACTCTTCCCTAGAAAATCCCATGGATGGAGGAGCCTGGAAGGCTGCAGTCCATGGGGTCGCTATGAGTCGGACGCGACTGAGCGACTTCACTTTCACTTTTCACTTTCACACAATGGAGAAGGCAATGGCAACCCACTCCAGTGTTCTTGCCTGGAGAATCCCAGGGACGGGGGAGCCTGGTGGGCTGCCGGCCGTCTATGGGGTAGCACAGAGTCGGACACGACTGAAGCGACTTAGCAGCAAGAAAACTGAGGCTTGGAAACTGAATGAAACATACTTAGAAAAGTGAAATTATAGTATCTGCCATTATAAAACTGTTGGAAGCATAAAAAATAAAGCGTGAGAACCAATACATAATAAGTGCTCAACAAATGATAATATTGTTTGTTCATATTACTGGATCTTGTGCAGCACGTGAAGAATAATTTTGTTCACCAAAAACCCAAATCAAAATAGTGTCCATTAAAGGTTTTCCTTGTAGTTTTCTCTCTTCTTTTTTTTAAATTTCACCAGTCATTTGATCTTTTTTATAGATCCATTCAGTGATAACTATTTTCAAGCAAAGCACTTATGGCAAGTTGTAAGAAAATCAGGTTTTAATTGCTTTTATTAACCAACTTATTAACCTAATATCATTTTAATGGTAACAATTCCATTTTTCTCAGCAGAAAGATGTAGAATGTACTACTTCACTTTTCAATATGACAGTTAACCTTGATATTCACCTGCAAAGTGCTCCATACTGTCAACAGAACAAAATTATCATCAGCTAAATCACAGAGATCTAGTAAAGTGGTGAAGGCTGTTGTTCCTGCGACATTTACATTCATAAGCAAAGAGGACTGTAAAAGACAGTTTAAAACGCATTTCCATAAACTTGAAAAAATAATCTCGATATTGCAAAGGACACCTCAGCTCTGTGGACCACTCATGAGATACCGGACAAGACAAGGCAAGAGCAAGCTGCCACCCCGGCCTCCCTCGCTGTATTCGTGGGAGATGACACCCAATGAACTAAAACAATGCTAAAGGCCATCAGACTTGGGGAGCAGAGTGATGGAAGGGTAAACAGCGGCGACTCCTAGGGTGCCAGTAATGTCCTGCTGCTGGCAACATACACTCTCCTGAACACGCAAACCATCGGTGCCCTCAGGGCGCTAACACGCTGATGGGAAAGCAGGGATCACAGGCAAGTCACAGAAGTCAGTGTCGGACAGAGTAAAGGAGACTGGGCGAGCTGAGGCAGGCTGGTCAGAGCAGCACACTGCGCTGGCAGCTGAGAAAAGAATGAAGATCAGGGAGCCAGTCAGGCAGCTTTTGAAAGAAGAGCCATCCAGGCAGAGGACAGAGGCTCGCAGAGACCCCGGGGGGGAGCACGCCTGGCATGTCTCCCAGGAAAGAGAAAGAACAGGAAAGAGCTCCTGCAACAGGAGCACCGGAGGCAAGAGGCAGCGAGGTCAGGGAGAGGAGCGGGACTTGACCACTAACCATGTCACAGGCCACTGTGATGGGAATCCCAGCAGGAAAACACCTGACCTCCACGTTAAAAGGACCGTTATCTCGTACTAAGAACAGACTGCACAGGACACAGAAGTGGGGAGAGCTGGCGGGAAGCCATGGCAGTTAATTCAGGCAGGAAAGGGAGACGGCTCGGACAACAAGGAAGGGAGCAGTGGGCAAACTCGAGGGACAGTCATTCTGAAGGCGGGGCGGAAGGAGTGTGTGGGCAGGACGGACGTAGACGGAGAGAGGAGCAAAGAGACCTAGGAGGACTCCAGGGTTTCCTGCTAACTGGAATGGTGAGCTGCTGTTAACTGACATGAGGACTGTGGGTGAGCTGGACTTGGACTGGAAAACAGGGGTTCAGTTTTGGACCTGTTCCTCTTCTGAGGTAACTAAGAAATATTCAAATGGAACACTGAACAGGCAGCTAGACATCGAGGTTAAAATTTAAGTGACAGAGTTTATTTTAGAGGCAGCTAAGCAAAAATAAATTTTAAACAAGATTAAATCTTAACTATTAACATCAACTTGACTAATCAATATAATAAATTTTCACTATTAATAATCTTCATTTAGTACCTCCAAGTAATGCTCCATCAATAAAGATTACATGAAAAGTGAATGTGGGCAAACGGAGAAAATACTTGGGCTATCCAGTCAGCTTAAATAATCACAGCTCAACAATACAGAAGGCTTAATTCGGCCCTCCAGCAGATGTATAATGCTTAGAGGCGAAAATGCCCAAAGACTCTGTCAGGCTTTGTCCGTATCTTTCACTGCAGACACAGTAAGCCTGGCAGATTTCTAACGGTGTCGTAAACAGCGCTATTGGCACCAAAGAAACAGAACTATTTAATGATAGGTTTCCTCCCTAAACAAAACAACTGGATCATGCCTGTTTATTAAGGATAACATGGTACAATCAGAACTGAGTACTGATGTTAAATAAGAATGTTGCCTCGCAGCTACACACACTGCCATATTCAGGCATTACCCAAGTCAGCCGTTTACCTAACAAGATTTTTTCTGGTTATAAAGGCGAATGCATTTGCACAGCTTTAAAACAAAACAAAAAATTAAACCCTGTAAGAATCACTAAGTTAACTGACATGGGGAGAGGTAAGACTGTCAATGGAGTAAATGAAAAATGGGAATTATCAATTAATAAGGGCTTCCCTGGTGGCTCAGCCAGGAAAGAATCTCCTTACAATGCAGGGGACTCCGGTTCGATTCCTGGGTCAGGAAGATCCCCTGGAGACAGGATAGGCTGGAGTGGGCACTCCGGTATTCTTGGGCTGGAGTGGGCACTCTAGTATTCTTGGGCTTCCCTGTTGGCTCAGCTGGTAAAGAATCCGCCCGCAATGCAGGAGACTTGGGTTTGACCCCTGGGTTGGGAAAATCCCCTGGAGAAAGGAACGGCTACACATTCCAGTATTCTGGCCTGGAGAATTCCATGGACAGAGGAGCCTCGTGGGCTTCAGTCCATGGGGTAGCAAAGAGTCGGACACAATTCAGTGACTTTCACTTTCACCAATTAATAAAATATGAATATTTAGCCAATTATCCTAACCTTAAATATTAAGCAATAAGGTATAAAGGGAAATTACTGATGCCTACTCTCTCAGTCAATATTTGCAAAACTTAACTGGTTGCTCTACCATTAATTTATAACCACACACACACACAATATATATATATATATATATATATATATAAACCAAGGATAAGGTTGGCATCATGGAGCAAGAACCCTATATACCTCAAGAAATGGAAACTGGGGAAAAGTGGGAATCATACTTTAAAAGAGGAATAAAAGCTGAAATCATACTAATCAAAGGTTGATTGTAGTAATAATCTGTTTTCCAAGTCCTTTCCAAAGGGCTTATTTAGCACATGAAGAGGATATTACTCCTTTCTTCAAAATCCAATTATCATCAACCAGGCAGGAAGTATCAGCACACCTTTCGGAACCGCCTCTGCTTTATCGCCCAGTACCTCAGCCCAGTGCCAAGCTCACAGACACTTCACAGAATCTCAACTTCCTCTAATCTCATCCTTTTCCCTCTTAGTTCACCTTCCTCCTCTCATGGGGTCTCTTAAATCTCCTTCCAACCCCACTCAATTAATTAGACTAGCTTTTTTTTATTCTAAAACTGAATGTTTTCAGAGAAAGAAGCTAGACACAAAAGGCCACAGCGTGTAGGGTCCCATTTGGGCGAAATGTCTGCAGACAAGCTACAGACAAAGCCAGTCCGTGGCTGCCAGGGCCTGGCGGCGGCGAGGGTGAGGGGCGATGGTTCTGGGGATTTGGGTTTCTCGTGGGCGATGAAAATGGTCTGGGAGTAGTCTAAGGGCTGAGGCGGCCCGACTCCGTGAATACACTAAACCACTGGACTACGCTCTCCAAAAGGGTGCATATGTCGATTTAACAAAAGATAGTATCCAAAGATCCTTTGAAGGCATTAGGTAAAAGCCCAACACATCTCACTAACTCAGCAGTTCTTTAACAATCCCTGCATTGCAGAGGAAGGCCCTAAACTAATAAGAAAATATTAAACTTGTTATATCCTGTTTCAGAGGGGAGGAAAATGCAAAACCCATTTTAGAAATAGAAAAAATTGAAAATTTGAAAGGATATTCCAGTTGCTCAACGAATTCAGTCATGCAGTACACTTCATGTTCAATAAAACACAACTGGACAATTTTCCAACATGCTCTTCTTTTCCTAACTACTTCACCAATCCTGGGTATTGGCTTTTTAAAAAAAATTATTTGTAATTGATGGATAATTGCTTTACAGTACTATGTTGGTTTCTACCAAATATCAACATGAATCAGCCATAGGTTTACCCATGTCCCCTCCCACTGGGTATTAGCTTTTAAAAACACTCTTTCCCCTGATGCTTTCTGGGGGACAATCAGACCCACCCCTAAGGTTCACCCTGACTATCCCAGCCATCACTGATCCTTCTTTTAACTGTCCCCACACGTACGGTCTGCCTCCGACAATTTCACATTATACAACTCTTCACATTTGCACGACGCTTTAGTGTCCTAGAAGCATTCATACACATCCTTATATTTGATCTTTCTTCGGCCTGTGAGTAAGTAGAGCAAGTAAAGATAAAGGACTTGTTCAATTTCTCAGTGGCAGATCTTGGATTAAAATTCAGAGGTTCTGAATCCAGTGAGAAAGAGGTGCTCAAAAGGCTTTTGGTGAATAACAAACAAGACTGCTAGATTAATTATCTTACTATTTTAATAACATCACACTTCCTTTGTATACCATTTGAAATTTTTCTCTATTTTGAGTGAGTCGGTCTTATTTCAACAATTAAGATTCTAATCTCTCAAAGTTAAGAATCCCACATCCCCAGAGCACTGAGCCCTTGGAAATGAGGTGATTAAAATGCCGAGCTGCCTGAGTACACTGAACTTAGTCATATAGACACGGCTATTGAGTCAGACTTTATATTTCTGGGCTCCAAAATCACTGCAGATGGTGACTGCAGCCATGAAATTAAAAGGCGCTTACTCCTTGGAAGGAAAGTTATGACCAACCTAGATAGCATATTCAAAAGCAGAGACATTACTTTGCCAACAAAGGTTCACCTAGTCAAGGCTATGGTCTTTCCTGTGGTCACGTATGGATGTGAGAGCTGGACTGTGAAGAAGGCTGAGCGCCGAAGAATTGATGCTTTTGAACTGTGGTGTTGGAGAAGACTCTTGAGAGTCCCTTGGACTGCAAGAAGATCCAACCAGTCCATTCTGAAGGAGATCAGCCCTGGGATTTCTTTGGAAGGAATGATGCTAAAGCTGAAACTCCAGTATTTTGGGCACCTCATGCGAAGAGTTGACTCATTGGAGAAGACTCTGATGCTGGGAGGGATTGAGGGCAGGAGGAGAAGGGGACGACAGAGGATGAGATGGCTGGATGGCATCACTGACTCGATGGATGTGAGTCTGAGTGACCTCCGGGAGTTGGTGATGGACAGGGAGGCCTGGCGTGCTGCGATTCATGGGGTCGCTTAGAGTCGGACACGACTGAGCGACTGATCTGATCTGATTGAGCTTATCCTGAGAAAAGACAAACTGGAAAACACTGAATATTTTTTATCTTAAAAACAGATTTTTCCTCTCCTCACAGGAAACTGTATGAGTGCTTAAAACCAAGCTTAGGTTCATATTATAAAAATTATATATATATATTTAACAAATGCGTCACGATTCTGCTTATTAACTGCATTGTTAGAAGAGATACTGACCACCAAGCATCTAGGGTCACACATAAGACATCCATATGTATGCCTAGTATTTTTGAGAAAAACAAAACATTTAGTTCTCTGCCTCAATAATTTACTAATGCAAAAAATATTGAGTGCCTCTTACATGCAATATACCATGTTGAGAAGATAGTGAATTACATGTCATATGCCTTCACCATCCTCAAAACAAATGAAGACAGTAAATGCATATAACCCTTATAAATAATGGTAACTGCACAACGGCTAACAACTCCTGAGCCCTATGAGCAGGGGCCTACTCTTGAGTCCTTTACACACACAAGTCACACAGTCCTCACAGACTCATGGCATTTTACAGGTAAGGGAACTGAGAGAAACCACGGAACTAGACCAAGAGGATAAACGTGTAAAACTTAGGCAGTCCCTGCCGCAGAAACGGCTGTGCAGTACTGCCTCTCTGACCCGAAGCAGCGCGTGCTGCGGGCGTGCGGCGGGCGGAGAGTCAGCGAAGGAAACGAAGTCTGAGCGAAGTCTGAACGAGGCCCTGAGGTCCCGGTAGAAGACGTGGGAAAAGGCTACGCCCGGTGCCGGGGAAGGGAACGGCTCTCCTGCTCTGCCGCTGAGTCTGACCCCTGCACACCTGGATGCAGGCAGGAACGGCCACAGGCCAGGCCGGCGGCACACCCACAGGAAGCATCCGTGAGGACATCCGCGCAGGCTGTGCCGGTCCCCGCACACAGCAGCCCTGATGGCACTTTCTCGGCGCCGCAAGCGAAGACCAGGGCGTGCTGACCACACTCACTCTGTGCTCCCAGAGGATGGGAGCCAGCCGCATGCAAACTCACAGGCCGCCAGCAGTGGCTTCTCGACGACAGGGGCACACCCCGCTGCGGTCAGTTCGCAGTCATGCGGGCTGCGAGTTCTCAAAAGTCTCCCTAATGAAGTGGTCCCGGAGCCTGACGGGCCAGCGTTCAGATGGGCAGGACCTCGCACCCCAAAGGGAAAAGGCATGCCTTCCTGAGCCCAATTATGGAGTCTGCCTGCAAAGGTAATATGAATCATCTTGGAAAATTATAAAAGAACTCCTCTGGAAATCTCAATGCAACGTGATGGTCTTCACTCACTTATCACTTTCCTGGAGGGAAAAGTAATTACAGTCTTCACTGTTGCTGTTTGGTCACTAAGCCGTGTCAGACTCTCTGTGACCCCATGGACTGCAGCCCACCAGGCGCCTCTGTCCACGGAATTTTCCAGGCAAATACTGGAGTGGGCTGCCATTTTCTGCAGGGGATCTTGTGGACCCAGCGGTCGAACCCGTGTCTCCTGCGTCTCCTGCAGCAGCAGGAGGGTTCTTTACTCTGAGCCGTCAGCCAGCAATTACAGTGTTACTCCACTTTTCATTCACTTAAAATTTTCATTCATAATCAATTTAATTTTTTCCTTCTGGCTGAGTCACATGTAGGATCCTAGTTCCCCGACCCAGGACCAAACACGTGCTCCTGGCAATGTACGTGGCATCCTGACCACTGGGAAGCCCCCAGGACCACCAGGAACCGAGGCCTGTCCCCCCACCCCCATCTCACCCACCCACCCCCACCCCCCGCCTCCGGCCTCACACACCTCCCCCTGCGCGCACACACACCCCCACCCTCCCACCCACACACACACACACACACGCACCCCACCAAGAACCGAGGCCCACCCCCCGCCACCCCCACGGCCTTACACACTTTCCCCTGCGCGCGCGCACACACACACACACACACACCCTCCCCGCAGGCCGACTCATCCGCCTCCTTCAGGCCCCTCCTCCTGACTCCAAACCCGTGGTTCCAGACGGCCTCGCCTTGGGTCCCATTCTTTCCCCACACACCCTTTCCATGTCTTTACGATGACAACTTTGAACTGCTATTTTCAGCTCTCCGCGGACTCCAGCTCACGTCCGGCGCCTGTCTGACGTCTCCACCTGGAAGTGCTAAGCCGCTCCCAGTTAACGCGGCCAGAGAGGCCTACGAGCCCGCTCCCTCCGCAGTCCTCGCAGAAGAGGAGCCCCCCTCTCCCCAACAGCCTCAATCGCGACCAGACTCCTCCCACATCCCCACCTCTGCCATCACCCCAAGCCCCACCACTTCTACTGCAAGACAGTCCCAGTCCAGCCTGTCCAGAACGCTGTCCTGCCTCGCCGGCGACAAGCAGCGGGCCTCCAGCCCAGAAGCCTCATGAAAACCAAACCGGCTCAACTCGGGCCAGCCTCACTTTGCACTCTCACCTTGGGCCCCGCCATCCCAGGCAGGCTCCCCAGCGCTCGGGAACCCCTGCCCGCTCCCAGGCAGAGCAGCACCCGTCTGCGGCCAGGGGCCTCCTCACCTCGGGAACTCTCATCGCATCCCCTTCCGCTCTAGGTTTAGATGTCACCTCCTTAGAAGAGCCTTCCCAACCCAGAGGACAGGTAGGTCCCACACTAAAACCCGGCCCCTGCGTGTTGTCTCATCTCTTCCCTGCCCCCTCCCTCCCCGAGCAGTCCTGGATTTCTGCAGTGACCTCCCAGTCTGCCTTCCCAGAATCGCACCCGCGCTTCCCGCGCGCACGCCCCTTCACCCCTTCCTTTCGTTGGGGCGAACTGCATCCCAGCATGGTGCCGACCACACAACTGGCTCTTAGGAAACATTTGTTTGGTGTTAAACGGCTATTCCTGGAGGAGGGCATGGCAACCCACTCCCAGGATTCTTGCCTGGAGAATCCCATGGACAGAGGAGCCTGGTGGGCTACAGTCCACCGGGTCGCAAAGAGTCAGAGATGACTGAGCAACTATTAATTTCAAAATACACCCTATTCAGCTTATTTTATTACTCACTTAACCTAATAATAGCTATTTTTGGAATACAATAGCACCTTACACACTCTTATTCAAGAACATAATTTTCTTTTGCTGTTTCTCAGGCACCGATACCATTCTGAGCCTATTCAAAGGCTTGCCTATTAATCTCTGGCCAGGTGCTTTATCAAACATGGTTATTCATATCCCTGTGACAAATTCTTACTCTTTAACAACAGGGCAGTGTGCATGTCTGCTCTCTCCTCCCCTCTCAGTAAGCACTATCTCAAGCTGCAGGGATCAAGGTGTGAGGAGACCCCCTCTTTACCAAGCCTCCAGCAGACCACAGGACATCAATCAATACGCCAGTCCTTGACTCCCCCCACCTTATGAAGTGAATGTTGCAAGCACACAAACATCCATGTAAGCCTGCCCGATCTCCTACCTGGACAAGCGTGCTGACTCAAATTCAATCTCTGCCTTGTAGACTAGTCAAAACTCCCAAGCTGGACCTCCCAGCTCATGGGGTGTGACCACGGAGGAATGGAAGGTCACTGGGTGCATTTACATCTGTGTGTCCAACTGAACATCCATCTGACTACCTTCCACACGGAAGAGTACAAATCTGCTCAACCTAAGTTTACCATCTCCAAAATCCACTGTCAGGAGTCCCCCGTTGACTGATTACAAAGCTATACGAAATTTGGTCAGGTCTCCAGGAAAACCCCTACTTCCTAAGGGGAGTAACAGAATATTCCCAGTATGGAGAACGATGACGTCAGAACCATGCACAGCTCTGCTTCTCCATCAGTCAACAGTCCCCAGACGCACACCTCTGGCCAGCGCAAAAACAGGAAGAACTGTTCAACGATCTTTCCTTGCTTTAGACACATCTGGCTTGTGATGTGAAAAAGGAGAAAGAATCAATGAGACAGCTACCACTTATTAAGACAGTCACCACACCCACATTTACATATTTGGGGAGGCTACCCTGAATTTATTACTTAAAACATTTTATACATTATTCCAAATACTATCTATAATCCATACACCATGGTTCTTAAATGCTGTATTTTCACCTTAGATGACATAAGAAATTGTTAATTTCCCATTAATGCATGTAATTAAGAATGTAATAGGTCTGCTACACAAATGTTCTTCATGTATCATCCTTTTCTTATATATTTGAAAGTTATAAATAGACAAAGAAGTAAAAGCCTCACTTACTAACTCATATATAGAACTTACAACAAATAAACTAGCTGTTTTAAATAAAACAGCCAGGCCAATAAACTATACAAATTATGAACCACAGGCTCCAAGAAGGCAAAGAAGAAGGAGAAAGCAACTCGATCCACGGATGAGGAGGATGAAGCCGAGTCCAGTGGCTGGGAACACGTCCCAGCACTGCCTTGCACCTGAGACCTGAAAACGCCTCTGAAATAAGCAGACGGAGTCATTTTTAATTCCTCCAGAGAAGGGGCACACACTACCTACCTCCGGAGCTCTCCATCATTTCTCTGGACCGCTCTGGACAAAGATGAAGACTTTGTATCAAGAAGGAAACGGTTTCTTTCTGATTTAACACAGCAGGGCTAGTTCCACACCCTGAAACCCCACGGATTATGTCAAGTCTCTCTTCCGTTTTCTGGCTCTGAAAACAGTTAAACGCAGCTACGGTGCCCCTCACTCCCCCAGATGAGGTAACTCCAGTTCCTTTCCAATGTCCTTTCTGATCACAGATAAGACTTCTAATTTTCCTTGTTTACATTAATGATATCTACATATTCTAAGTGTATAAAACATATCCATTCTGTCAGTGAAATCAGCAACACATCAACTATCAGAACTGAATGCTGGACTGGGCTCTGTCATGAAACTGTGTCCTCATCAGAGTGCTGACTTCTCTCTGGTTGGAGAGAGGCCAGACCATACACTTTCCTGTTTCAAAATCCCATGAGTCCACCTAAAAACAATGCTTTCGATGTCACTTTCACTTTGTTAAAAAAAAAATTAAAAAAATTTAACCATGCTATGCTATGCTAAGTCACTTCAGTCGTGTCCGACTCTGTGTGACCCCATAGACGGCAGCCCACCAGGCTTCCCCGTTCCTGGGATTCTCCAGGCAAGAACACTGGAGTGGGTTGCCATTTCCTTCTCCATTGCATGAAAGTTAAAAGAGAAAGTGAAGTCGCTCAGTCATGTCCGACTCTTAGCGACCCCATGGACTGCAGCCTACCAGGCTCCTCCATCCGTGGGATTTTCCAGGCAAGAGTACTGGAGTGGGGTGCCATTGCTTTCTCCAAAGGCCTGGCACAGTCAAATAAATAAATAAATAACCATACTATATAATATTAATATTTATACGGGTCTTTTATTACTTAATTAAGGGCATTTTGTGTGACGCTCTAAAAAACTCGTTAGGGGTCGCTGGCTCTTAGAAAATAATGGTGGTTGGTAGGAAGGGTGGGGAAAGACAAATGCGTAACTGAAAGTACCCTTTAACAAACTCAAAATGACCTGGCATTGAAGTGAAGCATAAATGTAAGCTTGAGAAGTGTTCATTTTTCTAAGTCTGTACTATGTGACACAGTAGTTCCTCGTCATCTGTGGTCACCTAAATTTAAATTAAATTTTAGTAAAATTATAAATTAATTTACTCAGATTAGCTATCTTTCAAGTGCTAAATAGCTATTGCGCTGGATGCCAGATACAGACCACTTCCATCCTAACAGAAAGTTCTGTGGGTCAGTGCTGTTCTAGACAACTCTCCTGTGTCTGTTCTGCAAAAGGAAGTCAGCACAGCAAAGGCTCAAATCAGCTGGGCTCTAGAGCCTGAAGTCTCAGTTCTGCACCCTACTGCTGTGTAACCTTGAACAAGTGAGTTAACCTGTCTGAGCCCGTCTTCCCACCTGTAAAATACTATCTAAAACCAGTGCCTCCCTCCTGCAGAGTCATGAAGATTAAATGAGACAACGCTGGTAAACTACAGACCTCGGGACACTGCCGCAAACACTGTAAGCGTCCATAGACGCCGGCTTCCTAATACAGCAAGTGTATCCGTTTCCCTCACAGGTCCACCGAACGTCAAATAAGTGCAAAGATTTGAAGTCTAGAGATTAAAGAAAGAACTCTCAGCCAACTGGGTTAAGTCAGATAAAGGAGTTATAACATCAGGAGACCTGAGAGCAGCGCACTCCTGAGAGGAGGGCGGGAGGGGAAGCACGGCAGAGACTGGCTCGGGCACCAGGGCCTCTTCTCCTGCGGATGGTTCTGAATCATTGCCAGGCCTCCTCTTCCACATGCAGAGAGTGCAAGAAGGGAGGCAGTGTGCACACGTGCTCAGTCGCTTCAGTCGTGTGACTCTTTTCGACCCATGGACTACAGCCCACCAGGTTCCTCTGTCCAAGGGATTCTCCAGGCAAGAAAGCTAGAGTGGGCTGCCATGCCCTCCTCCAGGTATCACCTTCCTGACCCAGGGATCAAACCCATGTCTC
Organism: Tragelaphus eurycerus; assembly: GCA_935064755.1. NCBI lineage: Eukaryota > Metazoa > Chordata > Mammalia > Artiodactyla > Bovidae > Tragelaphus > Tragelaphus eurycerus. Next base: position 20,223,470 of record CAKXYN010000034.1, read on the forward strand.
CTACACTGCAGGCAGATGCTCTGACAGCTGAGCCACCAGGGAAGCCCAGAATAATATGCTGCTTCTACCCAAATAAGGGCTCCCCTGACGGCTCAGTTGGTAAAGAATCCGCCTGCAATGCAGGAGACCCCGGTTCGATCCCTGGGTTGGGAAGGTCCCCTGGAGAAGGGAAAGGCTACCCACTCCAGTATTCTGGCCTGGAGAATCCCATGAACTGTATAGTCCATGGAGTCGCAAAGACTCGGATACAACTGAGCAACTTTCACTTCACCCTAGTATGCAATTCATTATACCTTTAAAGGATCCTATTAAGTCCCTAACTTAAAATATACAGACATTCTAAGTAAACAGTTCTAAATGAACATTTACAAAAAGCATAGTCAGAAACCTAATGGTGGTAACATTAAAAAATCAAACATTGCTCTTAAAATAAAAAATACTAATAAATATTGTTGGACTTGCTACTTGCAATAATGCTTAGTTGATAAAAGATATTGAAGCCAATGAACAGTAATAATCATTGTAAGGAAAAGGCTTTGGGCACACCAAAGAATAGCTGTCAGGACATCTTTAAGACAGAATAGCTGTGGGAACTGAAATACCACCTGCTAGACAGTAACGTGACACTTCCTATCAAAAGTGCTTAAGTAATAAATATGAAATAATAGCCAGTTATAAAACCGGGCAAACTAAAATAAGTGCTGTTATAAAGTGTGATCCCTTTGTGATCAGTTAATGTATGTTTTTTTCAGACATTCTTATACCGTTCTTAAAGCAGCAAAGATTAGAAAAAAAGAAAAAGAAAATCAGAAGCCACAAATAATGTGCACAAAACTCACTTTATCACTCAACATTTTCCCTTACTACTAAATAAATATTTTAAAAATCTATAGTTAAAGGCAGATGCTAAAAAATAACATCTTGGAGTAAGAAAGTAAGGAATTTTTCCGGTGGTTTCATTGAGACAGTGACATCTTCCCCAAGCTCAGCTTTATAGTAAAGGTACGGACAGCAAACGACTGCACCGGGCCCACGCCGTCTGCAGAAAGGGCCCCCTGCGGCCGTGCTGGTTGTGTCCTGGGTGAAAAGTGAGGCTTGAGGTGAAGTGAAAAGAAAACCACACGTACACTCTCGGTGGTAATGAAAGAGCACACCGCGAGTATCAAAGAAGGTACAGAAACAAGAACACACATAACAGGCGTGAAGTTTCTGAAACTCCGCTCTGCCAAACGAAGGTCCAGGCCGACCATTCTCCTCAGGGCTGCAGCGCTCCCAGCCCCCTGGCCCGCAGGCCTCGCACGCGCTCCAGGGTCCTGAGCACTTCCCGCAACCCAGACTTCGGGGAGACTTTTGTCCTCGGAAAGTCTATGCAAAACCACTCAATACTGCAGCCACGGAGTTCAGAACTCAAAGGAGTGAATGAAAAATAGTCCTCAATTATCTCCACTAAAGAAAGGAGACATGGATATGAAAAATTCAGCATCCTACGTAACACAGGGACTCAACATATACTTAAATTTTATGATGTTAATGACTCCTCATAAGAGGCACTCCAGCATTCTGCTTCCCTGGGATTCCCTGGTGGCTTAGATGGTAAAGAATCCGCCTGCTGTGTGGGAGACCTGGGTTCGATCCCTGGGTTGGGAAGAGCCCCTAGAAGAGGGCATGGTAACCCACTCTGGTATTCCTGCCCAGAGAATCCCATGGAGAGAGGAGTTTGGCGGGCTACAGGCCACAGGGTCACAAAGAGTTGGACATGACTAAGTGACACAATGACTCCTCAGAAGAGGCGTTCCAGCATTCTGCTAACAAAAAGGCATTCACATCACCTTTCAGTTATCCAGACTGTTTATTTACTAATAATCTATCTGCCTTGCTCCAAAAAGACTGAGGTGGCTTTTAAAAAAACTTACGCAGTATAAAAGTACAAAACGATGAGAAGATATAAGGTGGAAAAAAAGAGTAAGAAAATAAAACAGAACCAGAGGTCAGGTTTCTACCAAATGCAGCTAATTGCTAACGCTGAAGAATACACAGGCCATCCATCAGCTTTGGGGTCACGGAGTAACGAGGGAAGCAGACCCCTTTTAAGGTCCGCAGTCTACAGACACTGGCAGTCTCTGCCAACAGCACCATCATTTCCCTGGCCTTGTCCTTTAAGCATTTTATGTTTTCTCTCTCAGTTAGTTTTAACCGTATCTACAGGACTAGGAACTACGTCTGATCACCTTCTTGCAACCTACATTTTCCTACCACAGATCTAACAGGAAGCCCTCAGTGAATACTGAGGTGTAGGGGAACATGATGGACACTCAGGCTGAGGAACAGGGAAAAACAATTTGGCATTAAAAGTGCAGACACAGAACTGCAAACTATCCAAATGTAAAAACATGCTTTACCTGGCTCACGGCCAGTGACAACATGCACGAACATACACATCCATACAAACACACAACATAAGAGTGTCACAGGAATCACACTACTCAAGTAATTACTTTTCAGAATGTTCCAACTAATTATTGGTTCATGGAATTCAGAAATTTAAATCAAGCACAGTACCTACAATATATTGGATTGCCTTGCATGTTGATTTTTTTTTTTTTTTTTTCCCTTAACTAAACCACATGTACCTAGCCAAAAATGTAATGTTTAATGTATTTCTCTATCTACTCACACATTTGGAAAAATAAACGATGAATGATCAGAAAACCTGGGTTTAAATGCAAATCAATCGTTTCCAGTCGTACAATTCTGAGCAAGTTACTTCAGAAGCCTCAGAGAAAAGACTAAACTGCATCATACACAAAAATCCTATAAAAGCTACAAAATGCTACATAAATATTATTATAATGACCAAAAAAAAGAAAATAATTAGTGACAACAGATTTTTACATTGTTGGCTCTCTGTAGAAATCACACCTCCACAGACACAATCCCTAGTTTCTATCTCAATGCCTTCCTGTTCTGTGATATAGTTTTGAAAGACATTAACTTACACACTTTTTCCCCACATACTGTCTCAGTTACTAGGATCTGGAAAACAGACTTTCCTCTAGTAAGTGGCTCTCATCAACAGGAAGATTAAACAGTGGGAAGGCGCATGTCCAGTCACAGTCTCCTCTATTCTGGCAACGCCTTAACCAATGAGCTCAAACAATGAAAGTAAAGCAGTTACAGCGCCTGTAGTTTCTGATTAAAAACTTACTACGAAGCTCCAGGTCACTCAGTGGCAAAGAATCCACCTGCCAATGAAGGAGACACAAGTTCCTTCTCTGGATCGGGAAGATCCCCTGGACAAGGAAATGGCAACCCATTCCAGCATCCCTGCCTGGGAAATCCCATGGACAGAGGAGCTGGTGGGCTACAGTCCGTGGGGTTGCAAAGAGTCAGACACGATTGAGCGACTAAATGCCAAAAACCAAGACTGTGGTACTGGTCTACCAACAGACAGAGATCAATGGAATGGCAGTGAGTTCAGAAATAAACCTGCACATTTACAATCCATTGATTTTTCAACAAGATATGAAGACAATTCAACAGGGCAATGGGTCTTTGTAGCGGTGGTGCTGAGATAACTGGATATCTACACGGAAAGCATGAAGTTGGACCTGCAGCTCACACCATATACTAAATGGATCAGACACCAAAATATAAAAGCTAAAACTAAAAAACTCTTATCAGAAAAATGTAGGCAAAAATCTTAGTCTTGGAACAGGCAATGGTTTTACAGAAATAACAGCAAGTATGCAAAGTAACAAAAAAATAGATAAACTGCACTTCATCAAAATTGAAAACTTTTATCACTTTCACTTTTCACTTTCATGCATTGGAGAAGGAAATGGCAACCCACTCGTGTTTTTGCCTGGAGAATCCCAGGGACGGGGGAGCCTGGTGGGCTGCCATCTATGGGGTCACACGCACAGAGTCGGACACAACTGAAGCGACTTAGCAGCAGTGGCAGCATGCTTTAAAAGTAACTATCAAGAAAGTGAAAACACTATCCACAGAATGAAAGAAAATATTTGCAAACCATACATCTAATATGAGACTTGTAGTCAAAATAAATAAAGAGTACTTACAACTCAACAACAAAAAAGACAAAACAACTTAAAAACTGTCAAAGAATTTGAATAAACATTTCTCTAAAAAAGATACAAAAATGTCCAAAAAGCACATGAAAAGATAGTCGTCAAGATCATTATTCAACAGGGTAACAAATATCCAGACCACAGTGACGCAGCACTTCACACCAACGAGGAGGGCCGTCATGAAAAGACAGACAATGACAGTTGCTAGGGCTGTGGAGAAACGGGAACTCTGATACCCTGCTGTTGGGAAGGTAAAATGCTGCAGCCACCCTGGAATGCAGTCCGGCAGTTCCCCAAAAGTTAAACACAGTTAGTGTCTGAGCCAGCAATTCTACTCCTAGGTCTATCTACACCCAAGAGAAATGAAAACAAATGTCCACACAAAACCTTGTACACAGATGTTCACGGCAGCATTATTCACAATAACCACAAAGTGGAAACAATCCAAACTTCCATCAACTGATGAACAGATAAATAGGATGTAATATAGCCACACAATGGAATATTATTCAGAGTCAAAAGTAAAGTGCTGATGAATGCTACAACGCGGATGAATCTCGCAAACATTATGCTTCATGAAAGAAGCCACTCACAAAGGACTACATATTGTATGATTCCATTTGTACAAAATGTCCCAAAGGCAAATTTATAGGGACAGAAGTAGACGGATGGTTGCCGAGGGCTGGGTGGTGGTGAAATTGAGAGGAAATGGGAAAGGAGTGATTGCTAAAAGGTATGGTGTATCTTTTGGGGTGATCTGAATGCAAAATTGATTGTGACAGATATAAAGCCGGGAATACACTAAAATTCACTGAAATTTATACTTCAAATTACATCTCAATAAAGCTGTCACAATTAGAAATAAAGCAGAGCCTGTGTTCAATGAGTAGATAATTGAAACACAGCAATAAAAGTAAAAACTGCTAATATAACTGAAATACATCCTCTTAAGTATTTTCTCCTTTTATTTGCTCAAATGGTAAATCAAAAACCAAATTCTAAGCGAATCATTTTACCACAGTTTCTATATTTAAAAAGTAGCAAGGATCTCTGTCATTTTCATGCTTATAAAGCTAATACAAATTTGGGCAGTATCAGATCATAACGGAATTTGAATCTAGCTTCTGTGCAATACAGAGACACAGATTATCCTGAGGATGACAGAAACTTTTACTTTAATTCAGAAAATTTTTCTAGCTAGCTGCCAGTCTCCCACTAGCATTGAGGAAATAGAAATGAACACACCAGTACATTTACAGATTTTGAGTCCGCATTTCTGACGACTGTGCGGAATCCTCAAAAGTCACGGCACAGTCATATACAAGCTGAGCTGGTGTGCAGGTCCCTGGGGCGGTGAGCAACTGCGGCCACCAGCAGCTCCTCCATCCCAGGGTGGGACCGACACGCGGGCACCCGCAGAGGCCTCGGAGAGAGCCCTTCAAATGCCGGGGGCCGATTATGTGCTCATCGCACAGAGACTGAGAACAGCACCTCTACCATTCACAGAGAACACTCTACGTATAGAACCAAGTTTCGCCCAGATTATGTACACTTTCCTTTGCCTATGATCCTACAGACCCTACAATTCTGTGAATAGAAACTTTTTTCTTAGATAAATCATAGAGTTTTGGTTTTAAACATTCATTCTGTTATAAAACAATTAATCCAGCCTAAAAAAAAAACTCATATTACTGCACTTTTACCTCAAAAACAATGACCAAAAAAAGTGAAAAGAAACCCAAAAACTGTATGGGCAGATATTTCCTATACAAAGAAATAACTGATCATCAAAATATTCTGTGCATACTCTTTAAAGATTTAAGTGTGCTGAAAACTTGGGGAGGGGAGACCTTGGACAATACTACAGCAGAAGACAAACACTTGCTGGTTCCTGGACTAGGAACCCGAGAGTCGCTTGGCGGACATCACAAGAGATGCATTCAAGTTCCGAGGTCCCATCTCTAGCCCGACACAACCACAGAACGGGGCTGCACTACCGCCTCAGTTCTAGAAAAGAAGACCAAAGCACAGTCCAGAGGAACGCGGTACACACGCACCCTCACCGAGACCCCGCGGAGGTCACACCCTCTCCGCTCTGACACCTGAGCCCGAGGCGCCTGCACACGCTCTCCATCCGTGGCAAGGAGCTGGCCCACCCAAGCCCCAAAGGGCAGGGCTGCGAGAGGCAGGTGTCCGGGGAAAGGACACCCGGAGACGAGGTGGGCGGGCTCTGCCTCTCTCCAGCAGACGGATTCAGTTCACCACACGTCTATAAACTCGTTTCGGTCATTCACACACACAGGAAGGCCGCACAGGACTTTAAACAACCAACTACAGAAGTACTGTTGATGTTAACTTTGTGCCAAAAATATACTAAAGTATGTTCTAACTTCTCTTTCTGAAGATAGTTACTGCACTGTCACTAAAATATAGGTGGGCGCATTTACAGTAAACCACAATCAAGTATTTGACACCAGAAAATCCAAAGACCACAGTAATCCTCTTAGGAGCAAGCGCTTGGCCGCGGATGAGGGGCGGGGCCCACAGGCTGCGTTGACGTCAGGGGCAGGGCCCGCATGGCCATCGACATGAGAAGCAGGGCAGGAAGCGTTGACGTCAGGGGCAGGGCCCGCATGGCCATCGACATGAGGGGCAGGGCAGGAAGCGTTGACGTCAGGGGCAGGGCCCGCATGGCCATCGACATGAGGGGCAGGGCAGGAAGCGTTGACGTCAGGGGCAGGGCCCGCATGGCCATCGACATGAGGGGCAGGGCAGGAAGCGTTGACGTCCGGGGCAGGGCCCGCATGGCCGTAGACATGAGGGGCAGGGCAGGAAGCGTTGACGTCAGGGGCAGGGCCCGCATGGCCATCGACATGAGGGGCAGGGCAGGAAGCGTTGACGTCAGGGGCAGGGCCCGCATGGCCATCGACATGAGGGGCAGGGCCCGTAGGGAACGTCGACTTGAGTGGTGAGGCTCGCATGACCGTAGACGTGAAGGGCAGGGCCCGCATGGCCGTCAATGTGGGGCGGGGCCCGCAAGGAGCGTCGACGTGAGGGGCGGGGCTCGCATGGCCGTAGACGTGAAGGCCAGGGCCCGCATGGCCGTCAATGTGAGGGGCGGGGCCCGCAGGGAGCGTCGACGTGAGGGGCGGGGCTCGCATGGCCCTAGACGTGAAGGCCAGGGCCCGCATGGCCGTCAATGTGAGGGGCGGGGCCCGCAGGGAGCGTCGACGTGAGGGGCGGGGCTCGCATGGCCGTGGACGTGAGGGGCAGGGCCCGCATGGCCGTGGGCGTGAGAAGGGCCCGCCGGGCTGGCAGTATCCACCACTTCCAGACAGCCCAGCACAGAAGGCCCTCTGCCACAGGGGAGCCACAAACATGAAGAGGGGCACGACCTTCGTCTCTGCCTGATCAGTCCATCAGCCCTCTGGGGATCAATCAAAGAAGCTGCACCGGCAGTCCTTGTTCTGAAGCAATCTGAGCTATCCAGTCTTCACATGGATAAAAGGATTTCACTGAAAGTTTGCATAAGCCAGCAAATCCACCGAACAAGGTATCTTTCTACTGTGTTATATGTCAGTATCTCAATAAAATGGGGGAGGATACAACTGAGTAGGTTTCTTTCTTGAAACTGAGGGGCTAATTCTATGTGACATCAATATTTTTTTAATGAAAAACTATTACAAATATTTTGCTTGCACAACCAGCACACTTTAACTAAGGCTCAATGAAAAAGTAAACCCCCAAATTTCCATAGTTAAGGGTTTCTTTCTTAGACCAAACAGAACTGTGATCTAACCATTTTAGTTAAGGAATAACCATTATGTAAATTTTTCCTCAGAATTTTGTTTCCATGCACATTTATAATAATATTGGTTTAATCTAAGTTAAATTATTATCTGTAACAAGTCAAAGCTAAATTAGAGTAATGCACCAGGAAATAATATATCTGATAGCAAAACTGCAAACTCTAATCATTGCATATTATACATGGATTACATTCATCAAAAATGAGCCCTAAACAAGCTCATTAAAACAAAGCAATTAGGTTATTTTGCCAATAATCTGTTTTCAAAGTTTAAGCAAGTAAGTGTATAAACTAAGTTCACATATTTACCCTTTCAGTTGTTTGTAAAAAGGTAACAGAAATATGTGGTAAAACACTGTTTTTTTTTAAAGAGTCAAGCATTAAAACAAATACTACCCTACGAAACAAGAGACTTTAAGTTTAATTCAAACTGAAGTTTTTCTACAAATCAATCCATTTACACGAACTGGCCACCAAAGCTTAACCAAAGACGTGACAATCTGAAACAGCTCTGAGGTAACATAGCCTAAGTGTGACAAGAACACCTGACTACTCAACAGCTTTTCCTAACCAAGAATTATTTGTTCTAGTTGAGTGAAATATTCTTTGAATGTTATTACTACAAGTTTATATACTCTATGTGACTCTCGTGTAAAGAACTATAATAAATTCACTACAAACATTAAGCCTTATTAGAATTTTTCCTACACAAAAATGGCTGTCAATTAGCCATATAGCAACCTACAAATTTTTCACTTCCATTAATACCCAGAGCTGTTACTTTGCTTTCATACGTTCAGTAAAATCAGAAATCGTACCAACAATGTACTCAATATTGAAGCTCATCCTCTCACCTCTGACGCATGGGGCTACCAATTTAAACTACAAAACTCCGCACTGGCTTGGTTCCAACACTGAACTGACATCAAAATACAAACAAATGTCTCCAAGTAGTCAAACAGCCATCTTCTGACTACTGTGCCAGAGCCGAGATATAGCAGAAGCTAACTTCCCTCCTTCTCCTCTGTGTACATCATTAATCAACTCCAAGCAAGCACTTTAACTTCCCATCAGAAAACTCCGACCAGAAAATTGAGGGTATGTGGTCATAATGGAGACTTGTTTCTGTTTTAAACTTAACCTCACCGCCTCCAATCACCACAACCCAGGACTATAAGAAATAATGTAAACCATGAAAAAACACTGTTTAATGTTCCAGCACTTCTAAAAATCAATTTTCAGCAAGATGATAACTGAATAAATTATCAAACAGCAAATCCACAGTATTACTCTATCATGAAAGAAATCATTTAAAACTCCAACACCTCTTCCACTAAAAGATCATTGTATGTGTTACCCTATAATTTCATTATCTTACTGTTTTTGCATTACCCTTTTTTGGCAACTCTACCACGACAAACAGACTTGTGAAGATTCCGTTTCTGCATGGAGACCACCACAACCACTGTCTTCACAGTCACTGAAGTCCAAAACACAACCATGTTTTCACGAATTAATCAGGTTCCAACAACAACAGTTGACACATCAGACCAACAGTTCAATTACACCTTCTGCAAAAGATACAAATAAATAAAAATCCATTAAGTACTTACCTACAGTTGGGAGGTGGGTCCAACGTAATTTCTGCAAGTTCCTTCTGAATTCTTGAAAATAAAGACAAAGTTACATTAAAATGTTTTTACTCTTTTAATATTCCATTACATTTTACACTTTTACACTAATCTTTCCTATTTGTGCGCTTTTAATTTGAAATACTACCATTGTATAAATCATCATACACAGTACCAACAAAGTAGCAATTTCTGCCACAGTTTCCACAATGCATCTACAAAGAGTTAGGAGACCGGCCACTATCTGTGCCTCCATCTCTAACCAACAGCACAACTTAAAACTTTAAGCCACTGTTGTGCTGTGCTGTGCTGAGTTGCTCTCGTGTCTAACTCTTTGCAACCCCACAGACTGTAGCCCAACAGGTTCCTCTGTCCATGGGATTCTCCAGGCAAGAATACTGGAGTGGGTGGCCATGCCCTTCTCCAGGGGATCTTCTCAACCCAGGAATGGAACCAGGGTCTTCTGCATTTCAGGCGGATTCTATACCAGCTGAGCTGCCAGGGAAACTCAAACCACTGCTAACACTAAGCACATGCTTTCTGCAAAGGGGAAATAAAAGAATTTTTATTTTAAAAACCTGTTTTTACCCTCATGTGTTATTTTCATCTTTTATTTTTTACTTCACCTAACCGCCTATACAGGCTTCCCTGGTGGCTCAGTGGTAAAGAATCCACCTGCCAATGCAGGAGACGTGAATCTGATTCTGGGCTAGGAAAACCCCCTGGAGGAGGAAATGGCAACACACTCCAGTATCCTTCCCCGCATGAAATTTCTGGTACAGATATAACTATGACTTTTCTAAGTCGTGTGACTCAAGGTGGGGAAGATTTGTTGTTCACTGGTTAAGTTCCTGTCCGACTCTTTTCAACTGCATGGACAGCAGCACGCCAGGCCTCCCTGTCCTTCTCAGTCTCCCTGAGCGTGCTCAAACTCATGTCCATCGAGTCAGTGATGCCAGTCAACCATCTCATCCTCTGTCGTCCCCTTCTCCTCCCGCCTTCAATCTTTCCCAGCATCAGGGTCTTTTCCAATGAGTGGGCTCTTTGCATCAGGTGGGCAAAGTATTGGAGCGTCAGTCCTTCCAGTGAATATTCAGGATTGATTTCCTTTATGATTGACTGGTTTGATCTTCTTGTAATGCAAGGGACTCTCCAGAGTTTTCACCAGCACCACAGTTCAAAAAGCATCAACACTTCGGCGTTCAGCCTTCTTTACCGTCCAATTCTCACATCGATACATAGACCAAGACTAACAAATACAATGCCAAAAATAAAAAAACCTATTAATTCCACTGTCCCATTGAGACTTCTGAGATTCTACAGTGTGTTCATGTGCACTTAAAGTACATATGGCCCAGAACTAAATAAGAGAAGTCTCAAATATCTGATATAGAACACCCTCTGTGGATTTCACACAAAAGTATAAATAGAACAGGCACTTTAAAGCAAAACAGGTTAAGTCCAGGTTAAAGGCAGCAAACTGAAAGCACACACATTCACCTCCACTCCTTCAGCACCCCAGGGTGATGACGGGGGCACGGACACAGAAAGCGCAACAAGGAGTAAAAGACAAAGAACGGGGGTGGACACCACTAGTGGAGAAACTTCACTGAACTTGGAAGCCAAAGTGCATGGCGTAAATCAAATATGTTGAGATGGTCCAGAGGGCATAGAGCATATAAGGGTATGATAAAAGATGTGCTACTCTCAGGAGGAAAACAATCAGAAGTCTCACAAGAGAAACAACTCGGTAAGAAAATCACAGAGTGAACAGGAATGAAACTAAAACAGAAAATACTTTTAATCAAGTAACAGATACTTGATTGGGATAAAAAGGAGGTATCTGCCTAAATGCTATGATTCACTGGGTAGCATTAAGATCCTAGTTCAGTAGCTCAGTTATGTCCGACTCTTTGGACCCCATGGACTACAGCACACCAGGCCTCCCTGTCCATCACCAATTCCCGGAGCTTACTCAAACTCATGTCCATCAAGTCAGTGATGCCATCCAACCATCTCATCCTCTGTCATCCCCTTCTCCTCCTGCCCTCAATTTTTCACATCATCAGGGTCTTTTCCAATCATCAGGTGGCCAAAGGATTGGAGTTTCAGCTTCCGCATCAGTCCTTCCAATGACTATTCAGGACTGATTTCCTTTAGGATGGACTGGTTGGATCTCCTTACTCTCCAAGGGACTCTCAAGAGTCTTCTCCAACACCACAGTTCAAAAGCATCAATTCTTCGGCAGTAAGTCTTTTTTATAGTCCAACTCTCATATCTGTACATGACTACTGGAAAAACCATAGCTTTGACTAAACAGACCTTTGTCGGCAAAGTAACGTTTCTGTTTTTCAATATGCTATCTAGGTTGGTAATAGCTTTTCTTCCAAGGAACAAGCATCTTTTAATTTCATGTATGTAGTCACCATCTGCAGTGATTTTGGAGCCCAAAAAAATAAAGTCTGACACTGTTTCCCCCTGTATTTGCCATGAAGTGATGGGACCTGATGCCATGATCTTAGTTTCCTGTACGTTGAGTTTTAGGCCAACTTTTTCACTCTCCTCTTTCACTTTCATCAAGAGGTTCTTTAGTTCCTCTTCACTTTTTGCCATAAGGGTGGTGTCATCTGCATATCTGAGGTTATTGATATTTCTCCCGGCAATCTTGATTCCAGCTTGTGCTTCATCCAGCCCATCGTTTCTCATGATGTACTCTACATATAAGTTAAATAAGCAGGGTGACAATATACAGCCTTGACGTACTCCTTTTCCTATTTGGAACCAGTCTGTTGTTCCATGTCCAGTTCGAACTGTTGCTTCCTGACCTGCATACAGATTTCTTAAGAGGCAGATCAGGTGGTCTGGTATTCCCATCTCTTTCAGAATTTTCCATAGTCTGTTGTGATCCACACAGTCAAAGGCTTTAGCATAGTCAATAAAGCAGAAGGGGATGTTTTTCTGGAACTCTCTTGCTTTTTCTGTGATCCAATGGATGTTGGCAATTTGATCTCTGGATCCTCTACTTTTTCTAAATCCAGCTTGAACATCTGGAAGTTCATGGTTCATGTATTGCTGAAGACTGGCCTGGAGAATTTTGAGCATTACTTTACTAGCGTGTGAGATGAGTGCAACTGTGTGGTAGTTTGAGCATTCTTTGGCATTGCCTTTCTTTAGGACTGAAATGAAAACTGACCTTTTCCAGTCCTGTGGCCACTGCTGAGTTTTCCAAATTTGCTGGCATATTGAGTGCAACACTTTCACAGCATCATCTTTTAGAATTTGAAATAGCTCAACTGAAATTCCATCACCTCCACTAGCTTTGTTCATAGTGATGCTTCCTAAGGCCCACTTGACTTCACATTCCAGGATGACTGGCTCTAGGTCAGTGATCACACCATCGTGAATATCTGGGTCATGAAGATCTTTCTTGTACAGTTCTTCTTGCCACCTCTTCTTAATATCTTCTGCTTCTGTTAGGTCCATACCATTTCTGTCCTTTATTGTGCCCATCTTTGCATGAAATGTTCCCTTGGTATCTCTAATTTTTTTGAAGAGATTTCTAGTCTTTCCCATTCTGTTGTCTTCCTCTATTTCTTTGCATTGCTCACTGAGAGATCCTAAGACTGGACCTACAGGAAATCTGATCCTAACACCCTGGCTGGCCTGGCACTAAACAGGTAAACCTACAGAGAGTTTACTGGCCTTTTATTATCGATAAAGCACAGGTAAGAGGTTGTAGTTACACACTGTACAATGGAAATACTACTTAACCATGAAGATGTAAAATCAAGTATAGCTAATAGAAACCAACTGAAAGTGGATGGTGGGGGATGAGTAGACGGAAGGAAGAACAAAGGTACTAATATCCCCATTTTACAAAGTAAGGAACCAATGAGTATTGCTGAAATGTGAAGGAACGAGCAACAATGGCTTAAATATACTATTTCATTTAGAAAGACAACCAATACTCTTTTTTCTTAATTATTTATTTTAATTGGAGGCTAGTTACTTTACAGTATTGTAGTGGCTTTTGCCATATATTGACATGAATCAGCCATGAGTGCACATGTGTCCCCCATCCTGAACCCCCTCCCACCTCCCTCCCCATCCCATCCCAATACTTTTTTAAAGTATGAGTGTCATTAACTGGGAGGAGGGACAAGAAAGCAGGTGAACAAGCTGGTGAACATCCTCAAAATTCACAGCAAGGAGACAAAAGGTATTATTTAACAATCAAAAAGTAGGTATATTACTTAAGGTCAAGCCATAGTCAGCTAAAAGGAATTGTGACAGGGAAAGTATTTCAACAGAAAACTGTTGCTTTGTAATAAGAATGTCTCTGTACTGTTTGTTACCAGAAACATGAAAAACTTTTATAAAAAAATTTTTATTTAAGCATAGTTGATTTACAATATTGTAATTTCAGGTATACAGAAAAGTGATTCAGATATATATATCCGAATGTGTGTGTGTGTGTGTGTGTATACAAACATATACTTTTGTTTTTAAACTCAGAGAACCAAAAATGCAGGGATTCAAAAGAGCATGCTTAAAGTGTCAAAGAAAACAATTTTAATGTAAAAGAACTTCGTAGGGATTTTCAAATAATTCATCTTGCTTTATGCTTATACTGTCCCTTTTGGTTTAAAAAACTGATGTCATAATTTTGTCACAGAATTCTATAATGGAACTTGAAACCCCTCCAGATGTCTATCATTCTAAATCTAATTATTCAATACAAAAAGCAATTTACTGATAAACTTGACAATTTTGAGCAGTGAGTCAGTGCGTTACAATATATTTTGAGCCACTGCTACCAAAGAATGGCTGTATTTCTCTTGACAGAAAAGATTATACTAAGAATTGCTATTTAAACGGCTGCAAGATGTCCCGCTGTTTTCAATGACAGCAATTCAATTCTATCTCAAAAGTTGTGATCATGGTAGTATTAAGTTTCTCCGTCTTGACATGTGGGGTAATAAGGAAGGCAGCTATTTCAGGCACTGTCCCTCAGGGTGAGGAAAAATGAAACAGTAGCAGTAATTCACACTTACAGTGCACCTTTTACATGATGATCTTAAGCTATTAAAAGTGAATTAAATAAATCTCACAGAATTCTTTAAGTACTACCATTTTATCAGTTCCCATTTAGGAAACTCAGGCTAGTAACTGCACACTGTTCAGGTGAAAAGAAGCAATTATCTTACTAGGTCAAACAAAACAACCTCTCCTCTCTCTTATGAGAACTTTTAAGACAAAATTATTTCTTTAGACACAAATGCACTAGACAACTGTCTATATCTCCAATTTCTGTCCAGCAGTGCCACTTCCTTGGTTATCATGATACATAAGTCAGCAACTGCACATGGGCACTGAAACAAGTCGAAGCAAAATGCAAACTAAATTTCAGTTTGTACAACTCCACCTAAAACCTTAAATGTTCCAGGAATGGTAGGAGTGTTACATGTGACTGTCATCTGCTAAAAGAAAGAAAGAGGAGTGGGGGGCAGGGCAGGGGAGATAATAATGACTCATTCAGATTGAACTGAAGACCATGGCACCAAAACTGAACCAAAGTGGAGAAGACGTGAAGCACTCATTTTAATACCAATATACTGGATTAATGGTTCAGAAAAATGAAGCTGTATATATACTAAGATGTTTCAAACACAAACACATATTTGACTTTCAAGAAAACTCAGTAACTCACTCAGGACCAAGTAGAACATGAATATATGGACTTGGGGATTCACAAAGGTATTTTCTTCCCAGTTATTTAAAAAAAAAAACTTCATCCACTTAGATGACTTTCTGTATTTCCCTATGGTCTGCATTCCTCAAAACCTTCCAAAATGAACTCATTCTCAAAAGAAAACATCATGCAACTAGTTACTAAAATTCCTTAAATCTCAGAGCAATCTCTGAATTAACTTAGAAAACACAGAGCCACCGCAAGTAATAAATCCAGAGTTTAATTCTGAGTGGTAATACATAGTATTCATCTGTGATTCAAAAAAACTGCTCAATTTTTAAGACAACCTAAATTAATGATTCTGCACATCAACTGTAAGCTGCATCCTGATTTCAGGAACATTAAAAAAATTTAAATGAACATTCAGAATCAATAAAATACAATAATTACAAAAGATTATCTGTAAAGAGTACTGTATTCTCATGTGGAAAAGAAACAGATTAGCCCATATATTATAATAAAATTTCACAGTGAAATATACTGAAATCAACCTTCCAACCTAACAATTTAGAGTCTAAAATCAAATATCATTTCTAGGACAGTATTACATTGTATCCAATAAAATCACATAAAATTATGAAGAGAACAGTCCATGCTAAAAAGCATTCCGATTTTTTAAGAAATAATTTCATGCCACGGAAGAGCAAAAATGCATCAAGAAGTAACTGTAATCTCCCTCTTAACTCTGAAACAGACAGAAATTAATTTATACCATTGTTTAAAATTCCAATTTAATATTTTATGTATCCGATATTACTTTTCTGTAACACCTGAAAACTGAAATTTTTTTCAAGAAAACACATTTGTACACATAATGATTAATTCTACAATTACAGTATATTTTATGCAACACCTATATGCAAAGTACTTTTCTTGAGTTACTATAAAACGTATATATAATTACAGCATCTGTTACTATTTTAACAAAAAGCACTAAGTCCTCATAGCATTAACACAAAGTTCATTTTCCTAAATTTATCACATGGACTTAATAAAATACTACTGTAGGCTTTAATTGGCACAAAGGCTAAGAATAATAGCATCAGTGTATGAAACCTTTCTGCATGCCAAATAAAAGTTTTATCACTCTCCATCCTCACGCTGGCCCTGTGAAGATGGGACTGTTACTGTCTCCATTTTACAGATGAGAAAGATGAGGCTTGGACATGTTAAACTATGTATCTAATATCACAGAGCAAGTAAGTGCCAGGACCTAGACTCTAGGCCAGATTCTGCCTCTAGAGTGCAAGCTCTGCACTGCTGATTTAACTCTCCCACAAAATGACACTACTTGGAAAAGATGTCTTATCTGCATAAAAATCAATTATCAATAATAATAAATTAGAATTTTATTGTGACACCACCTCCAACTTTGATCTTCTGAACACATTAGTATTAGGATTCTAATCTCTGTGGAAGATCCAAGCCTCGAAACAAACTCTAGGTTCTAAGGCAGCCAGTACATAAATACTATGCTAGGCATGTGGTGAATTAAAAATATGTTGAGTCCCTGTCATTAAGATTCCCAATATTTTCCCTCAGTTGTTAGAACTTAGGCAGAGGGACTTCCCTGGTGGTCAGGTGGCTAAGACTCCACACTCCCAATGCAGAGAGCACAGGTTGCATCCCCAGTCAGGGAACCCGACCCCACGTGCTCTAACTGCAAAGATCCCACATGCACAACTAAGGTCTGGTGCAGCCAAATAGACACCTGCTTAACAACAGAAAAGGGACTTATGCAGAGACAGGGGACAAAACTAACTTTCACCATCAACTAAACTGGGGAGAAGGAAAGGAATAGAATTCAGCTTTTTAGTATTGGGTTTTTGTTTTTACCTAAAAATTTGCCGTGAAGCAGCATTTTATATTCAAAAAAATAGTAAATGCCTAATCCCCCTCAGATACTCAACCATAAGCTACCCAAAAACTGTCTAGAGGAAAGTCATCAGTCACAGTTTGAAAATCACAGATTCCCAAGAATAAATTTGCCAACGGAGGGATTTTTTTCAGCCAGGAAGCAACTCAAAAGACACTTCTTACTTTCACCAATGCTATACTACTAATTCCTATTATGTGCCCATTAGATACCGTCCTGGATTCTTCACATACACACTCAAAAATAAATTTTATCCCCAATTTAAAGAGCGGGGAAAAGAAAAAGTAGGTTTGAATATGTAGTCTCAACTTTGTACACACTGTAGGAGAACGAAGGAAAGAACGAAGCTTACTGAAAAAGCCTCGTCCAGTTCTCGCTTTCACACACCCCCGTTCCCTTGCCTCCGCGCAGACTGCGGGCTCTGCTCCCTCGCCCAGCAGGATGCTCTGCTGTGCTCCGTGGTGGCACCCAGACGCGGGGGTTGCGGGTGGGGAGACCCCCCCCCAGAGGCATACACGGGGGCAGGGCGGACCAGCACACCCCACCGGTGGGCGTCCCCGCTCCCCGACAGCGCACTCACTCTCAGGGACTGTGTGCTTAGTCGCTCAGCCGCGTCCCACTCTTTGGGACCCCATGGGCTCCTTGGTCCATGGGAGTCGCCAGGGGCTGCCATGCCCTCCTCCAGGGGATCCTCCTGACCGGCTTCAAGAGCACTGCAGGCGGATTCTTTACTGTCTGAGCCACCTGGCACACCCTCAGTTAAGCGGGCCACGGTCTGTACCTGAGTTATCTCTTGCCCATGCTCACCCACCTCCCTTCCTTCCTCTAAACGTCTATTTCTCCAGCCCCCCTTGGTTCTACCCTAGTCTACCCAGATTCCCCGCAGCCGGTCATTCTCTGCTGTGACCGGGCAGCAGAGGCGCAGGGCCCGTGAGCTGAGGGCCCTGGATCTGCGCTGTGCTGGCAGGCACACGGAGCCCTTCCCGCTGCCCAGTACAGACGTCCAAGGGGTTCAAGTCCCAGGCTGTCTGACTTCCTCATGGCTCCTTCAGCAAAGGGTGGGCATCGGCCACACGCTTCTGGGAAGGGAAACTGGCTACCCGAGGCCCTTAGAATGGACGGCACACTGTCACTCTAACAACTCTCCCCAGGAAGGCATGGCCCGCAGGGGGCCTGAGAAAGGTCTTCCCAACCTGTGGACCGACTCGACCAGAGAGAAGCAAGGTCCTCCAGCCCACACTGGGTACGACCTCTGGGATGGGTTCCCTCATCCACACCAGCAAAGGATGAAGCTGTCATTCAATGATCAGAGAGTCCACAAGGCTCAAAATTCTCAGATGGTATATCACAGGACCAGGAAAGACTCTACTAGATTCAATTCACCTTTAAATTATTTACCAAGAGATATTCTATCTTCCCATCAGGTGGCGAAGGTATTGGAGCTTCAGCATCAGTCCTTCCAATAAATATTCAGGGCTGATTTACTTTAGGGTTGACTGGTTCGATCTCCTTACAGTCCAAGGACTTCTCCAACACCATAGTTCAAAAGCATCAATTCTTCAGTGCTCAGTCTTCTTTATGGTCCAACTCTCACATCCATACATGACTACTGGAAAAACCATAGCTTTGACTTGGACTTTTGTTGGCAAAGTAATATCTCTGCTTTTTAATATGCTATCTAGGTGGGACATAGCTTTTCTTCCAAGGAGCAAGTGTCTTTTAATTTCATGGCTGCCATCACCATCTGCAGTGATTTTGGAGCCCCCAAAATAGTCTGTCACTGTTTCCATTGTTTTCCCATCTATTTGCCATGAAGTGATGGGATTGGAAGCCACAATCTTAGTTTTTTCAATGTTAAGTTTTAAGCCAGCGTTTTCACTCTCCTCTTTCACTTTCATCAGGAGGCTCTTTAGTTCTTCCTCGCTTTCTGCCATAAGGGTGGTGTCATCTGCAGATGTGAGGTTATTGATATTTCTCCTGGCATTCTTGATTCCACCTTGTGCTTCATCCAGCCCAGCATTTTGCATGATGTACTCTGCATAAAAGTTAAATAAGCAGGGTGACAATATACAGCCTTGACGTACTCCTTTCCCAATTTCGAACCTGTCTGTTGTTCCATGTGCAGTTCTAACCGTTGCTTCTTGACCTGCATACAGATTTCTCAGGAAGCAGGTAAGGAGGTCTGTATTCCCATCTCTTTAAGAATTTTCCAGTTTGTTGTGATCTACAGTCAAAGGCTTTCGCGTAGTCAATGAAGCAGAAGTAGATGTTTTTCTAGAAATCTCTTGCTTTTTCTATAATCCAACAGATGTTGGCAATTTGATCTCTGGTTCCTCTGCCTTTTCTAAATCCAGCTTAAGCATCTGAAGTTCAGGCTTCATGTACTGTTGAAGCCTGGCTTGGAGAATTTCAAGCGTTACTTTGCTAGAGTGTGAGACAAGTGCAATTGTGCAGTAGTTTGAGCATTTTCTGGCATTGCCTTTCTTTGGGATTGGAATGAAAACTGACCTTTTCCAGTCCTATGACCACTGCTGAGGTTTCCAAATTTGCTGGCATATTGAATGCAGCACTTTTACAGCATCACCTTCTAGGATTTGAAATAGCTCAGCTGGAATTTCATCACCTCCACTAGCTTTGTCGTAGTGATGCTTCCTAAGGCCCACTTGACTTTAGACTCCAGAATGTCTGGCTCTAGGTGAGTGATCACACCACTGTGGTTATCTGGGTCCTTTTTTGTTCAGTTCTTCTGTGTATTCTTGCCACCTCTTCTTAATATCTTCTGTTAGGTATGTACGGTTTCTGTCCTTTATTGTGCCCATCTTTGCATGAAATGTTCCCTTAGTATCTTGAAGTGATACCAATTTTCTTGAAGAGATCTCTGGTCTTTCCCATTCTATTGTTTTTAACTCCTGCATTTCTCACTTTACTAACAGTGAGTGGAGATAATCATCCAGTAACTATTTCAATAGACTCCTACTTTCATTCTCTGTTGCTCAATAAAATAAAAGAGCAATGGTCAAGGAACCATAAAACAAATTATCACACTTTTACATGCACTTTTCTATTCATATTCACCTAACAATACATACGCATACACTATGGATACGTAACTTATAATTTTGCCATGCTGTTTAACTGGCTTTAAATACCAAAAAGTTCATATTGCATACAATTAAAATCATGAAAAAGAAATAATCTTGAACAAGAAAAAGTCCATGAACTTCATGGTCCATAGCCCAGAAAAATGATTAAATGCAAGAAAAAGATAGAACTTCAGGTCATAAACTGATACTAAAAGCAAAGAAGTTACCATAACTGAGGTACCTTTTAGCGCTAGTAGACAATTTAGCAGCTGTTTTGCTGGATATCTTCCCTTCCTTTTTCTTGGGCTGGACCTGTTCTCTCTCTGGCTCCTGTTGGACACTTTCGCGCTGGTCCCCATCGGAGCTTCCTCCACTAGTGCCTGGACTGTCGTCAACTCTTTGTGCCTCAGTGGACATTTTAGATCCTGGATTAAAGAGTCAAAAAAAATAATTTATTCAGTTGGGGGAGGACTGCAGAAAGGTCGCTCGAGAACATAGAGAAAGTGAATCTTACAGGAACCAGAGAAAACTCAGTATAAAATGAATGACTTGGTCACTTTACATAACAACTCTGGGAGCTGCCAAAACTTTTCCTTCATCCATTCAAAATGTATTGAGAAAAGAAATGAAAACAAATATATATACACAATATGTTCAGAGCAACATTGTTCACAGATCCAAAAAGAGGAAACAACTCAAATACCCATCAGCTGACAACGAACAGATAGACCAAATGTGGGATATCCAAGCAATGGATGCCGCCCAGCCACTCACAGGAAGGGAGCACAGCATTGTGCGAGCTGCATCGTGGATGAACTCTGAAAACACGACGTTCAGTGAAAGACCCCAGGCACAAGGGCCGCAAACTGCATGACTCCATTTGTTCGAAGCGTCCAGAATCAGCAAATGCACAGAGACAGAAGAGTCAGCAAGTGACTGCCAGGGCTGGGAGTGAGGGAAGAGTGGTTACGGGACAAAGCTAATAGGGGCCAAGTTTCCTTGAGGGATGATGAAAATGTTCTTAAATTATAAAATGGTGATGTACAACTCTAAACATTCTAAAAACCACTGAGCCATACATTTTAAAAGAGTGGATTTTACAATACATGAATTACATGTCAATAAAGCGTTATCCAAAAAAAAAAAAAAAAAATTGTGCTCCCCACCAGGCACTGTGCCGGGCTCTTGGGTCCTAGGATAAGCAAGTTGATTCAGGGGTAAGACGACTTGCTAGGTGCTGTAACAGAGGTCAGTAAAGACGGCCACAGGAGCAGAGGAATAGGGCAAACGCTGGCACCAATACTACATGAATACATCCTCTGGCTGGGCTACGGTTAAAATCCCCTAAGTCAGTCAACTGTTTTAAGTAATATCACTTTTGTGATAACAGAAGAACACAGAGGCCTCGGTGCTTCTAAACAGAAACTGAACCGTAGGACGGTGCCAGCCCTGATCCCACGATACACCAAGCAAGCAGGTTTCACAGGTGACGAAGACTGTACAGAGACACCGAAGGAGCCCGTCTCTCCCGCCACGGCCGGGACGAAACACACCTCGAGGCTTTCAAAGTCCCTTTGCTCCGCAAGCAACTCTGATTACCAACTCAGTCTTCTCAGTATCTTGGTACATGGGTAAGCTGTCACAATCCACAAAAAATTCCAGTTCTCTCTTGGCAACGATCATTCTATCATAATCGATTTCTGAGTCTTATTACCATGAGGACATCCCTTGTGACCCAACTAGCTTAGAGTTTACTGACAAATCCAAAACCAAACTGACAAAACCCACGCCCAGACTGTCACCATGCTGCTGTCCCCGGAGAACCACCAGGGCTGGCACGCCCACCTTCTGGGACGCGCTCTGCAAAAAACAGAACTACCTTCAAGGAGCAACACCAAGAACACAAAGTACACCTTTAAGAATTACAGATAAATGGGGACAAATTCCTTCTGAAAAAGATACTATGTAACTCTTAGTCAATTAAGACTTAAAATAAAACTGTATTTGATAGATCAAAAATAAGACTTAATATGTACAAGAATGATACCTCAAATAAAGGACTGTTTGATTACAACTGGTCCAAATGTAGAGCGAGCTGACAATAATTAAAATTCTTCCTCACTGAAGATTTAACTTATAGCTCACTCTATTTCACTTCGTAACACAGAACTTGAAGTGGTTGAAATGAGAAAGGTTAAGACAAACCAGAAAGAGAACGGAGGAAGCGGAAAGCAGAGGGGGGCGAAGAGCCAGCAGAAAATCCTGAATGCCTTCAGTAAGACACCACAAGATACAGCCCCATCACCCTCAGCAGCTCCCTTTCTTCACGCCAAACAAAAACAGGTCTGCCCAGACAGCTCTGAAGTGGGGGAAACCTGAGGGCTTTCCCTCCCTTTAAATGGAGCACAATAGTCTCCTCAGCTGGAGCACTGAAGTCACTCAATAGAATCCTGAGATTTTATATCAGTATGTTCCACATCCAGCTCAAACAGTCCTAACATACTTCTTGCTTTCTTTTTTATTTTTATTTCACTTAAAATCTCATCCTTGGATTTAACGCTGATTTTTTTTCAGCTTACTTCTTTCAGTAAAAAATAATAATAATAGTATGAGTTTAAACCCTTGTAAATATGTACATAAGAGCCTGTGACAACAGCTGTGCACAGGAGTAAGAAAGTGAGTAATTCTTAGGGAAAGGCCCTCACATGCAGCAAAACGCTGCTGGCAATATTTTGAGATATGTGAAACGAGTGAGAAATCCTTTTATATGTCTTAAACTAGAAGCAATCCATTAGATGACAAATACATGAAAACCTAAATGAAGTAAAATTCTTTACTGAAGCTCCAGCTTTAGTTTGACAAACTATGCCTAGAATTTCAGTTGTATATTACATTAGTTATAAAGTACATATTTGTCTTAATATTCTTATTTATGTGTAATTACATAATATCTAATAATGCCATGAGCATATATAATGACTTAGAAGACTACTCAATGATATAATCTGAGCCACAGTCTGAAATCCAAATTTCATAAACTGCCCCACAGTATCAGAAAACTAAAATTAGTCTCACTAGGGAACCATTAAAATACCCAAATAGGTGTATAATTTCTACAGTTTCACAGTAAGGAAAAAAGATTTCCACTTTTGACCTAAGAAGCCTTATTTCATCCAAATCAACCTACGTATGATAAATTCACCTAAGGCCACAAATAACCACTATAAAAGAAGCTTTCAGAAACACAGTTTTCATATCCTGTTCAAATACTAAGAGTAAGGGGAAGTTCTTTGGGTTTTATTAATAGTTTGAGTGTCTAATTACAGAAACAGTGCGGGAAAAAATTACCGCATTATTTAGGTGGCAACTAATTTTTATGAAGAAAAAACAGTCTGTACACATTTTAATCAGCTGCAAGACTGTTGTTTTGTCTCTCTAAAGTACAAATGAGTAAAAAAAAAAACTTTCTGGGCTTCCCTGGTGGCTCAATGGTAAAGAATCCGCCTGCCAATGCAGGAGACATGGGTTCAATCCCTGGTCTGCAAGATCCCACATACTGCAGAGCGACTAGGCCCAGGCACCCCGACGACTGAAGCCTGAGCGCCCTAGAGCCAGGGCTCCTCCGCAAGAGAAGCCACCGCGGAGAAGACCAGCACAGAGCAGCCCATACTCGAGGCATCTGGGCAGAAGCCCCTGCAGAAACAAAGACCAAGCACAGCCAAAAATAAACAACTTTTTTTTTTAAATTTCCTGAATTAAAACTCTCTTAATGTTATCTTCAAGGGACTCCCGTGTCCCCAGTACAGAGGGTATGGGTTCAATTCCTGGTTAGAGAACTAAGATCCTGCAAGCAGCAGGACATAAAATTAAAAAATGAAAATGAAATACATGAAGTGAATGTTATCCTCTAAATCAGCACTAGCTAATTGGCTCCAACTAGCTAATCTAGAGTGAAGATAAACTGGAATCCCAGGGTTATAAACAGGGAGCTACTCTTCCACGATAATTTCAAAGATATTAAGATTTTTACTTTGCACTCAAATACTCAGTTTCTAAACATAAAATAGTAAAATCGAACTTTCCTCAAAGAAGTGTTACATTAAAAGTCTGAATATTGTTCTTTCTTCAACTCAAAAATTATCTAAAAGGGTATTTAGCTATGTATTCTATATTGTAAATTACAGTCCCGGAAATTAGCAACCTATGAAAATAAACTCACATGTTCCATAGAAATGAGATGATTTGGTGATAAACATTATTGATAACATAGAAACAACTATAGTCACTCCGTGAATCCAGATTACCATCCAGATAAGCCTCAGAACTGCATCTCATAGTATAAAATTGCAGAAGCAAGTGTGTTCTTTGAGCCTTCACAACAGGAAAACGCTTGATTCTGTCCTATTTCTTGCCATTTGCCTTCCCAGCCGCGTTTCTAAACTTTTCTAAAATGTAAAATTAAATTATTCATACTACCTTTAACTTACCTGCAAGGATATTTATGCAGAAAATAATAGGAGAACACCCAAGATTTGAGGAAAAGGTGCTATGGTGTGGCGATGAACACCTTTCTATACTGGGTGTATGACATTATATGAAAACCCTCCCTCACTGGCATCAGCCCACAGACAGAACTCCCAAGAGCAAATGGGCATCCCAAGTGAGTCAACACAAATTTGTAGACTCCCAAGGTCCAGAACGAATTCTCACCTATTCAGAAACATACTTTGTTAAGAATCGGAGATTAAAAAAAAAAAAAAAACAACTAAGAAGAATTTAAAATCTTTCTGAAAGGCGAGATGGCAAGATACTTCTAAGGTAAACCCTAGCATTTCCTTTTGTACTTTTAAATAAAAAAAAATTTGCGTAGACGCTCAAGAATACACAATGCAAAACGGTGAATCTGGGAAACATGCAAATGGGTCTAACAGCCACTGAGCCCAGGACGAGAGATCCTTGCAAAGCGGCCTTAATTTCCTTAAGAGAAGATGGATTGGACATTTCAGGTCGGTCGTGAGGGGCGAGGGGGAGAAGCCACAAGAAGCTCCGCTTTATCTTCATTAGAAATCGTAAAGGGCAAGGGGATGAGAACACTGAGAGCGAGGAGACGGGCGCGGGGGAGAAAGAAGGGGGGGCGCTGGGGGAGGAACCCGGCTTCGAACCGAGCCAGCTGGGCTGCGGAGGACCGAGCCGAGGAAAACGGGCTCGGACCGCGGACTGCGGGCTTCACAAAGCGGGGACAACACACGGCCCGCCGCAGGGCGGACGCCGCACGGCCCCCGGCCCGGGGGTGGGGGGGACCCGCAGGGACCCCGCGGGCGGCGATGATGGGGGGCAGGTCCGCAGGGACCCCGCGTGCGGCCGGGCCGGCACTTCCCCTTGACACTCGTTCGTCCTGCACTTTCCCGGAGACTTGGTTCTGGGAGCGCTGGACAGGGAAGGGGCGGCGGGCAGCGAAAGACGGGGACGCGCGGTCCGAAGGGGGAGGGGGCGCCGGGGGGAGGGGAGGGAGGGGGAGGGGCGCGGGGCTTCCGGCACCCGAGCGAGGCCGTCCGCGCGGTCGCGGGATCGAGCCCCAGCCCGGGGACTGGGCGCTGAGGGGACGCGGGAGGCAGGGGCGCCGACGAGGCCCCGGGGATCGGCGTCCCCGCGGGCCGTCCGGTCTCCGAACCTGCACCCCCGCCCCGCACAGCGGACCGCCCGGCCACGCCTGTGCCCGCCGGACTCACCCCCGGCGCCGCCGCCGCGCCCGGCCGTTCCAGCTCCGGCTGCAGAGCCTGCTGCCCGCGGCTGGCGCTGTCGCCGCCCCTGAGTCCTGGAAAGTGGAGCCCCCGCCTCCGTGAGCCGCCGCCGCCGCCGCCCGGCCGTCCGCGCGCGCGCCCGCGGGGAGCGTGCCCGCGCGCGCGCCCGGGAGAGACCGCGAGAGCGCGAGCGCCGCGCCGCCCCGCCCCCGCCCCGCGCCGCCCCGCCCCCGCTGCGCGCGCCCGCGGGAGAGCGTGCCCGCGCGCGCCCGGCAGACACCGCGAGAGCGCGAGCCCCGCGCCGCCCCGCCCCCTCCCCGCCGCGCGCGCGCCCGCGGGGCGCCGAGGGAAAGTGAAGTGACAACCGAGCCCCGCGAGCGGACGGCGGCGGGGGCGGGCGACGGGCGCCCCCCGGGACGGAGCGCCGGGACCCGCGAGGCGCGGGAGGGACCCTGCCGGGCCGATCGGGAGGGCCGCGGGCACCTTGACGGGCGCGCGCGTTAAAGGGACGCGCTGCCGGGTGCGGCTCGCCCTGAGGCGAGGCAGGAGCGGCGCTTCACCGCCTGCCGCTGCCGCCCTGGCGACGCCCCGGCTCGGAGCCCCCTCCCGGCGGCTGCGGCGCGGACCCCGGGCGCACTCACCCCGGACGCGCGATGCCCACGCGCGCCCGGGGTGGAAAACTTCCCGCCGGCCGGCGAAGCGGCCCGGGCTGAGGCGGGCCCCTCGGCCGGCTCTGCGGCGCGTGGGGCCCGGGCTGTGGGGGCCGTGCGGGTGGGGGGCAGGCGGAGGCTGTGGGAAGAGGAGGAGGTGGACCCCACGACACGGGGGCGTGTGTGTGTGTGTGTGTGTGTGTGTTAGTCATTCAGTCGTGTCCGACTCTGCGACCCCACAGACTGTAGCCCCCTGGGCCCCTCTGTCCATGGGATTCTCTAGGCCACAATACTGGACTGGGTTGCCATTTCCTCCTCCAGGGGATCTTCCCCACCCGGGGATCGAACCCAGGTCCCCTGCACTGCAGGCAGATTCTTTACCATCTGAGCCAGCAGGGGAGTCATTAAGTCCCCCCCGTTAGAAAAGCACAAACCTGTGTCTGCTGTGCAAACTCTGCTTCCAGACAATTCCCCCACCTCCACCTTCGCCGCAGGCCCTCTTCGGCTTGATGGCTATTGGTGCCCCTAAACACGTCCTGAATAGAGACCCTGAAGTGTATGTGGACAAAGTGTCCTGCCCAGCGGACCTGAAGACAGCCCCGCGGGGGTGACTCAAAGGACAGGAGACGGTCGAGGTTCCCCGAACATAGGTCTAGAACGGAACATCCTTTTATCACATGTCATCTTTAAGAATTGACAGGTGCTTTGTAATTTCCCTATAGATTGCTTCGAATCTCCAGGAATCACCACGGAGCAAAACGTGGGTGTGCTCTTGTATACCAACTCTATGTGTCACTCAAGGATGTCAACAAACCTGATTATCCTTAAACTCTAAAATGTGTATTGGGGGATTAGAAATCACCTTATCCTGGGCTTATCATCAGTTATGTAGCCATCTCTCTCTCTCACATGCTGCAGTATATTAATAGGAAAAGATGACATAAAATGCATTGTATTTTTTAATATTTAGAATATGACCTAAATAAGCCATTTCCTAGATTGTCTGAAATGCGATACAGAACTTATTTTACCTCATGAAATCCTTGTGTATAATGTTCTCATTTTATTGACTGTGTTCTAATATGTTTTGCAGTTTAGCGAGGATACATGACAGAATCCCCATTTCCTAGGTCTCTGTTTTCTCCAAATAAGCTACTCTTTCCTATACTCGAAGGTGTATTTCCTGTTGGTTTCTGTATGTTCACAATGAATATTTTGTAATAAAGTACTCTCCTATTACAGAAAGTTATCCAAGCCTTTTTCAGTCCTGGTCGTTGGCAGCAGAGGGCCAGGCATGCGGCAGTGACAACTCTAACTTGAAGAAAGGAAAAGGCTTCATTGCTTAAATGTTGAAACTGTAGTTACTACAGGACTTCATTTATCTGTACCTGTTTTTTTTTTTTAAATTGGAGTATAGTTGCTTTACAATATTCTATTGGTTTCTGCTGTAGGACAAAGTGAATAAGCTATATGTATACACACCTCCCACTTGAATATCCCTCCCACCCCCATCCCTGTTCCATCCCTCTTGGTCATCACAGAACACCAAGCTGAGCTCCTGAGCTAAGCAGCAGCTTCCCACTGCTGCTGCTGCTGCTGCTGCTGCTGCTGCTAAGTCACTTCAGTCGTATCGGACTCTGTGCGACCCCATAGACGGCAGCCCACCAGGCTCCCCCATCCCTGGGATTCTCCAGGCAAGAACACTGGAGTGGGTTGCCATTTCCTTCTCCAATGCTTGAAAGTGGAAAGTGAAAGTGAAGTCTCAGTCATGCCTGACTCTTCGCGACCGCATGGACTGCAGCCTACCAGGCTCCTCCATCCATGGGATTTTCTGGGCAACAGTACTGGAGTGGGGTGCCATTGCCTTCTCCAGCTTCCCACTAGCTATCTGTTTACACACGGTTGTGTATATATATGTGTTCGTGTGTGAGTCGCTCAGTCGTGTCCAGTTCTTTGCAACCCCATGGGCTACAGTCCGCCAGGCTCCTCTGTCCTTGGAATTCTCCAGGCAAGAATACCTGGGTGGGTAGCCATTCCCTTCCCCGGGGAACCAGTGTCAGGTGATACCTCATTGTAGTTTTGATCCACATTTCGCTAATAATTATTGATGTAGAGCATCTTTTCATGTGCCTCTTAGCCATCTGCACGTCTTTGGAGAAATGGCTGTAGATGTTTTAGCTGCTTTATAGTATCCGGGAGCTGGTGATGGACAGGGAGGCCTGGCGTGCTGCGGTTCATGGGGTCGCAAAGAGTCGGACACGACTGAGCGACTGATCTGATCTGATAGTATTTGCTGCGTTTAAGTAGGGCATTGTAATACAAATCAGTTACCTTTTTTATTGGTTCAAGGAATATTGAGTATCAGGCACTATCTAGGTGATTGGGACATGATGTTGAATAAAAGAGAAAAATATCCCTGTCCTCTCAGAGCTTTTCTATCCTTTACACACGACATTCAGTTCCTTGGCAGATTCCATCTACATTCGCCTTCAAAAATACACGTGGAGTATTCACTCTTTGCCATCTCCCTCCCCACAGCTAATTCCCTGGTCCAAGCCTCAGCATCTCTCAGTAACTGCCTCCAACTTGATCTTTCTACTGCCCCACCCACTCCCCCACACACCCCAGCCCCCAGGCCCCACCCAACAGTCCAAGTGATCCTTTACCATATAGGTTAGCCCTGGGATTTCTTTGGAAGGAATGATGCTGAAGCTGAGACTCCAGTACTTTGGCCACGTCATGCGAAGAGTTGACTCATTGGAGAGGACTCTGATGCTGGGAGGCATTGGGGGCAAGAGGAGAAGGGGACGACAGAGGATGAGATGGCTGGATGGCATCACTGACTCAATGGACGTGAGTCTGAGTGAACTCCGGGAGTTGGTGATGGACAGGGAGGCCTGGCATACTGTGATTCATCGGGTCGCAAAGAGTCAGACATGACTGTGCGACTGATCTGATCTGATTTCTCTCCTCTTCTCAAAACCTGGAGTGGTTTCTTACCCTAAACAACAGCCAAAGGTTGGCGACAGTGGCTACAAGCCAGCCCAGGACCCCCTGCCACCCCAGCCAGAACCCCTCCGACCTCACAAAGCGTGGCTTCCTCCTCTTTTCCCCCTGCAGCCACTCTGGCCTCCTTGCTCACATGGACCACACCAAACATTACCCGACCTCAAGACATCTGACTTACACTTTGCTCTATCGTATTCTTTCCTCCTCCAGCATCTCTTATCTTATCTCTGCTTTATTTTTCTTCTTAAAAATTTTTTTTAATTTTGTACTGGAGCATGGCCAATTAACCAACAATGTTGTGATAGTTTCAGGTGAACAGCAAAGGGACTCAACCATACATGTCCATGTATCCATTCTCCCTGAAACTCCTGTCAAGGCTGCCACATAATTGAGCAGAGTTCCATGTACTGTACAGTAGGTTCTTGTTGGTTATCCATTTAAAATATATCTGCTTTAAGATCATCATAATAAATCTGAAATAATATATGAAATAATGTATCTTTTATTTATTTCTTTTAGTCCTCCCCTCCTCATATAAGCACTTTGGGAAGAAGGATTTCATTGGCTGGGGATCGTTACTATATATGTTCAGTAATACTGGTTGAGAGAATGAAACTGACCTCTTTCGGTTGCTGGTGTAATAGGCATTACTCTAATTTCTTCAATAATAACGTTAACGAGTAGCATGTTCTTAACTGGCACCAGGCACAATCCCAGCACTTTATACACATACTAGCCCACAAACAGCCCGTAAGGGTGGTTTCGTTCACTCACCCACTGCACGGATGAGAGCACTGAAGGACAGGGAATGGAGTCACTTGGCCCAGTCACGCAGCAGAGCCAGGATTTGCAGTCAGCATTCGCTCTCTAGTTAATGACTGTCAGGACACTTCAGCGTGAGTCCAGTGTTAAAAACATAGATTTGTACATGCATCCTTTTTTTAAAGATAAGAGAGAAGGACCTACTAAAGGATGCTCTGAAGAAATATGCAAGAATTCAAATAATTGGCTTGTTTTTCCTTCTGACATGTACCAAAACTGAGTTATTCACTTGTATGCTAAGTCACTTAAGTCGTGTCCGACTCTGTGTGACCCCATAGATGGCAGCCCACCAGGCTCCCCCGTCCCTGGGATTCTCCAGGCAAGAACACTGGAGTGAGTTGCCATTTCCTTCTCCAATGCATGAAAGTGAAAAGAGAAAGTGAAGTCTCTCAGTCATGTCCTGACTCTTAGCGACCCCATGGACTGCAGCCTACCAGGCTCCTCCGTCCGTGGGATTTTCCAGGCAAGAGTACTGGAGTGGGGTGCCATTACCTTCTCCGTATTCACTTGTAAGGAAGGTTCAGTTGGAAGAGCTAAACAGAGTTCTTCCTCTGCCTGTTCAAAGTGAATGGCAAACATCCTCTTTGTCCACCATCCATAGCTTTTCCAAGGAAACTCACAACACCCTATATCTTAACCCACAAGTTAGAGAGTATCAGTTAAGGCAGATGTGTGTAAATATCTTTATAAAGAGCATATACACATTTCTCTTAGTTGATCTCTCAATTTTATAATTAGTATTGGGTGAGTAATAAAAATTGTTTTGCAAATGCTATCAGCAAGTTTCTAGATATTTTCCCCCCTCATATATAGACTAGATTTTCTGCAGTGAAATCCTATGCAGGCTGACCAATCACTTTGAAACTGCTAAATTACATGAGGACTCCTTTTAGGCCCACTATTTAGTAGAAAAAACATCACACTGAAATTTTTTTAATTCACTTAAAAAGATGGGGTAGAGGGATAAATTGGGAGGTTGTGATTAACAGATACACACTACTATATATAAAACAGATAACCAACAAGGGCATACTGTACAGCACAGGAAACTCTACTCAATGCTCTGTAATAACCTGTTTGGGAAAAGAATCTGAAATAAGAGTAGCTATTTGTATATATATCAGATTCACTTTGTTGTACACCTGAAACCAATACATTGTAAATCAATTACACTCCAATATAAAATATAAATAAACAGAAAAAATTCCATTAAGCCATCCACACCGCATGGTTCTCCTTTCCCCTACCATGAAGCATGTGTTCCCGTCATGTTCATCTTCCTCTGTTCTCACGCCTCACAGAATCAGAGGGGATAGAGGAAGACAGGCGAAAGGGAAGAAGACAAGGCCACAGCTTGAGTCTCATTTGCCCAGCCCAGGATTCAGAATGTCCGGTGTGCGCCCGCTGGTAAAGCAAGCCCTTAGGGAAGACATTACTACGAAGGACCAGCGAGTGACCTGAGAAGACTTGACCGTAAGGAAGAAGGGTTTGGAGACTTAGAATGCTGCTCAGGTATGATGAGAACATCCCTCTGGGGAAAGGCAGCTTTAAGCCAGACATAAAATCTGTTGCCATCTGATTATCCCAACTCAGTCCTTGTAAACTATTAGTGAAGTCCAAGAGGAAGAAAACAGGAACAGCTATTTGCCCATAAACTCTGTTCAGCATTATGGGACCCTGGCTTGACAACTGTGGCACAGTGGAGCACGAGAAAGGGAGGTGTTGCCATGTTGTCAGAACAGTGGACGTGAGACCAGTGGGATGATGGCTTGGCACAGTGGGCAGCTGTGGCCCGGG
Source organism: Tragelaphus eurycerus (assembly GCA_935064755.1). NCBI lineage: Eukaryota > Metazoa > Chordata > Mammalia > Artiodactyla > Bovidae > Tragelaphus > Tragelaphus eurycerus. Next base: position 20,255,727 of record CAKXYN010000034.1, read on the forward strand.
GAGGCCTCCATGGAGCTGTAGGGATAAACCGTCAATTACCACCAGGATCTCATAGGCTTTGAGGCGTCAGGAAGTGTCACCACTGACAGGATCCAGAAGTAGAAAGAGTGGGTTCTATTATGACTACTTGTGGGAATATACCCAATAATGCCCTGGGGGGATGGGATGGGGCTTCTGCAGAAGTTCAAAGCTCTTGGCAATAGTGATGCTGAAAACTCAGCCTCTCTGCACCAGTACCGACCCGAATCTCAGAGACAAAATTTTGGGTGAAATAGAAAAGAATAGCTCTGTTGTTTTGCCGGGCCAAGGAGGACACTTTGGGCTACTGCCTTGAAAAAGTGTGTGTCTAGACCTGGGAGGATTTGGTGAGGAGTTTTACAACAATGGTTCAAAGGCTCAAGGGTGGGGTTACTGATAAGGATCAGGGTGTGTGCAGAGCCCGCATTCAATGGTCTCCCATTAAACTTCTCTGGTTCCTTTAATCTGGCCTCAGGTGGCCTCTTCCATTTGTTGGGGGTTCTGTAAAGAGCTCAAGTTCCAGTTCAGTTCAGTCGTTCAGTCATGTCTGACTCTGCAACCCCGTTGACTGCAGCACTCCAGGCTTACCTGTTCATCACTACCTCCGGAGCTTGCTCAAACTCATGTCCATTGAGTCGGTGATGCCATCCAACCATCTCATCCTCTGTCATCCCCTTCTCTTCCTGCCTTCAATCTTTCCTATTATCAGGGTCTTTTCCAGTGAGTCAGCTCTTTGTATCAGGTGACCAAAGTATCGGAGCTTCAGCTTCAGCATTAGTCCTTTCAATGAATGTCAGACTGATCTCCTTTAGGATTGACTGGTTTGATCTCCTTGCAGTCCAAGGGCCTCTCAAGCATCTTCTCCAACACCACAGCTCAAAAACATCAATTTTTCAGCGCTCAGCTTTCCTTATAGTCCAACTCTCACAGTCATACATGACTACTGGAAAAACCATAGCTTGGACTAGAAGGACCTTTGTTGGCAAAGTAATGTCTCTGCTTTTTAATATGCTGTCTAGGTTGGTCATAGCTTTTCTTCCAAAGAGCTCAAAGATACTGTTGTGTGTATTCCTTCAGGGGAACCAGGACCCTGCCCAAGGCTGCACTATTGTTTCTTGACCGTTCCTCCCTTGTCTCCACATCACCTTCCTTTCCTGATTGACTGTAGTTGGAATCTGCCCTTTGGAACTCAGGGAAGGTCGCGGAGTCTACTCCTTACAAACAAGAAACAGTGGACACAGAAAGGCTCCTGTGCTCAGGAGCCTCACAGGGTCCTGCTCAGGAGGATTTTGCAGAACGTCCAATCCAATTACTACCTCATTTAGAATTCTTTCAAGATAATTTACTTGAATGTCTCTAGACATGGGACTTCCTACCTCCCCCATAGCCAACTTCATCTTTGGACAGTTTTTACTCTCTTCACCCCTAAATTGCTTCCCAATTCTTTTCTATTATGCTTTTGGGACTATAGAGTTATGCTACCAGATCTCCTGCAAGAAAAGCTCTTTCATTATTTAAAAATGGCTAACATACAACCACAAAATTAAAAGAGGCTTGCTCCTTGGAAGAAGAGCTATGACAAACCTAGACAGTATTAAAAAGCAGAGGTATCACCTTGCTGACAAAGGTCCCTGTAGTCAAACCTATGGTTTTTCCAAGTAGTCATTGAGTTAGTCATATGAGAGTTAGACCATAAAGATGGCTGAGGGCCTAATTGGTGCTTTTGAATTGTGGTGCTGGAGAAGACTCTTGAGAGTCCCTTGGACTGCAAGGAGATCCAACCAGTCCATCCTAAAGGAAATCAACCCTGAATATTCACTGGAAGGACTGATGCTGAAGCTGAAGCTCCAATACCTTGGCCACCTGATGTGAAGAGCCGACTCATTGGAAAAGGCCCTGATGCTGATAAAAATAAAAGGCAGGAGGAGAAGGGGGTGATAGAGGATGAGATAGTTGGAGGGCATCACCAGCTCAGTGGACATAAGTCTGAGCAAACTCCATGAGATAGTGAAGGTCAGGGAAGCCTGGCGTGCTGCAGTTCACGAGGTCGCAGAGTGGGACAAGACTTAGGGACTAGACAACAAAATGCCCCACGGGCTTCCCAGGTGATGCAGTGGGAAAGAATCTACCTGCCAATGCAGGAGCTGCAAGAGACAAAGGTTCAGTTTCTGGGTCAGGAAGATCCCCTGGAGAAGGAAATGGCAACCTGCTCCAGTACTCTTGCCTGGGAAATCTCATGGACAGAGGAGCCTGGTGGGCTACGGACCATGGGGTCGAAAAGAGTAGAACATGACTGTCCAACTGAGCAGACAAAATGCCCAGTGAGTTGTCTCCTCCCCTAGGAAATATTCTTCTTCTCTCCAGTTCTTCATCTTGTGACACAGGTTCCTGTTCCACCACCTTTAAGTCCCTCTCCTCCAAACACACTCTGACTTGTCTATGTTCCTATTGAAACACATTGTCAGGAACTGAACCCAGTATCCCAGGAGGGGCCGCTTAGCTGAGAGCAGAAGGAAGGTACATGTCATCTGCTATTTGCATCCCAGGAATCCCTGATTCCAAAGTCCTATGCTATAGTCCTATGCTAAGTCACTTCAGTCGTGTCCGACTCTGTGTGACCCCATAGACAGCAGCCCACCAGGCTTCCCTGTCCCTGGGATTCTCCAGGCAAGAACACTGGAGTGGGTTGCCATTTCTTTCTCCAATGCATGAAAGTGAAAAGAGAAAGTGAAGTCGCTCAGTCATGTCCGACTCTTAGCGACCCCATGGACTGCAGCCTACCAGGCTCTGCCGTCCGTGGGATTTTTCCAGGCAAGAGTACTGGAGTGGGGTGCCATTGCCTTCTCCGAAGTCCTACACTAACTATAAATTCTTCTGACGCTTGAGGATGTTGCTTTTTCAACTAAACGCTAGATTAGGGTCAAAAGAATTAAAAACTTTTTTTTTTCCCCTTTGGGACACCCACAGCCCAGGAAACAACCTCCATGTATCAATTTAGTGCATTCTAAATCTTTTTCTCTCCAATTAGCATGTACCCACCATAGGGTTACAGAAAATAAGATTCTCGGCATTAAAGAATAGTGATACATTTACCTCTTTGAGAGACTCTTGTTGGTTATCTTAGAAATGCAAGGACGAAAAGAAACAGGACCAATGACAGGTCCAAGTTGTGTACTTTTATCCCAAGAATGTGGGGATGTAGCTTCCTTAGAAGATTTCAGATAGGACTGTAATTTTTTGAAATTATATTAATATCACGTTTTCACTTTAGTAGTAAAAACTATAAATTGATTTCTTTTGAAATTGTCACCCTGGGCTTCCTCTCCAGAGCACACACAATAGCAGATCATTATTATTTTCTTTTCAACAAGAATTTGCTTTTACCAGCAAGAAAATTTGTTGGATAAATACACTTACATCCAGAACGTCTTCTGGCAAAGCCATGAATAATTAATCCAAGCGTGGCTGACTGCAAAGACAACTGTATTACACCAACACTATGAACACTTTGTTGATGAAACTTTTCCCCCGCCACATCACAAATTCAGTGCGCCAAACATTTCCCATACTTTTCTGCTTTCATTTCTAGTAGCTGAGTTGCATATATAAACATGCCTGTATTTGTGTTGTGTTTTGAAACACCAAGCTGATCCTCACTTCTTTACCTTTGCATGCTTTTCCTGAAATGTACTGCTGTGAAATAAAGCACTCTGCAAGTTGGTAAGCAACAAAAATCGTTTATTTTGCTCAAGAATCTGAAATTCAGCCAGGGTTGGTGGGTTGGCTTACCTCTGCTCCTTGCAGTTCGACAAAAGACTGGCGCACCTGCTTTGCTGGTGCCTCATTCACGTGGCTGGCAAGTTCGCATCGGTAGTTGGCTCTGAGCTCAACTCATGGGCCGCTGAGAGTCTCTGTGGGCTTTTTAGCTTCCTCACAGCGTGGTGGCTTGGTTCGAAAAGCAAGCAGCCAAAGAAAACCAGACAAAAACCTAAATGTTGGTTTTTAATCTAACCTCAAGTCACAAAGTGTCATTTCTCCATATTGTATTCATGGAAGTCATTCATAAATCCACCCACGTTTAAGGGGAAGGGAATTAAATGTCACATCGTCATAGGAGAGTGGAAATTTCTAGAAGGTTTTATGAGGCTAGCGATATTCCTGCAGCCTTCTTTGGAAAACGCAGCCTAGCACAGATCCCTCCGCCCCTTTGCTGTGAGCCCCTTTCCCGCTTTGTTCTCCGCGGATCCCAGTGCACCGCTCAAGGTCTGCCCAGACATGACTCGCCTCTGCCGTGTCATCGATACGCATCTGCCTGCTATTCCTCGTCGCACGGTGCCCTGCACTTCTTTATTTGTATCTAACATGCCCGGTGGACTATGAACCCCTCAAGATCTAGCGCCGCAAACACGGTTCCTTGGCTCCCCGGCGGCCTCAGCAGCGTGCCCAGCGGCAGGTGAAGAGGTGTCCGAGTCCTGGGCGGCCTTCCACGCGCCTTGCTGCCTCTCCTGTGCAGTTGGCTGTGAGTTCTGACCGTGGACCCAGCTCCGTGGGGCCCGTGGCCCGGGCCTCTGCTCCAGGGCTCTGCTGCTCCACGTGCGGCCCACAGCCGGCGGGCGGCCCGTCCGCCACGTGGATGCTGTCAGGGACGCCGTGCCTCGCGCCTGCCCTTCGACCCGCTAAATCCACATTCTAACAGGATAGGCTGACGTATCTGCATGTTGAAGTCCGAGAGGCTGTTTCAGAGGACACCTCTGGCTCCCTTCTGAGGGGGCCTCGGAGCCCACGTCTCTGCCTCCAGTGAACAGAGCTGTTTCCTCCTGAAATGGCTCGGAGAGAGCTCTTCCTCGGGAACTGCTTATTCTCTGTCCTACTCTGTGCTGCGGAAAGAGGATTTTGTTTTTAGTGCTTAAAGGGGTGGCCAAAGGGAAGCTGTCTGTGACAGGGCGAGGAGAGAAAAGTTTGGAAGTTACAGCCGTGGGCTGGGACTCACACACAGACAGACACACTCACACACACAATCAGACACACACACAGACACACTCACAGACACACACACCACACACAGACACACACTCACACTCAGATACACACAAAGACACAGACACACACACGGAGTTCCTCACTACCCCGCTCATGGACAGAGAGACGAGCAGGTGGTGGCCTTCCATCCGCACCCTTGTCCAGGCTCACAGGCCGTCCTCTCTGGCAGGACTTTGATGGGGCTTATGCTAAAGTTTGGAGAAGGAAATGGCACCCCACGTCAGTATTCTTGCCTGGAAAATCCCATGGGTGGAGGAGCCTGGTAGGCTTCAGTCCATGGGGTTGCAAAGAGTCGGACACGACTGAGCAACTTCACTTCACTTCACTTCACTTCACTTTACGTTGAAGTTACAGTTCAGCAAGAGGAGAACGGCAGACCTGAGCAGACAGTGTTTAGCTTTCCAATCCATGAACATGAAACGCCCTTTCATTTACTTGTGAAACTATTGGTCAAAGAGTCGTGTCTGACTCTTTGCGACCCCGTGGACTAGAGCCCTCCAGGCTCCTCTGTCCATGGGATCTCCCAGGCAAGAATCCTGGAGTGGGTTGCCATTTCCTTCTCCAGGAAATCTTCCCGGCCCAGGGATTGAACTCAAGTCTCCTGCATTGCAGGCAGGTTCTTTACTGTCTGAGCTTACCCCCACCAGGAGAGCCCTTCATTTACTTAACTTCTTTAATTTCTTTCAATGATGTTTTATAGCTTTCAGTGTTCAAGTCTTGCATTTCTTCTGTTAAATTTGTTCCTAAATATTTTGCTGTCTTTGCTTTTATTGTGAAGGAGTCATTTTCTTAATTTCAATTTCTGGTTTTTCATTGCTGGCATATAGATATATTATTAATTTTTGCTCATTGCTCTTGTAATCTTATTAAAGTTCTTTAGGAGTTCCAGTAAAATTTGAGGAGATTGTTCTGGATTTTCATACGGGATCAAGCCATCTGCGAATGAAGATAATTTTACTTCTTTTTTTCCCAGTCTGGATGTCCCTAATTTAAAAAGAAATTTTGTATTGCACTGTAGAAACCGGCGTAAGGTTAAATAACATTGGCAAAAGCAGACATCTCTGCCTTGTTTGTGATCTGAGAAGAAAAGTGTTCAGCATCTTGCATTAAGTGTGATGTTAGCTGTGGGGTTTTTATGTCCTTTATCAGGTTGAGGAAGTCCTATTCATAGTTTCACAGTTTCTGTTATGAACGAATGTTGGGTTTTTTTCAAATGCTTTTTCTGTGTCTATTGAGATGATCATGTGGTTTTTGTCTTTTATTCTATTGATCTAATACATCAGAATTCTTTCTCCCCCCCCCCCCCCATTTACTATATGTCATCAGAAATGTTTAGGGCTTCCTGAAGTTCAAAGCCAAAAGCTGTTAAAGTTTCACTTCCTCTCTTTGTCTTAGAGGCAACTAATTTTCTACCCTGAAATAAAAGCATCTAATTGTCAAATGTTCCTGCCAGCCTCCTGCTGGGGTAAGACTAGTTTCTCTTCCCTTTCTTGAACTTTCAGTTATTTCAGGTCTTTGTTGAAATATTCTAAAAAGAATTAGACTTCCAAGGAGCAAATGGGTATAAACTGATAAAAAATTTAAAACCTTATCAGGTAAAACCTACCTTCAATCTACCTCCTTCTCTACCAATATTTATGAAAATCACCTGCAGGCAAAAGGAAATTGTCTCCAGAGATTGCTTATCTAGAAAACAGCTGTAGAAACAGAGGTGAGGTCTGGAGGACAGAGATGATACAGTATAGATAAGGATTCTGGAAAGAATGTGGTTGGGTGAGTATGTTAATAATGTTTCTCAGCTTCTTCACCCTGATTGATAGCAGCCAATATTTACTGAGGGTTCACTTTGTATTTGGACAGTTCAAAGTGCTCTGGAGAAGGAAATGGCAACCCACTCCAGTATTCTTGCCTGGAGAATCCCATGGATGGAGGAGCCTGGGGGGCTACAGTCCATGGGGTCGCAAAGGGACTTCACTCACTCACTCAAAGTGCTCTAAATAACCTCATTTAAATATCACGGCACACTATGGGGTGAGCATTGCCCCATTTAACAGCAGATAAAACTGAGTCACAGCTTAATTTGGCACCTTGTCTAAAGCCACGCAGTTAGTAAGTGCTGGAACCCACATGTGCTTGACTCCAGCCCACCCACCGAATCTCTGTGCTGCTTCAAAACAAAGCAAGGGAAGGGTTAATCCTAGGTTCCAGTTCTTTGCAGCTTCGATGGAACTAAAGTCCATGTCCCATACACAAAAAGACTCCAGCCTTTACCACTCAGTCTGATCCTTACCAGTAAAATTGATCCCTTAAGCTCAGTGTCAGGAGTATTTTGTGTGTGTGTGTGTGTGTGCACGCGCACACACGTATATTTTTAAGAAGACAAATGCACGGATAGTCACTCAGTCATATCCAACTCTTTGCGACCCCATGGACTGTAGCCCACCAGGCTCCTCTGTCCTTGGAGATTCTTTAGGGAAGACTACTGGAATGGGTTGCCATGCCCTTCCCAACCCAAGGATCAAACCCAGGTCTCCCGCATTGCAGGCAGATTCTTTACCAACTGAGCCATAAGGGAATCCCAAGAACACTGGAGTGGGTAGCCTATCCCTTCTCCAGGTGATCTTCCCAACCCAGGAGTCAACCAGGGTATCCTGCATTGCAGGTGAATTCTTTACCAGCTGAGCTACCAGGGAAGCCCAAGAAGACAAATAACCTATTTAAAATGTGCAAAAGACTTTAGCAGATACTTCAGAAAAGAAACTATATGAATGGGAATAAAAAGCACACAAAAAAAATGCTCATCATCATTAGTCATGAGAGAAATGCAAAATCAAATCACCGTGAGACATCCCTACACACCTATCCAAATGACTAAAATGGAAAGCGTTTGCAAGAGAGTTCATGAGGATGTGGAACACCCGGAATGCTCATTCATTCCTGGTGGGAATATCAGTAAAACAAGCACTTAGGAAAACCGTTCAGCAGCTCCTTATAAAATTCAATACATATATACCATAGGACACAGTAATTCCATTCCAAAGTATTGTTGTTCAGTCACTAAGTCATGTCTGACTTTGCAACCCCACGGACTGCAGTACGCCAGGCTTTGCTGTCTCTCATTGTCTCCCAGAGCTTGCTCAGATTCATGTCGATTGAACTGGTGATGCTATCTAACCATCTCATCTTCTGCTGCCCTTTCCTCCTCTTGCCTTCAGTCTTCCCAGCATCAGGGTCTTTTCCAGTGAGTCAGTTCTTCGCATCAGGTGGCCAAAGTAATGAAGTTTCACCTTCAGCTTCAGCATCAGTCCTTCCAATGAATATTCACACTGATCTCCTTTAGGATGGACTGGTTGGATCTCCTTGCTGTTTAAGGGACTCTCAAGAGTCTTCTCCAACAACACAGTTCAAAAGCATCAATTCTTTGGCACATAGCTTTCCTTATGGTCCAACTCACATCCATACATGACTACTGGAAAAACCATAGCTTTGACTAGATGGACCTTTGTCTGCAAAGTGATATCTCTGCTTTTTAATATGCTGTCTAGGTTTGTTACAGCTTTCCTTCCAAGGAGCAAGCAAGGTATTTACCTGCCCTCTCCCTAAATTAAAATATACACCCAAGAAAGAATTGTACACAGTAAAAACAACTTTGTTCATCATAGTTCTAAAGTGGAAACAGCGGAAATGTCCCTCAATAGGATAATATCTTTACATGCAATAACATGAATAAATATAAAAAACATTCTATTTAGAGGAAAAAAAAAGCCAGACACAAAAAATATTCATGGTATGAGTCCATTTCTATGAAGCTCTAGAGCAGGCAAAATTTATCTTTAGTGGTTAAAAGCAGATCAGTGGTTGCCTGGGACTGGAAAATCAGGAGTGGGGTAAAATCAACTGAAAGCGGTCAGGAGGGACATTTTAGGGGCCAGGGGTCTTATGTATCTTGAGTGTGGAGAAATTTGCACAAGTGTATGCATATTGTCAAAAGGGCTTTCCCCGTGGCTCAGCGGTTAAGAATCTGCCTGCAATGCAGGAGACGCAGGAGACACGGGTTCCATCCCTGAGTTGGGAGGATCCGCTGGAGGAGGAAATGGCAACCCACTCCAGTTTTCTTGCCTGGAGAATCCCATGGACAGAGGAACCTCGTGGGCTGTAGTCCACGGATCGCCAAAAGTTGGACACAACTGAAGTGACTTAGCCCACACGCAAGTCTCTCAGTTTCAAAATAAATTAAAAAAATAAATAAACAAAAGAGACTGCCTGCTGTACAGCTGCTCCTCTGGTATCTGTTGGAGAGTCACTCATTCTACGGCTACATTTCTATGCGCATTATTTTGTCTTTCCTTTTTCCGTTTGTTGAACTTACTCTCTTTAAGGGAATGAGAAGGAGAAGGTCAGGGAGAAACAGAAAGGTGGGTGGGATAGGGTGAGAGGCTCGGAAACATTCAGACATGATTGATAGCTTAATTATGTTGTAAAGAAGTTACTGCTGAGAAAGAAGAATGCAAAGTCCTTACAGCGGTAGGGAGGTGGGGGCTGGGGTGCTTTGAGGGCCTGCTACCTCCACTTAATTTTCTTTTCATGAGTGTGTCCAGTAGCTCTGGGAAGGGCTGTAGCTCAGTTTCGTTAATTTAGCATTTATATACTATGTAGCAAACCATAGCAGTGGCTTTCAAAGGTAATGTGCACAAGACTGATGTGATGAAATGCAGATTCCTGGGCCCCTTCCTTAAGACTCTGCTTCAACCTGTGTAGGATCTGCCTTTTATGGTTGGATACACTTTCTCTGAGGATGATACTTGGAAAAACACTGACCTGGCATGTTATAGGTAAGAATGAGAAAGTGTCTTCTTTGGGTTTTTTTGTGATGTGTAAGCTTTTAAAAATTTTTTACTTTATATTACACTAGAGTTGATTTACAATGCTGTGCTAGTTTCAGGCGTACAGCAAAGTGATTCAGCTACACATATACATGTACCTATTCTTTTTCAAATTCTTTTCCCATTTAGGTTATTACAGTAGTTTGGTCATGTAATGCAAACAGATGCCTCACTGGAGAAGTCCCTGATGCTGGGGAAGACTGAGGGCAGAAGGAGAAGAGGGCGTCAGAGGATGAGATGGCTGGGCATCACTGATGCAATGAATGTGAACTTGTGCAAGCTCCGGGAGCTGGTGAGGGGCAGGGAGGCCTGGCATGCCGCGGTCCATGGGGTCACAAAGAGTCAGACACCAGACACGACTGGACGACTGGACAACAACAAGTGTGTATATAGGGCTTTCGGGGGGCACAGTGGTAAAGAATCCATCTACCAATGCAGGAGATACAAGAGACTCGGGTCTGAACCCTGGGTCAGGAAGATCCCCTGGAGAAAGAAATGGCAACCCACTCCAGTATTCTTGCCTGGAAAATTCCATGGTCAGAGGAGCCTGGTGAAACACGGGGTCACAAGGAATTGGACACAACTGAATACACACACACAGTGTACGTATATGTTAATTCCAAACTCCTAATCTGTTCCCCAGCCCTTTCCCCTTTGGTAACCATGTTTATGAGAAAGCATCATTTTGAAAACTATAGTCCCTCCACTGGAAGGAAAGACAAAAATGGCCAAGAGGAACCTTAGATTCAGGAAAGCATCGGTGTCTATTTCAGTAGGGTACGTGTTTGCCCTTGTGTACATGTGCGTAGTGAGAGAATGCGGAGGCCGCTGGGAGAGAGGTTAGGAGGTTGGGAGTCTCCTGATATAGGAACATATACCTCACTACTTATCACACTGACCCAGACCTGCTTTAGAGTTTCTTTTCTTTACTAGCACGTGCCTCAAATCCTTTTTCCCCAAAGCCCATCCAATCTGTAGAAAACGTGAAGCATTTGCTGGCTTGTTCCCCTAATCCATCATAGTAGAAAACAAAAAGATACAAAAGTCTGAGTGGATAAAGGAAATCAATACCCGTTTCCTGTTCTTTACCTTGAGATCCTTTGTCTGGTTTCAGGATGCCTTCAACAGAATGAGAAACACAGCTCGAATTCCCAATCAAAATCAGATAAAACACAGGTGATAAGACATTGTGTCTCTTCTTTCTGCAGATAAGAAATTTGAGTTATACCGGGGTCAAATTGCTGAGCCCACTGCAGTATTTTAGTGATTAGAGGCTTTTTGTGCATCAGAGTAATTTATATATAGTCATAAGCTATTTCAAAATAAAGCAAATATTCCAGTAACAGAATGTTAGCAAAATAAGGCAAAAAGTTAATTCGCCACAGATTACAGGTAATCCTATATACTTTCCAATTTAGAGTGTGACTTTCTTTTAAAATCCCTGAATACTATTAAACTCTAGGTCCCTGACCAAATGTCAATATACTTATGCTTCCCACAGTTTGTTCATCGGTAATTTCTAACCCGATGGCCTCATAAAACAATATTTGCAAAATACTTTATAAATTGCCTTTACGTAGTCTATGATTTTTTACTAAAACATGTTTTTAAAAGTATGTAGATCTCTTATCTAGAAACTTAGAACATTGCACACTTATGGATAACTTTTTCTTTTCAAGTAAATTATGAGGATGACAGAATAATCAACAGAGCATTTCATTTTCATTTTCAGAGCATCTCAGGGACATCAACGTCACTACTTGGTATCATATCTAAGTCCTTTCTTCAAAATGGTCATATGGTGAAAGAGAGTAAATCCTTTCCTTAGCCTTTGTAAAGAAATGTGTTCAGTATCATCTTTGTAGACAAGATCAATAAAGTTATAGGAGACCCTAGAAGAAGGTGAAGGATGCCTCTTTATAGCAGGTCTAATAAAGCTGTTTGTCTGCCTCACAGCGCCCTCTTCATATCTGCGTGTGGGAACCAACACTTGAGTGTGATAAAACTTGGCTTCCTTTTGTTTCGTTTACCATCATAAGAGGAGGATTGCACCCTCAAATTGTTGCCCATAAAGAGGGGATTGCCTGAAGCCCAAGTCCTTAATGGTGTTTCTCCTAATATGAGGGTCGCTCTCAGTTTTAAAATTTTGAACAAAAAAATACCCTTTGGAAATCAGCTGTTAGCCTGAAATGATTCTCTTTCACATGAGCCTTAGATGCTGATAGGAGTCACCTGATGAAACAAGCTAAAAATTTTAGAAGTAGATAAATACTTTTAACACTGCAATAATTACTATTAATATTACTGGGAGTATTACTCCACAAATACTCGTATTGGGTATCATCGTAAAAGCTCTTTAAAATTACTCTGAAAAGCAATTCATAAAGTTATTGCGTTGAGGAGACGCACTTACAGAGCATCCACTTACAAGATGAACTAAAAAGAAACTTTGCCAATGTCAGGCCAGTAAGCATATGGGGTTTAGGAGACATTCTCTAATAGCATCATCCACGGGTTTTAAAAGTGCTGCTTCAGACGATGTTTTCAGTAAAACTGTTGGATGAAGCTAGCGTTGGTTCTTGTCATGACAACGATGCTGCGTTTTGTTCATCTATCGATACTTTAGGATGGTCATGATCCAAAAAAATCATTGCTTGTCCTTGGGAAAAGGGTGAATGTCTGTGTTCCTTTGTAAGCATTTGCTTATAAGAGAATGCGTCATCACGCTGAGAAAGGAGGGATTAGCCAGTTTGATTATTTCCCCTTCCCACACGGAAGGATAGACGGTGATGAGGAAGTGAAGCGGTCAGGTTCAGAGGCAGCCTGAGTGAGTCCCCCGTGAGCTTATTAAAGGCTGATGGACCCAGACTTCCGGCTCTGAGTTCTCCATTCACAGCCTCGTCCATCCACTAACCATGCTAATGCTCACAAGCTACCTTCATGCTTTCGTTCCCAGTAAAACCAGCAGCACTGTCTTTGCTGAAAGGTTGCCCCAGTGAAAGTGAAAGTCGCCCAGTCATGTCTGACTCTTTGTGACCCCTGGATCATACAGTCCATAGGATTCTCCAGGCCAGAATACTGGAGTGAGTTGCCTTTCCCTTCTTCAGAGGATCTTCCCAACCCAGGGATTAAAACCAGGTATCCCCCATTGCAGGTGGATTCTTTACCAGCTGAGCCACCAGAGAAGCCCAAGAATACTGGAGTGGGTGGCCTATCCCTTCTCCAGTGGATCTTCCCAACCTAGGAATCCAACCGGGGTCTCCTGCTTTGCAGGCGAATTCCTTACCAACTGAGCTATCATGGAAGCCCGAGTGACGAATTCAATTTGCCCGCTCGTGGGGAGTTGGGATGCCTAAGAATTTAAGTTTTCCCTGATGGGTATGAGAGTATAGCTGTGACAGCTTCCTTGCCCACTGAGGGGTCAGCTTTGATGAAGTACTTCTACTATCAGCCAAGCTCCCCTGCAGAACTGAGCCAAAGTGAGCCGGGCAGGACATTGCTTGCTAGCCTGGCAGGGCAGGACATTGCTGGCCTCCCTTTCCTGATCTCTGGGAACACTTCCTAACAAATCACTTGAACACATCTTCATGTCAGGGTCTTTCTCTAGGGATCCTCTCCTCACACAAGCAGTTCATTGCAGATCCTTACATTGGCCTTGTCTGGGTCACTGCAGGGCAGCCCGAACACTTGAACAGTGATGACCACCCCTGGAGCAGGAAAGGAGATGGGCTTTCCTTTCGAGAGTGAAGGTTGCCCAGATCTCTCCTCCAGGACCCACACGCCCAGGTCCCCCCCATGCGCCCACGTCCCCCCAACCACAGCGACGTCCCCCCCCCCGGGCGCACCCATGTGCCCCCCACACGGCCATGTACCCCCCAAGTCCCCTCCCCTCACTCCCACGTCCCCACCTCCACGCCCATGTCCCTTCCACACGCCCATGTCCATCCCCAGCTGCTGGGAGGTCTGGAAGCTCACGTCCTTCTCTGGGAACCACCATTATCCAAAGGCCCGCCAGCACAGCACACCAGTTCAAAGGCCAGACTCCTTGCCTCCCTGCGGGACCACTCCTCCGAGCTAGCCCGATTTCACAGCTCCTGGCCTGTCCGCTGGCGGCTCTGCTGCAGCCCAGTCTCTCCCTCTGCCCACACCGCTCTTCTTAGTCCCCACAGGTGGTCTCAAGGGCACTCTTCTGTAAAACTCGTGGTAGGAAATCTATCTCAAAGCCTGTTTCCTGGGGAAACGGACCTAAGACATTCTTCTCCCTAAAGAGAAAGAAATGCCTGGACTCCAGGGTTTAGAGATGTCTGTAAACAATGGCTCTAAGTGGCTTGCCCAGGGTCATAAACCTGCTAAAGCGCAAGAGTCTGACTCCAGCCACCTATGTTTGAATCTGGATTCTTTTCCATTTGTGAATAAAACACCCACAATATTTGGTTAAGTTTTAGTTTTGAAGATCAGCAGTGAGTTCCTTTTATTTTCATTATTTAATAGTATATAACTATTTATTTACTTACTTTTATTTTCCCAATGAAAACAAGCACTAACTAAATACTCTTCGGGATGGTGGGCCACGTGAGCTCTTCTCTACAAAGCACATGTGTCTTTCTTTGTGCTACCACCAAGATCAAGACAGGTGTATTCTGGCAGTCAAGGCTCAGAACTGCTTTCAGAGCAATACGGAGTGTTCTTAGGATAAGCTTCTGTAAGCTGGAAGAAAGTTTCCATCATGTACTAATGATAACATTTCCCTTCCCTTGGGAACAACAGCTTAAGGGAGGAATGTTCATTAGCTGCCCAGACAAGCTCCAGTCCACTGCAGTTAATGACAAGATATACACAGAGCTGAACACTGGGTAAACACACACACGTACACACTCACACACAATAGGTCCTTGCCTCCCTTATTGGGTTCTGTCAACCTATGAGCAAATGGGGCAAAGTAAAAGATGTTCATTAAGTTATCTGTTGTGACTAGCCATGCTATGACTGCAGGAAATGAACAGGATTGTGCCCCGTGTTTTGCCAGACATGACAGAGTATCAATAAAAGGAAAGACATAATCTCCTCTGCTGTGAAGGCTTAGAAGAAAATAAATTCTGAAGAACCTGTTCTTGACAACATTGAAAATTAGGTCAACGGTATTTTAACGAGATTTATTAAATGCATTTCATTAGTACTGCCGAGATGGGCGAGGAAGTGGTGAAAGGAGAGAATGAAACACGGGAACACAGATTTGTAGCAAGAATGACGGAGATCGATCACTCTGCTACTGGTTGGTCTTCCCTCCCTGAACTGATTTTCTGACCTACTGTGGCAGCTCTTCTCTCCGGAGTTCCTAGATGTTCAGTGCCGAGGTTGTGTCACTGTCCAGTGGAACTGTGATAATCTCTAGGCGTACGCGGCCGCTGAGCAGGTGACATGTGACTAGTACAACTGACGACCTAAACGTTCATTCTAATTACGTTAAGTTTAGATAGCTACATGCGGCCACGTGGCTCCTGCAGCCTAGAGTTATGTGACAAGTGAAATTTTACTTCTAAGCATTTGTTGTCAGGATTCGTTTCAGATATGAAAATGACTTTCTCTGGGATGTCCTGTGCTAGGCTGGGCTTCCCAGGTGGCACTAGTGGTAAAGAACCTGCAGGAGTTTAAGACGCGGGTTTGATCCCTGGGTTGGGAAGCTCCCCTGGAGGAGGAAATAGCAACCCACTCCAGTCCTCTTGCCTGGGAAACCCACGGGCAGAGGAGCCTGGCGGGCTGCAGTCCGTGGGGTTGCAAGGAGTCGGACACGACAAGTGACGGACACACACGTGCTAGGCCTGTTTGGGACGTGCTTTCCGCTTTATATATATTAGCTTACTTAATTCCCAGTGTCAATCCACGAGATAGTTACTGTTACCAACCCTAGGTTGGAGGCAGCAAGTCTGTCGTGCAAAGACTGAGGATTTTGTCGACTTGCAGTGAGCAGAGATCCACAGTCATGGCTGTTCAGGTGCTAAGGCATCATGGTAGAAGGAGACTGCTCAGCGTGAATTAAGGAAAGGTCTGCAAGATGTAAGAAGAGTGAGGGAGACCGAGAGTCTGGGAGGTGGGCAGAAGGCCATGGTTCCACAGGGAAGGGACGAGGGCTGCATTAGTACATAATTAATCATAATTAATATAAATATGGTGGTCACTAGACACGTATGGCTATTTAAGTATAAATGCTTCTATTAAGCGACTTAGCAGCAGCAGCAGCAGCTTCTATTAAAGTTAAATCATTCCAAAATTCAATCTCTCACTCACACTGGCCACAGCACAAGCGCTCAAAAGCCCCCTGTGGTAATAATGACTGTTTTAGAGAAGAAGCAGGACGTGTCCATCACCATGGAAAGTTCTGTGGGACAGAACGGAGTCAAAGGGTAGTTCAGGATGGCAGTATCTCCCAACCACAGAGGTGGTGAAAACCCTCACATAAGGTGAACATCTCTTTCCTCTTTCCCCAAGTTACCAGCAACGATTATTGATTTCATGAACGCTCTGTAGGAATAACTGTAAAGTAGGAAAGGACCTCTCTTCCAGACCAAGATGACGTGGATACGGAACGTACAGTAAGCCTCCTACTTCCGAACCTCCAAGTGGTGAACTTTCAAAGATGCGAACGTGTGATCTCGTGCCCAATCACGTAAGTTCCCTTATCTGGTGAACGTGGCCAAACGTGTGCGCCCCTATGGGTGGCTGTGCTTTTGTGCACTTTACTGTACGGTATCGTGAACACTGCAGTAGAGTTGTGTGTCTTTATTTCAAGCCCGGGATGACCGGAAGCAAGCGTGAAGCAGCGGTGATGCAGCTGCTTTGTTATCATTCTTTAGTCGCTCAGTCGTGTCCAACTCTTTGCAACCCCGTGGACTGTAGCCTGCCAGGCTCCTCCATCCATGGAATTCTCCAGGCAAGAATATTGGAGTGGGTTGTCATTTCCTTCTCCAGGAGGTCTTCCCCACCCAGAGATCGAACCCACGTCTTCTGCATTGCAAACGGATTCTTTGCCTCTGAGCCACCGAGGAAGCCCTGGATGTAGTTGGTACTACTGTACTTTTAAGGTACTGTACTGTAAGATTAAAAACGTTGTCTTTATTTTTGTGTTTGCTTTTTATGTATTAATTACAATAACCATTTAGTGTTAGTTGGCTAGGCTAACTTTATTGGACTTATGAACACACTGGACTTGAACACACTCTCGTGTTTGTGTGTTGGGGCACTCACTGTATTTCATACCCAAGAGGCTGGAGGCTGAGATAGTCATGTAAAGTTGAAAAAACATTGTTGGGGTGAGAAGGGGGCTTGAATGCCCATAAACTGTGAAGTTAGGGGAGTGCTGGTGGTTTGAAACAATTTCTACCAAGACTGGTGGATACCCTCCTTCATCCAGCTGACAATATTCATATGACTATGCATAATGTGGAAAGCAGAGTTATATTCTACTCTGTTCTTGATCTTGGGGGGAGGGGGTTGTTGTTTGTTTTGGCCACAAGCTAAAATCCTGCAAGCTGTGCAGCAGGGCCAAAACAAACAAACAAAAAACCCAAAATAATTCAGATAAAAGGAAGTGGGTAAGGGATTAGATTAAACAAGAGTCATCCTAAGTTGATAACTGATGAAGCTAAGTGATGGATACCAAATCATTATACTGATTTTCCGACTTTTATATGATTGAAATTGCCCACTAGAAAAAGTCAAAAAATTTTAAATTGTGTCCAAAAATGCAAAGGTTTTGGCTTATCTCAGGGGCCAGCCAACTGTGGCACACAGGTGAAATCCAGCCTGTTGCCTCTCTCTGTGAATACAGTTTCATTAGAACACAGGAAACGACACTGCTCACTTACATATTGTCTATGGCTGCCCTCATGCTGCAGTGAAAGAGCTGAGTAATTCCAACAGAGACTGTGCGACCTGTAAAGCTTAAAACATTTGCCATTTGACCGTTTACAGAAAATGCTGGCCACCCCTGGCTTACGTGAAATCAAAAACTGAGAAAAGAATTATGTCCTACTGTTTTTGTGTCTGGGTAAAGAATCCTTCTACCAGTGCAGGAGATGCAGGAGACAAAGGTTCGATCCCTGGGTGGGGAGGATCACCTAGTGGAGGAACTGGCAACCCACTCCAGTGTTCTTGCCTGGAGAATTCCATGGACAGAGGAGCCTGCAGGGCTGCAATCCCCGGGGTCACGGAGTCACACAGGACTAAGCAACTGAGCAAGCACCCATGCACGTGCTTCTCATACACACCATTTTTATGTGTGTGTTTTCAGATTTTTTCCGCTTTTTGAATACTGTTAGAGGGAAGATTAGAATTAGAATATCATCATCCTGTAGCTAATGAGTTAATGGATACAGGCAACAGTTACCAGTAATAGTAGGTTTAGGCACTGTTTATCAGTGCGTAATGCATAAGAATATTGATGCAATATACAAAACTCCTTATGGGTGAATACTTTAAACCTCTGTGCTAAAAAAACATGCGCACATCATTCCAATGTCTGGTCCAAGCTGAAAACGTTAATCTCCTTCTCCTTCATTTTTCATATGGGAAATGAAACAGTTAAGTCTTGGAAGAGATACCAAAATAATAGATACCAAAAAAACTCAGAGAGCCAAACATGTCTCATTATGCAAGGAATTCTTTCCTCCCTCTTAACTGGAGAGTTTTTAAAAAGCAAACCTTTTATGAGTCCTAGCAAGGTATGCCTTACATCAGTTTTCTCAATTCTGAAGTGGTCTATAGACCATTTTGGTCAGTAAAATATTGTGTCTTGCAATACTATTACCCATCGAGTGGAGAGGAAAAGGTATGCAGTTAATGTGAGTACTGGTTATACAATGATGGTTCCTATATTATCCGTCTGATTTTTAAAGAAGTGGTGGTACAGAGGGTGGAATGTGTCATAATATCCCAGAGACCAGCTTTCTGAGGGATTACTGTTTTAGGTAGTGGTTGCAGTTGAGCAGGGCAGTGGTAGGGAAAACACGAGAATCTAGGGTTCTCATGAGCTTAAGGGAGGTAATACTGGAATAATTGAAAGGCTTGGAGCTGAAAGACTTGATTCAAGGTGACTGGACACACTTAACCTGTCTGAGCCTTAGTTTCCTCTGATGGAACAGGCTAGTTTCATAAGGTTGTTGTGGAAATTAGAGTAATGTATGTGAAAGGATTTTGTAAACTCTGTATCGCTAGGTAAATATGAGGGGTCATTACTAGGCTCATTCATTCTGCCAATAAGCTAGAACCTTCTTTGACAGTTGCCAAGTTCACGGATGTAAAAAGAAGTATTTGAAAGGGGAGGGGAAAAGGAGGGGTGTATTGGGAGTTTGGAATTAGTAGATGCAAACTGCTATACAGAAAATGGTTAAACAACGAGACATATCGTACAGCCAGGGCACTATATTCAGCGTCCTAGGATAAACCACGTCCTAGGATAAACCACGGGCTTCCCTGGTAGCTCAGCTGGTAAAGAATCCGCCTGCAATGCAGGAGACCCTGGTCAATTCCTGAGCTCAGAATAGCCCCTGGAGAAGGAGTAGGCTACCCACTCAAGTACTCTTGGGGTCCCCTGGTGGCTCAGACGGTTAAGAATCTACCTGCAATGCAGGAGACCTGAGTTCAATCCTTGGGTTGGGAAGATCCCCTGGAGAAGAGAATGGCTACCCACTCCAGTGTTTTTGCCTGGAGAATTCCATGGACAGAGGAGCCTGGTGAGCTACAGACCCTGAGGTAGCAAAGAGTCAGACACGGCTGAGTGACTTTCACTTTCACTTCACTTTCAGGATAAATCATAATGGAAAAGAATATAAATATATGTGTGTATATATATGTATGTATGTATGTATATCAGCATCACTTTGCTGTATAACAGAAGTTAACACAGCATTTTTTAAATCAACTAGACTTGAATAAAATACAAAAGAAATGTTTGGCTTTCTTGCAGGTGGGTGATTTTTCACTGAATCGAGGCTGTAGCACATTTCACCCTGGCTAGACAATCCACGGTGGCCTTTTGGACCAAATAGCTTTCTATTTATTCCTTTGTCCCCAGGGAGCACAGGAGGAAGAGGTTGGGGTCTCAGGGAGAGGAAGCGCAGAAGGAAAGCAGAAGCAGGAGCTCAGGCTGCCTTTTTAAGCAGCAGCGTTTCTCTAATTTGGCAGAGAGGGTAAAACAAATGAACGCAAAGGTAACATGTGAGACGGAATGGAACCGAAGGGGGCGGGGACTCAGAGAAGGTCGACGGTCTGCAGGCGAGGGTGGGTCGGGGCGGCCGGCGCGCTGCAGCCAAGCGCGGCGGCTCGGCGCTCGGCACACCCTGGGGGCTCCTCCCTCTCATCCCCTCCTCTGACTCTGCAGAACACCCAGCGGAGCGCTGTGCACACAGCGAAGCCAGAACTCAATACGCATTTGTGACATGAATAGTCCTTCCATTAAAGCTGAAAATTGAGAGTTGGCTACACGTATTTCTTTCCTTCTGGAGAAGGATTTGATAGCTCCGAGGAAGGCTGGGCCATTAAAACAACATTGAAAATTCAGTCCAGGTTGAGGTGATTAATTATCATCCTGTTTTTTCTGGCTTGGCCAGACACCATCACTACGTCTCTGTACAGCTAGAAGCTACTGGAGACTGAAGGAACAGCCTAGGAAACCATTACTGTTGTCTACAGATTTGTGGAGATTTATTTTTGATCCTCTGTCGGCAGCTGTATTCTTGCTCTTGTATACAGTCTAATTGCCACTCAAAGCAGAGTATTTTTAATTGGTGCATCCTTTCTGCCTTCAGTTCAGTTGTTCAGTCATGTCCGACTCTTTGCAACCCCATGGACTGCAGCACGCCAGGCCTCCCTGTCCATCACCAACTCCCAGAGTTTAATCAAACTCATGTCCATCGAGTCGGTGATGCCATCCAAGCATCTCATCCTGCCATCCCCTTCTCCTCCCGCCTTCAGTCTCCAGCATCAGGGTCTTTTCCAATGACTCAGTTCTTCGCATCAGGTGGCCCAAGTATTGGCGCTTCAGCTTCATTCAGCATCAGTCCTTTCGATGAGTATTCAGGACTAATTTCCTTTAGGATGGATTGGTTGGATCTCCTTGCTGTCCAAGGACCCACAAGAGTCTTCTCCAAACCACAGTTGCCCACTTCTAAATGTATGCGTGAAAGCTTTGCTACTTTATTTTTATTGAATTTTAGTTGATTTACAATTTTATATTAATTTCAGGTGTACAGAATAGCGATTCACTATTTTTACAGATTGTACTTCATTAAAGTTATTATAATGATAAAGTAAAGTGAAGTCGCTCAGTCGTGTCCGACTCTTTGTGACCCCATAGACTGTAGCCCACCAAGCTTCTCCCTCCATGGGATTCTCCAGGCAAGAGTATTGGAGTGGGTTGCCATTTCCTTCTCCAGGGGATCTTCCAGACCCAGGGATCGAAGCCGGGGTCTCCCGCATTCCAGGCAGACGCTTTTACCTCTGACCACCAGGGAAGCTCCAATAGTGGCTATAACTCCCTGTACCGTACAATATGTCCTTGTTGCTTATTTACGTTATACATAGTAGTTTGTGTCTCTTAATCCTAGGCCCTAACTTGCCCTTCCCCCATTCCTCCTCCCCACCAGCAACCACTAGTTTGTTCTCGGCATCTGTGAGTCTGATTCTGTTTGTGACATATACATATATTTAGATTCAATATATATGTGACGTCATACAATATTTGTCTTTCTCTGTCTGAGTTTCTTTCCTAAACAAAATATTCTCTAGGTCCATCCACATTTTGCTGCAAATGCCAGTAAGAGCTTTCTCCAGAAGGTCACTGCTACATTAAGATTCTCTGATATCTTAGATATTTAATAATTGATCTGCCTCTTGAGAAATCTATATGCAGGTCAGGAAGCAACAGTTAGAACTGGTCATGGAACAACAGACTGGTTCCAAATAGGAAAAGGAGTACGTCAAGGCTGTATATTGTCACCATGTTTATTTAACTTATATGCAGAGTACATCATGAGAAATGCTGGACTGGAAGAAACACAAGCTGGAATCAAGATTGCCGGGAGAAATATCAATAACCTCAGATATGCAGATGACACCACCCTTATGGCAGAAAGTGAAGAGGAACTAAAAAGCCTCTTGATGAAAGTGAAAGTGGAGAGTGAAAAGGTTGGCTTAAAGCTCAACATTCAGAAAACGAAGATCATGGCATCTGGTCCCATCATTTCATGGGAAATAGATGGAGAAACAGTGGAAACAGTGTCAGACTTTATTTTTCTGGGCTCCAAAATCACTGCAGATGGTGACTGCAGCCATGAAATTAAAAGACGCTTGCTCCTTGGAAGGAAAGTTATGACCAACCTAGATAGCATATTGAAAAGCAGAGACATTACTTGGCCAACAAAGGTTCATCTAGTCAAGGCTATGGTCTTTCCTGTGGTCATGTATGGATGTGAGAGCTGGACTGTGAAGAAGGCTGAGCGCCGAAGAATTGATGCTTTTGAACTGTGGTGTTGGAGAAGACTCTTGAGAGTCCCTTGGACTGCAAGGAGATCCAACCGGTCCATTCTGAAGGAGATCAGCCCTGGGATTTCTTTGGAAGGAATGATGCTAAAGCTGAAACTCCAGTACTTTGGCCAGCTCATGTGAAGACTTGACTCATTGGAGAAGACTCTGATGCTGGGAGGGATTGAGGGCAAGAGGAGAAGGGGATGACAGAGGATGAGATGGGTGGATGGCATCACTGACTCGATGGATGTGAGTCTGAGTGAGCTCCGGGAGTTGGTGATGGACAGGGAGGCCTGGCGTGCTGCGATTCATGGGGTCGCAAAGAGTCGGACACGACTAAGCGACTGATCTGATCTGATCTATGAAATACTGAGCAAGTTGAGGGGATGTAATGTCCGACATGGTGATTAGAATTAATAATACTGTATAGCAGATTTGAAAACTGCTGAAAGAGTCGACCTCAACGGTTTTCAACACCCAGTCAAGGGGCTTGGAACTGTAAGGCGATGGCTGGACTTGCCGTGGGCATCATTTCACAAACCACACAAATATCAAACCACTGTGTGTACACCTGAAGCTCATATAATGTTATATGTTAATTATATCTCAATTAGAAAATGATTTGACAGGGCTGTAAATTGAATATGCAAAAAAAAAAAAAAAAA
Organism: Tragelaphus eurycerus; assembly: GCA_935064755.1. Classification (NCBI taxonomy): domain Eukaryota; kingdom Metazoa; phylum Chordata; class Mammalia; order Artiodactyla; family Bovidae; genus Tragelaphus; species Tragelaphus eurycerus. The sequence goes on from CAKXYN010000034.1 coordinate 20,278,852, forward strand.
AAAAAAGCGCTGAGCAGGATACCTTTGGTTTCTGAGGTTTAATGCAGGTCATCCAGGTAGTAATGGTTTGTTTTGAAAAATTTCGTGCTCATGACTTGCACAGATCCATAGAGCCTGGGATGGGATTCTGGTTTGGATAATTCATAGAGGAAGCGTTCCCAGAAGGATGGGTTCACGGAAGCAGGATGGAGTAAGGAAGGAGGTAACAAGGATGTGGCCTCACAGCTTGAGAGGGGCTCCAGGCTGATCCTGTGGGGTGCAGACAACACGCACCGCATGGGTCCTTTGAGACGTTACAAGGAGTTTGAAAACTGAGTTTTGTGGTCATCTTATTTGACTAATGAAAAATCGTATGAAGAAGAAAAGAGTTCCGGAAGCTCAGATGAAGTAGTGTTTCCTGTCTCTGAAAGAGGTTTTGTTCTTCATGTTTTATTTGTTTGGTTAAAATAATCTGGAAATGATGTACTTTTCCTTTCCCCCCTTCCGCACACCGGCCCGCCTCCGCCATTCCCACACCCTCGCGTCGTCTCTCCCCAGCCCCCGCCCCCTTGGCAACCACAGGTTCATCCTCTGCAGCTGTGAGTCTCTCCCTGTTTTGCAGCCATATTTCAGATTCTGCATATAAGTGACATCGCATGGCACTTATCTTTCTCTGTCTGACTTCCTTCACTTAGTGTGGTATCTCTAGGTCCGTCCACGTTGCTGCAAATGACACGGTTTCATTCTCTTTCATGGCTGAGTAGTATTCCACTGTGTATATGCGCCACGTTTTATTCATCTGTTCACTTGTCGATGGCCATTTAGGTTGTTTTCGCATATTGGCTGTTATGAATAGTGCTGCTATGAACGCAGGGGTGCATGTATCTTTCTGAATTACAGTTTTGTCTGGATATGTACCCAGGAGTGGGATTCTAGGACCATATGGCAACTTCATTTTTTTTTTGCCTGTGCTGGGTCCTAATTGCAGCCTGTGGGATCTAGTTCCCTGGCCAGGGATAGAACCCAGGCCCTCTGCATTGAGAAAGTGGACTCTTACCCACTGGATCACCAGGGAAAGTCTCCGTTTTTAGTTTTTTGAAAACTAAAACTGTTCTTCATAGTGGTAGCACCAATGTACCTTCCCACCAATAGTGTAGGAGGGGTCCCTTTTCTCCACCTCCTCGCCAGCATTTGTGATTTGTACACTTTTCAGTGAAGGCCGTTCTGACTGGTGTGATGTGATACCTCATTGTTTAGTACAGTTTTGATTTGCACAGAAATAATATTTTAACCTCTCATTCTTTAGGCTGTTTTAAGAAAGAAATTGATGGATGTGGAAGAATTGACTACACGAAACAGTATGGCTTAAACTACTATTCTCAGAATAAACTGTGGTGCGTAGAGACACCTGGCAACTTGGGTTTGCATATTCAACTTTTTAGTTTATATTAAAAAACAAACTTTAAAATTAAAAAATAATTCATGATTTAGTTGGTACATAAAAGAAGACAGTTAAATAGTAGCTCACCAGATGCATATGAGAAAATTTTTATGAACATCAGTAGGACAGATATTGTAAGTGTGTAACCAGGAAATTCTACCGGCCTGAGTGGACTGAATGTTGCATGAAACTTCAGCTGAATACAGACCATGACGACTGTGTCAGGATGTGTGTGTCGGGGGCACATTGGCAAACGTGGGATAGGACTGTGAGAATGATGGAGTAGATTGGTAGATTTTTCTAGACCAAATAGAAAGTATGTATATTTTCTGCACAGTTAAATATAGACTGCCTATTCTCTCTGTATAAATACTCTATATAAATTCTCTCTATATAGTACATATATAGCTAAATAGAGAATACATATATTAAATGCACAGCTAAATAGAGAATATATGCATATGTATATTCTATGGGGATATATATATCTGCATACAGTGTCATTTCATATCCATTTTGGTGCTAGTGTTTGGAAATAGCCTTGGTTACCTAAATTTGGTTAAGAGAAAAATAGAGTAGGATTCATACAACATTTTGCATGTGATAAAATTTGCTAAAATTACACACATTATTGCTTTTCTTCTTATCCCTTGTGATTTAACTTGTAAAAATCACTCAATATTTTATTTCATGTCTAAAAGTGTTATTTCTTGTATTTTTATTTTTATTCTTCCCCTGCTTATTTATTATTCCATAATTCTTGTTTTTGTATATGTACACAAAAAAGTGTGAGAGTATAATATGAAACAGCAAACAAAAAATCTGAAGTATGTGTAATACATTCCAAAATACTGGATATACACAGAAAAAGACATGGGAAAAGGCATATAGCTGGACTCAGAATTAAGATACATTTCCCTATGAGAACTGCAAAATATCCTCAAAAATAGGGAGAGGAGAGTTGATGGCCTTTGGAGGGGTCTTAGAGCAAGCTGGAGTACACAAAGAATGATCAAGAATCTCAGAATAAAGGAAAATTTTGGTTCAGTCACTCAGTCGTGCATGACTCTTTGGGACCCCATGGACTGCAGCACGCCTGACCTCCCTGTCCTCCACTGTCTCCTGGAGTATGCTCAACTCACGTTCTTTGAGTCAGTTATGCTATCTAACTGGAGCTTAGGAAATATTAGAAAGATGAAGGTTTTCCCCCAGAGGTAAAGAGGATCACGTGAGATAACCTTAGGGAATTTGCATAGTGCCAGAATCAGAAGGGAGTTTCAGTAATGAAGAGAGGGCTGAAGGCTTCAAGGAGACACAGTAGGTAGAAAAGTGTCCAAAAGCTTTGGCTGGAACAGAGCTGAAGTCAGGCTGAGACAAGGTCCTGCTGCCACTGCAGAACTGTCTCTAGTTTATAATCTAAGCCAAATCATGGTTCCATGCTTAGTAAAAAATAGAAGTAACTGAGGGCCTCCCCGGTGGTGCTAGTGATAAGAATCTACCTGTCAATACAGGAGACGTGGGAGACACGGATTCCATCCCTGGGTTGGGAAGATCCCCTGGAGGAGGGCATGGCATCCCATTCCAGTGTTCTTGCCCCAAGAATCCCACGGACAGAGGAGCCTGGCGGGCTGCAGTCCATGGGGTCGCAAGGATAACAATCCTTTCCTAGAACCGGAGCAGGACTCGGCTCCTCTCACTAGCCTAGGTCCTGCAGGGCTCTGCCTCTGCCGTCAGGGACATCCCCTCCAAGCAGATCCTTGCTCTTTGGCTGTGACTTTGTCTAGTGACTCTTTGAAAAGCTGATTCCCAGTCGAGTCACAGAGACTTTCCTTTCCCCGCCCCGTAATGCCCTGGAAAAGTCACCAGAATTGTGCATTTTGAGGTTAGAAAGGGAGAGCCGCCCCTCAGTGTGGGCCCCTTGAGAACCTCTGGGGGTCTGAAGGCAAAGGAGAGGCTGCGGGACCATGAGGGCAGAGTGCAGAGAAGGGAGAAGGCCAGAGGCCTGGCCCTCGCCAGGGCAGGTCTGCAGAGTGGAGGGCGGGCGGCTGCCGGGTCTTCAACTGTGGGCACACTCCCAGAGCAAGTGAGAGAAGGCTTCCCAGGACGTGGGCAGAAAATGTGAGAGCTTCTCCTTTTCTCTCACCTTCCCAGGTGATGCAGTGGTAAAGAATTCCCTTGCCCATGCAAGAGATGCAAGAGATGTGGGCTCGATTCTTGGGTCAGGAAGAACCCCTGGCGAAGGAAGTGGCAACCTGCTCCAATATTCTTTGCTTAAGAATCCCACGGACAGAGGAGCCTGGCGGGCTACAGTCCTTGGGATCACAACGAGTCGGACACGACTGAGCGACTGAGCACGAAGGCGGTGATGAGCGAAGGCGGTGATGAGCACAGCGGCCTGATGCCCTTAGTGCACGCGGTCAGTGCCACCTGCAGTCTGTGGGAGGGGGTCTTAGGGCGAGAGCAGGAACTGTGCATGTTTAGAAGGGAGGGTTGACTTGAGCATCTTTGCTTCTTTGAATGTTTCCGAGGATGTGATTGGTGTGTCATAATTGCCCTGTTAATTGCATATGTACATTATAAATCTACTTGAACCCTTATAAGATAAACTACTGGATCAGGTAGATTCCTACCAAGAAACTGAAGACTAAACTCTGTGCAGACACCACCAAAAAACCCAGAAAGGAACAGAACTGAATCCACTTCTCCTGCTCCCAGACACACTCAGGAGGTACAGACAAACAATGATGATCTACCAGGATCTGACAAGGTCAGCCAAAGTCAACTGTCATCCTCAGGATGACGACATGACGCAGACATACATACGTTTTCATTAATGTTGGTCCTTGAAAAAATAAAAGTGAATTGTTAGCTGCTCCGTCGTGTCCAGCTCTTTGCGGCCCCGTGGACTGTAGCCCACCAGGCTTCTCTGCCCATGGAATTTCCCAGGCAAGAACACTGAAGTGGGTTGCCATTACCTCCTCAAGGGGATCTTCCCAACCCAGGGACTGCTGCTGCATCTCTTGTGTCTCTTGCATCACCAGCAGATTCTTTACCACCAGCACCACCTGGGAAGTCCCAGAAAGAATGACATTTCTGGAAAGTGGAATTGGACAAGATGACAGGCAGCTATGAGAGCCTGGGACCAAAACAGGTGGCTCAAGATGCTGCCATTTGATGGGATCAAAAGAGAAGGCCGGGGAGGTAGACAAAGACAGGAGCATGGTGGCCCTGATGGTGTGTTTTGGCTCTGTCTGTACTTACCTGGTGCCTAGCATTGAACCTCGGAGAACACAATGGCACCCCACTCCAGCACTCTTGCCTGGAAAATCCCATGGACGGAGGAGCCTGGTAGGCTGAACTCCATGGGGTCACTAAGAGTCAGACACGACTGAGCGACTTCACTTTCACTTTTCACTTTCATGCATGGGAGAAGGAAATGGCAACCCACTCCAGTATTCTTGCCTGGAGAATCCCAGGGACGGGGGAGCCTGGTGGGCTGCCGTCTGTGGGGTCGCACAGAGTCGGACACGACTGAAGCGACTTAGGAGGAGGAGGAGCACTGAACCTGGGCTTCCCTGGTGGCTCAGCTGGTAAAGAACCCGCCTGCAATGCAGGAGACGGAGGTTCGATCCCTGGGTTGGGAAGATCCCCTGGAGGAGGGCACAGCAATCGACTCCAGTATTCCTGCCTGGAGAATGCTCATGGACAGAGGAGCCTGGCGTGCTACAGTCCACGGGATTGCAAAGAGATGGACGTGACTAAAGTGACTAAGCATAGACCAGCACTGAATGCAGGAAATATCAGACATTTGCTAAGGAAAAGCTGATTCAGGTCTCAGCAGAGTCAAGGATTGTTTTATTTAAAAAAGAAAGAAAGAAAGAAACTTGTCTTCAACCATGGCAGTTGCTGAAAATAACTTCTCTTGCAAAAATATGGACTTTCTAAATTAAGAGAAATGGTTTTTGCCCTTTGCTTCTTTCACATTCCTGAGATCACTGTTATATAAGCAGCAAGGTTCTCTCCTGTAAAAGCCTAAAGAGCCATTAATAGATTTTTGCTGCTTACTCAACATCCTTTTCCCATTTTCTGTTAAAAGAGCCTTGGTTTTTTTTTGGAGGGTCATTCCTCTCTTTAATCAATTCATGTGTGATCCATCTTTTGGCTCCATGAGTGGACATGTGCAAGACCCAGGACTAGATGAGAAGAGGACTACATCTCCTGGCCATGGCACTTTGTTTAGAGAGGAACACAAGTGAGGTCAAAGAGAGATAAGCTTGGAAGATATCTTGGAATGAGGCCAAACAGGCTCTTTCTGATGGGGTAGCTAAAGTGTAAACCCCCAAATGCTGCAGGTCCTCTCCTAGTAAAGCCTGTCTAGAAATGATGCCAAGCCAGAGGAAAACAGTCTTCTGCTAGAAACATCAGATTCTTAATAACATTGCCTGTGGGCCTAGATCAAGCCAGACCTGAAACCAACAGAACTCTGGACTTTTAGTTTCCAAAAGCCAATGAATTTCCTTTTCTCCCCTTGGTTGGTTCTTCTGTTACTGCCTACGCACAGAGTTCTGTATTCCTGGGCCCTGGAATTGTGCTTAGAGTGGATGGATCCTCTTCTATTGCTGTCTGGGAAGCTCTCTCTGATGGTCCTCTGCTCCAAACAGGAATAGTGCAAGAGCCCAATTATGGCCAATGACAGGGGTTCCTAGGACAGAAGCTGGTCCTAGTCATCCTTCTTTAAGGTAAAGAAACACTGACTTGAGAAGTGATACATATTTTTAAGGTTACTATGAAACTTTGAACACTTACAAAAAAATCACTTTCCGATTTTCCCTTTCTATTTCTTTTCTGAGGACAGTGGTAAGAAAAGCTCTCCTGCTTTAGTTCTTGAGCTTTCTCACTATCTGTCCTTTCTCCTGACCCATCCACCCTCTCCCTTGCCCTTGCACAGACCTCACCCGCAGCCCTGCCTGCCGTGACTGCATCCCTAGGATCTGTACCATCACCCAGAGCTCTGATCCTGAGGCTGTTCTCACTGACATGGTTGTTCTAACTTTGCATCCTTTCCACTTTCTTACTTCCTTTGAACTCAGTTCTGTCTGCATTCATTCCAGGAATATTTATTGAGCATCTACCATGTGACCAGCCCGGTGCCAGGCCCTTCCAATTCATTAGTGAACAAAACTCCAAGATTCTTTTTCTCCTAGAACTTACATTGAAGTCTGTCTGGGGATACACAGAGTCTATAATAAATATAACAAATAGGTAAATTAGATAGTATTTTAGTGATGAGGGGAAAGTAGGGAAAAAAAAACAGAAAAAAATAGAGTTAGAAGGATCAGAATTCCTGAGAATAAGATCGGTTGCAATGAAACAGGTAAACTGAGAAAATGAGATTTGAACAAAGACTCAAAGGACTCACCCTGCAGATCCAGGGAAGGGATTCCCAGGAGGGTGAGGAGCCGGGGCAAATCCCCCAGGGCAACACAGCCCTGGCGAGGAGGATGTAGGGCAGCAGGAAGAGGGGAAAGTGGGGAAGAGATGAGGATGTGCAGAGGGGAGAGGTAATGGATGAGCGTCACATCAGAGCGGGGTCGCACTGTGGGCCCAGTGAGAAGTTATGGAAGAGCGTCAAGCAGAAAGGGATGTGATCTGACTCATATCTGAAAAGGATTCGTCTGGCTGTGGAGTTGAAAATGAGGTCCAGAGAAGCAAGGATGGACACACAGATGCTGGTGGCCTGCACCAGGGTGGGCGCGGTGGAGGTTTGGGATTGACATACAAACACTACTGTATAAACTAGACAACCAACTAGGACCTCCTGTATATTACAGGGAGCTCCACTCAGCACTCTGTAATAACCTATAGGGAAAAGAATCTGAAAAAGAATGGGTATGTGTATATGCGTAATGGGCTCACTTTGCTGTACGCCTGAAACTAACACAACACTGTAAACCAACCATCCTCTAATATAAAATGGAAATTGAACTTAAAAAATACTGCCAGAATTACCAAAATGTGGTGCAGAGACCCAAAGTGAGCAGATGTTGTTGGAAGATGGCGTCAAGAGACTTGCTTGACACAGTGTTTCCAGAAGCCTTCAACGTGTAAAAAGCACAATACCTGTGAAGTACAATAAAGCAAATAGAATTAAAAAAACAAAGACAGCACCATCAGACTTGCTGACAGATTAGATGTGGAAAAGGTGAGAAAGAGCCAAAGAAGACTAGGATTGAATCACTAACTGTTAGAGAACTGAGGTGTCACCTCACACTGGTCAGAAGGACCATCATCAAAAAATCTACAAAGAATAAAGGCTGGAGAGGGTGTGGAGAAAAGGAAACCTGCCTACACTGTTGGTGGGAATGTAAATTGGAACATCCACTGTGGAGAACATTATGGAACAAAACTAAAAATAGAACTACCATGCGAGCATGCTCAGTGGTGTCTGACCACCAGGCTCCTCCCTCCATGGGATGCTCCAGGCAAGATTACTGGAGTGGGTTGCCATTCCCTCCTCCAGGGGATCTTCCCCACCCAGGGATCAAGCCTGCATCTCCTGTGTCTCCTGGAAGCAGGCAGCCTCTTTACCACCGAGTCACTAGGGAAGCCCAGAGCTACCATATGACCCAGCAATGCCACTACTGGAGTATGCCTTGAGAAAACCGTGATACTAAAAGATACACACACACATACACTTCAGTGGTCATTGCATTGCTATTTACAATAGCCAGGACATGGAAGCAACCTAGCTGTCCATCAACAGATGAGTGGATAAAGAAGATGTGGTACATATATACATTGGAATATTACTGAGCCATAAAAAGGAACAAAACTGGGTCATTTGTAGAGACGGTGGATGTACCTAGAGACTGTCATACAGGGTGAAATAAGTCAAAAAAAGAAAAACAAATATCATGTGTTAACAAATATCATGTGTGTGGAATCTAGGAAAATGGTACAGATGAACCTATTTGCAAAGCAGAGATAAAGTCATCAGATCAGATCAGATCAGTCGCTCAGTCGTGTCAGACTCTTTGCGACCCCATGAACTGCAGCACGCCAGGCCTCCCTATCCATCACCAGCTCTCGGAGGTCACTCAGACTCACATTCATCGAGTCAGTGATGCCATCCAGCCATCTCATCCTCTGTCGTCCCCTTCTCCTCCTGCCCTCAATCCCTCCCAGCATCAGAGTCTTCTCCAATGAGTCAACTCTTTGCATGAGGTGGCCAAAATACTGGAGTTTCAGCTTTAGCATCATTCCCTCCAAAGAAACCCCAGGGCTGATCTCCTTCAGAATGGACTGGTTGGATCTCCTTGTAGTCCAAGGGACTCTCAAGAGTCATAGAAAACAAATATATGGACACCAGGGAGGTGAACGATGTGGATGAATTGGGAGATGGGGATTGATATATATACAGCACTATGTATAAAAGAGATAATTAACGAGAACCTACTGTCCGGCACAGGGAACTCTACTCCTTGCTCTGTAGTGACCTAAATGGGAAGGAAATCCCTCCAAAGACGGGATATGTGCACATATAATTGACCCACTCTGCTACACAGAAGAAACTAACACAGCATTGTGAAGCAACTTACACCCCAATGAAGATTATGTATTAAAGGATGTGGGGGAGCGTTTGCAAGGGTAGAGTGGCCATGGACTGGAGAAGGGAAAAACTGGGGAGGGCACCCCTTTGAGGAGAACAGTGACAGCTGAGTTCAGGACAAGCTGAGGAGGAAGTCGGAGACGATGTCTGGACAGCTGAGCTCTCGGTTTCCGGAAATAGGTCTGGCCTGGAAAGACAGATTCTGGAGTTGTTACCATCTAGATGGTAATTGCTGGGGAAGGCAATGGCACCCCCACCCCAGTACTTTTGCCTGGAGAATCCCATGGACGGAGGATCCTGGTGGGCTCCAGTCCATGGGGTCGCTAAGAGTTGGACATGACTGAGCGACTTCACTTTCACTTTTCACGTTCATGCATTGGAGAAGGAAATGGCAACCCGTTCCAGTATTCTTGCCTGGAGAATCCCAGGGATGGGGGAGCCTGGTGGGCTTCCGTCTATGGGGTCGCACAGAGTCGGGCACGACTGCAGCGACTTAGCAGCAGCAGCAGCAGATGGTAATTGCAACCTCACTGGAAACTTCCTTTTGTTTGATAAGGTCTTTCTTATCAAATAAGCTTGCTCTAACCCACCTGCAGTACTTGGATGCAATCTCAAAAACGACAGAATGATCTCTGTTCGTTTCCAAGGCAAATCATTCAATATCACGGTAATCCAAGTCTATGCCCCAACCAGTAACACTGAAGAAGCTGAAGTTGAACGGTTCTATGAAGACCTACAAGACCTTTTAGAACTAACACCCCCCAAAAAATGTCCTTTTCATTATAGGGGACTGGAATGCAAAAGTAGGAAGTCAAGAAACACCTGGAGTAACAGGCAAATTTGGCCTTGGAATACAGAATGAAGCAGGGCAAAGACTAATAGCGTTTTGCCAAGAGAATGCACTGGTCATAGCAAACACCCTCTTCCAACAACACAAGAGAAGACTCTACACATGGACATCACCAGATGGTAAACACCGAAATCAGATCGATTATATTCTTTGCAGCCAAATATGGAGAAGCTCTATACAATCAGCAAAAACAAGACCAGGAGCTGACTGTGGCTCAGATCATGAACTTCTTATTGCCAAATTCAAACTTAAATTGAAGAAAGTAGGGAAAACCACTAGACCGTTCAGGTATGACCTAAATCAAATCCCTTATGATTATATAGTGAAAGTGACAAATACATGCAAGGGACTAGATCTGATACACAGAGTGCCTGATGAACTATGGACGGAGGTTGGTGACATTGTACAGGAGACAGGGATCAAGACTGCTGCTGCTGCTGCTGCTGCTAAGTCGCTTCAGTCATGTCCGACTCTGTGCGACCCCACAGACGGAAGCTCACCAGGGTCCTCTGTCCCTGGGATTCTCCAGGCAAGAAACTGGAGTGGGTTGCCATTTCCTTCTCCAATGCATGAAAGTGAAAAGTGAAAGTGAAGTCGCTCAGTTGTGTCCGACTCTTAGCAACCCCATGGACTGGAGCCCACCAGAATCTTCCGTCCATGGGATTCTCCAGGCAAAAGTACTGGGGTGGGGTGCCATTGCCTTCCCTGGGGATCAAGACTATCCCCATGGAAAAGAAATGCAAAAAAGCAAAATGGCTGTCTGGGGAGGCCTTACAAATAGCCATGAAAAGAAGACAAGCGAAAAGCAAAGGAGAAAAGGAAAGATATAAACATCTGAATGCAGAGTTCCAAAGAATAGCAAGGAGAGATAAGAAAGCCCTCCTCAGTAATCAATGCAAAGAAATAGAGGAAAACAACAGAACGGGAAAGACTAGAGATCTCTTCAAGAAAACTAGAGATACCAAGGGAACATTTTATGCAAAGATGGGCTCGATAAAGGACAGAAATGGTATGGACCTAACAGAAGCAGAAGATATTAAGAAGAGGTGACAAGAATACACAGAAGAACTGTACAAAAAAGAGCTTCACGACCCAGATAATCACGATGGTGTGATCACTGACCTAGAGCCATACATTTTGGAATGTGAAGTCAAGTGGGCCTTAGAAAGCATCACTACAAACAAAGCTAGTGGAGGTGATGGAAATCCAGCTGAGCTATTCCAAATCCTGAAAGATGATGCTGTGAAAGTGCTGCACTCAATATGCCAGCAAATTTGGAAAACTCAGCAGTGGCCACAGGACTGCAAAAGGTCAGTTTTCATTCCAATCCCAAAGAAAGGCAATGCCAAAGAGTGCTCAAAGTGAAAGTGAAGTCGCTCAGTTGTGCCCGACTCTTTGCGACCCCATGGATAGTAGCCTGCACCAAGCTCCTCCGTCCATGGGATTTTCAAGGCAAGACTACTAGAGTGGGTTGCCATTTCCTTCTCAAAAAGAATACTCAAACTACCGCACAATTGCACTCATCTCATACGCCAGTAAAGTAATGCTCAAAATTCTCCAAGCCAGGCTTCAGCAGTACGTGAACCATGAACTTCCAGATGTTCAAGCTGGTTTTAGAAAAGGCAGAGGAACCAGAGATCAAATTGCCAACATCTGCTGGATCATCAAAAAAGCAAGAGAGTTCCAGAAAAACATATCCTTCTGCTTTATTGACTATGCCAAAGCCATTGACTGTGTGGATCACAATAAACTGTGGAAAATTCTGAAAGAGATGGAAATACCAGACCACCTGATTTGCCTCTTGAGAAATCTGTATGCAGGTCAGGAAGCAACAGTTAGAACTGGACATGGAACAACAGACTGGTTCCAAATAGGAAAAGGAGTACGTCAAGGCTGTATATTGTCACCCTGCTTATTTAATTTACATGCAGAGTACATCATGAGAAACACTGGGCTGGAAGAAGCACAAGCTGGAATCAAGATTGCTGGGAGAAATATCAATAACCTCAGATATGCAGATGACACCACTCTTCTGGCAGAGAGTGAAGAGGAACTAAAAAGCCTCTTGTTGAAAGTGAAAGAGGAGAGTTAAAAAGTTGGCTTAAAGCTCAACATTCAGAAAACGAAGATCATGTCATCTGGTCCCATCACTTCATGGGAAATAGATGGGGAAACAGTGGAAACAGTGTCACACTTTATTTTTTTGGGCTCCAAAATCACTGCAGATGGTGATTGCAGCCATGAAATTAAAAGACGCTTACTCCTTGGAAGGAAAGTTCTGACCAACCTAGATAGCATATTGAAAAGCAGAGACATTACTTGGCCAACAAAGGTTTGTCTAGTCAAGGCTATGGTTTTTCCAGTGGTCATGTATGGATGTGAGAGCTGGACTGTGAAGAAGGCTGAGCGCTGAAGAATTGATGGTTTAGAACTGTGGTGTTGGAGAAGACTCTTGAGAGTCCCTTGGATTTCAAGGAGATCCAACCAGTCCATCCTAAAGGAGATCAATCCTGGGATTTCTTTGGAAGGACTGATGCTAAAGCTGAAACTCCAGTACTTTGACCACCTCATGTGAAGAGTTGACTCACTGGAAAAGACTCTGATGCTGGAAGGGATTGGGGGCAGGAGGAGAAGGGGACGACAGAGGATGAGATGGCTGAATGGCATCACTGACTCGATGGATGTGAGTTTGAGTGAACTCTGGGAGTTGGTGATGGACAGGGAGGCCTGGCGTGCTCCGATTCATGGGGTCGCTTAGAGTCGGACACAACTGAGTGAGTGAACTGAACCCTCCTGACTTTCCTTGCAAAGAGAAGCTAAGAGCATGGCACATTTGGAAAGGATACAGGCCTTGGAGCTGACAGCTCTGAATCAGGACTGTGTCCTGCTCTCCTCATCAGGTGGCTTTGGCCAAGTCCCTTAGCTCCCTGAGTTGCAATTTCTCTCTATCTGAAAACTTGGGTGATAACTCTCACTTCTTACGGGCGTTGAGCTCATGAGATTAAATGATGCCTGTGAACCTCCTGGCACATAGTACGTACTTAACAATTAATTTTCTGCCCCCCTCTAAAGCTGCTCTGGGACTTCCTGGTGGTCCAGTAGTTAAGACTCTGCTTTCAATGGAGGAGGCGCAGGTTCGATCCCTGGTTGAGGAACTAAGATCCCACGTGCCGTAGGGCATGGCCACATAAGTGAATAATGATAAAAGCTACTGTGGAAAACCAGCAGCTCCATCCTTGATTCTCTGGCCCAGCATCAGCGCCACCTGGGAGCTGGTTTGAAATGCAAATTTTCAAGCCCTTCTTCTGGGACCCAGTTCAGAAATTTCAGAGTTGGACCCCACAGTCTGTTTAAGCAAGGCCTGCAGGCGATTCTGGTAAATGCCAGACTTTGAGAACCTCGTCTTTAGTTCATAATCTTCATAAGCTTTTATTCATTCACTCCCACCTGACCCCTGAGCACACCTGTCTTTCTCTGTTCATAGCTGGCAGTTGTCAGAAAAAGTTCTATTCCCCAAATAAATGATTTTGCTCCAGGTTCATTTTATTTATCCTTTTGACCTGACCCCCTAGTAGAGTCCAGACTTAACACTTCCAATTCTCTCCGCATGAAATGAAACTGGTCTAGAAGATGCTCAAACTCAACACAGTTACAACCACCCACTCTTCCCCACTCCCATCCCCTTCAAAAATAAAAACCAACTGTGAGACAAACACCTTCCCTCTCTCCTCCCAGGTTCCCTGCTTTAATAACAGAGAAAGTTGTTTGCCGAACGTTCACTCTATATGCACATGGCAAGTCTTGTTGCTTCTTGCTCCTACCTGTAAGTCCAGAAGGTGCGACACATGTGAGAGCCCACTTAACAGACAAGGAGTTGAGGACTAAGGAAATTAAACAGCTAACTCTCGGGGATACGGTTTGTGCTGGTCAGGGGCACAGCAGACCCCAAGGCTTCTGGCCAGGAAAAGGGCTTCCCCTTTATGCAGAGAGGGACTGTGTGTGTGTGTGTGTTGCCCCAGGTGCAAGAAAATTGAATTAAGTCATCTCCTGGCAGGGAGTTAGGCCCTAATCAAGGAACTTTAATTCCTCTCTTTAGAGTCCTACTCTCAACCTCTCCTCATTGGCTCTATTTTAAAAATTTGTTTCATTGAAGTATAGCTGATTTACAATGCTGTGTTGGTTTCAGGTGTACAGCAATCAGTTATGCATATACATATATCCATTCTTTTTCAGACTGTTTCTGCCTGGTGGCTTATACAGGACACTGAGCAGAGCTCCCTGTGCTAGGCAGTAGGTCCTGATTGTCTGTTTTACACAGAGTAGTGTGTATTTGTTAATCCCAGACTCTTTGTTTAGCCCTCCCCCAACCGTCCTAATGAAGATCATGACATCTGGTCCCATCACCTCATGGGAAATACATGGGGAAACAGTGTCAGACTTTATTTTGGGGGTTCCAAAATCACTGCAGATGGTGACTGCAGCCATGAAATTGAAAGACGCTTACTCCTTGGAAGAAAAGTTATGACCAACCTAGATAGCATATTCAAAAGCAGAGACATTACTTTGCCAACAAAAGTCCATTTAGTCAAGGCTATGATTTTTACAGTGGTCACGTATGGAGGTGAGAGTTGGACTGTGAAGAAAGCTGAGCACCGAAGAATTGATGCTTTTGAACTGTGGTGTTGGAGAGGACTCTTGAGAGTCCCTTGGACTGCAAGGAGATCCAACCAGTCCATCCTAAAGGAGATCAGTCCTGGGTGTTCTTTGGGAGGACTGATGCTAAAGCTGAAACTCCAATACTTTGGCCACGTCATGCGAAGAGTTGACTCATTGGAAAAGACCCTGATGCTGGGAGGGATTGGGGGCAGGAGGAGAAGGGGACGACAGAGGATGAGATGGCTGGATGGCATCACTGACTCAATGGACATGAGTCTGAGTGACCTCCAGGAGTTGGTGATGGACAGGGAGGCCTGGCGTGCTGTGATTCATGGGGTCACAAAGAGTCGGACACGACTGAGCGACTGAACTGAACCGAACTGAACCGTTCCCCTTTGGTAACCATAAATTTGTTTTCTAACTCTGGGAGTCTGTTTTATAAATAAGTACATTTGTATTGTTATTTTTAGATTCCATGTATAAGTGATAACACCCTTGCTCTTGAGGAAAGCTGGGCCTCTTTGTCTCTATGGAGCCATCAATGGAGCTTCATAAATAGGTTGTCCACCACTTGATGTTATGGTTAGTTTGTTTCTCTATCATTGTCTTTGGGGAATATGGAAATGAAGATCGGTTTTCCTCATTCCTTGGGAAAAGGAGGGTTTATTTTTTCTAGTTCAACTCTTTAAATATATACAATACAATTATTTAAGAAATGAGTAGGAGTTTTCATAAGGAGGGTTAGGTGGTTGAATAAATTCAGAGACGTAGGAAAGGATAAGCGTAGCAAAACATAGCATCAGAGTGGATAATAAGGAAGTCTGCAGTGTAGACTTGGGTCGTTTGCACCTGAGATGGGTGAGCCGGAAAACTGCAGCTACTCGTGAACGCCTCGGTCCAGCCTGACTTCAGTACACTGTCAGTGCAAAGTCTTCAGAGCGCCATCAGATCTACGCCTGTGCCCCTGAGACACACCATGACGAGGCCTCGAAAGGCCAGCGGGGGGGAAAGTCCCCGCAGAAGGCCCTGGGCTGAGAGCCGCGCTGCAGGCTTCGTGCCCGCTCTGAGCCGGGAGCTGGCTGAGCGCCGGGTCCTCTGCACCCGGCGCCGCATGAACAGAGCGCACAGGCCATTTGGAAACGGATGAGCTCCTCAGCTGTCAGAGTCCATTTTCCCTTTTTAATCGATGCATTAAAGGCTTATTCTTTGGAAACTTAGCTGTCCCAGGAGGATATGATCCAACCCGAATTACATTGGTTCAACTGAGAGAGTGTTCCTTAAAATAGAAGGGGATTTTCACTTTGAGGACGGGCAGGTTTTCCCCTCTTCTTAGTCACAGAGGTGGTGCTCTCGCTGACACGCCCTTCCTCCCCTTTCTGCTTCCTGACTCGTTAAAAAAACCCCAGGGAGCGAACTTCTGATTTAAAACATTTTCTTCACGCATTTGATGGAAGCCTGGTATTTTCTGTTGACAAAACATTTAGGAGTCTAGTAGTTCTACCTCTAGTAGTCCTGTGTAGATGCTGCTTGTGGAGTTTGTGAACAGATCATATATTCAAAGTGATGCTGAAATTAAAAAAAAAAATCTGTGGGCTCTGGCTTGTGGTGAAGGAGCAGCCTTGGCAGTTGAGCAGGGGTTACAGCTCACAGCGGTGCTGGAAGGTCTCATGGGCAGTGCTCCCTGGACAAGGCTACCCCTGGGATACGGTGAAATGTTGTTGGTGTTCAGTCACTCAGTCGTGTCCAACTGTTTGTGACCCCATAGACTGCAGCACGCCAGGCTTCCCTGTCCTTCACTATCTCCTGGAGTTTGTTCAAACTCATGCGCATTGAGTTGGTGATGCCATCCAACCATCTCATCCTCTGTCGTCCCCTTCTCCTTCCATCTTCAGTCTTTCCCAGCATCAGGGTCTTTTCAAATGAGTCCACTGTTCGAATCAGGTGGCCAAAATACTGGAACTTTGGCTTCAGCCAAGACTTTGTTAATTTTCTTATCAAGTATACCTAGCCTGCTTTCTACTTGTTCTCACGACTAGCTTCATGGCCCCAACTAGCTGTGCAAGATTTGGAAAGTCTTCTCACATCCCTGGACTTCGGTTTCTTTTAGAATGTTGGATACATTATCTTTAACATTTTCATCAGCTCAAAAATTCTCTAGTTTCTTATCTATGTTTTTATGTTCTAATGCATTTGACTCTGGTCTTAATTTGTAAGCTAATCTTGGTATTTAGGTCTCATTTGAAGTAAATGTCACAAGCAGAGATGGGAGGAAATAGTGTCTTAAGTACAAGAATTAGAAACTTATGAATTACAGTGAAGCCTAGATTGTATGCTTAGTCGCTCAGTCATGTCTGACCCTTGGTGACCCCATGCACCATAGCCTGCCAGGCTTCTCTGTCCATGGGATTCTCCAGGCAAGAATACTGGAGTGGGTTGACATGCCCTCCTCCAGGGGATTTTCCCAACCCAGGGATCAAACCCAGGTCTCCTGCGTTGCAGGCGGATTCTTTACCGTCTGAGCCACCAGGGAAGCCCAAGAATACTGGAGTGGATAGTCTATCCCTTCTCCAGAGGATCTTCCAGACCCAGGAATTGAACTGGGGTTTCCCGCATTGCAGGCAGATTCTTTCCCAGCTGAGCTACCAGAGAAGTGAAACTTTAATTGATGGCAAAGTTATCTTCAGATCATTTTGCCTCAGATGTTGTTATTCTTTAGTTACTAAGTCATGTCTGATTCTTTGTGACCCCATGTGACCCGCCAGGCTCCTCTGTCCATGGGATTCTCCAGGGAAGAATACTGGAGTGGGTTGCCATTTCCTCCTCTAAGAGATCTTCCCGACCTAGGGGTCAAACTTGTGTCTCCTACATTGGCAGGTGGATTCTTTACCACTGACCCACCTGGAAAGCCCCAGATGACCCCTGTTTAAAGTGCAATAATATTATCTGGAGGTCAAACAAAGAAGACTGTAGATGTAATTGTGAACACTACGCAGACAAACAAGGACAGTGGTAACACTGGTGATTGTCTTTTATGTGAAAGCCACTCTTGGAATTGTATAACCGTTTGTTAAGGGTATTACATAGTGGAGTGTTTTTCTAGATGTCTGTGTATTCTTATATTGGGAATCCTGAAATAAACCCTGTCATAAATGAAAAACAAAGATACGATTTATTCTAGAAAGTGAAAGTGTTAGTCACTTAGTTGTGTCTGTCTCTTTGTGACCCCGTGGACTGTAGCCCACCAGGCTCCTCCCTCCATGGAATTCTCCAGGCAAGAATACTGGAGTGGAAAGCCATTCCCTTGTGCTGGAGATCTTCCTGACTCAGGGATCGAACCTGTGTCTCCTGCATTGCAGGCAGATTCTTTACCGTCTGAGCCACCAGGAACCCCATAATGATAGAATATTAGAGAATAATTGATATAGTTTGGAAATTTTTACAAACAAGAAGACACATTGAGACAGTTATTTTGACTAATGTCTGTATCTACTCATAAATTAAAATACTGAAGAGAAATTATATAAACATTAAGACAAGTTGAGACAGTTATTTTGAATAATGTCTATACTTAATCATAACTTAAAACCCTGAAAGGAAATACAAACACAGCCTCTTTCTTTAATGGAGGACATTACAGGCTGCTTGAGGGTCAGAATAAACCACAGGTTTAGCTGTGAAGTAAGCTGTTATGATTGTTAAGGTCAGAGGTTCACATTTTAAACAATCTGAGCATGGTAGTATGTGTTTTCCAAGCTAGTGTTTAAAAAAATATTCATAAATATGTATTCCCAGGATACAGCTATTAGAGGAAGTCTTGTCAACTTTCATGCACTTTCATGACAGATTGGTTTTCTTTTTTTAATACAGAGGCTACACAGCTGATTCAAAGCTCAGAACTGTTCAATAGCAGTTATACGATACTGTGACAAGTTCTGTCTGTGCTTGTTTAAAACCATTCCACAGAGGATGCTTCAAAGCATGGCACCAAGTGACAACTGAAAGAAAGCTGCTCCGTTAATAGCTGCCAGTTCTTGCCCATTCCAGGCAGGCCGCAGCGCCTCTGTTCAGCCCAGGCATCTACTGTTGGTACCATCTAGCTCTAAAAGATCAGTTTACATTTTGTACAAGTATAAGGGAATACCTTCATGCAAGCTAAGTTCTAGCTTATACAAAATAAACATGTGTTAAACAAACAGAAGCCATGGCCAAATAGGAAACCGCTGTCTCTCCCTGCAGATTTCATACTGAATTCCCTTTTACCAAAATGTAAATAAAGAGGTTCCAGTTCAGGGTCTATTTAGTAAACCCGAGCTGAGAGGGAAATTCTCATATCCCACTTTTCCTTCTCTGCATCGTTTTCCTTTTCCCTTTCTTCCTTTAAAAAAAGCTTATTGAAATGTAGTTGATTTACAATGTTGTGTTAATTTCTGCCGTACAATGAACTGATTCAGTTATACAAATGTGTGTGTGTGTACATATATATATATACACATATTCTTTTTTGGGGTGTTCTTTTATGGCTTATCACAGGTTATTGAATATAGGTCCCTGAGCTACACAGTTGTATCTTTTTTTTTTTGAAGTTTTTATTCATTTATTTTTAATTGGAAGCTAATTACTTTACAATATTGTATTGGTTTTGCCATACATCAACATGAATCCGCCACTGGTATACACGTGTTCCCCATCCTGAACCCCCCTCACAGTTGTATCTTGTTGTGTATCCGTTCTGTATAGCATAGGTTGCATCAGCTGATCCCAGACTCCCAGTCCATCCCTCCCATACCCTGCCTCCCGTTGGGAACCACCAGTTTGCTGTCTATGTCTGTGAGTCTGTTTTTGGTTTGTAGATATGTTCATTTGTGTTCTATTTTAGATTTCACACGTGGGTGATATTGTGTGGTATTTGTGTATCTCTTGCTAACTTACTTCACTCAGCACGATCATCCCTAGGTGCATCCATGTTGCTGCGAATGGCATTATTTCACTCTTTTTTTATGGCTGAGTAGTACTCCATTGTGCACACACACGTGCACGTGCACGCATGCACGCATACACACACACACACCCTGCATCTTCTCTATTCATCCCTCTGTTGATGGACACCTATTGGCGTGTCTTGGCCATTGTGAAGACTGCTGCTGTGAGCATAGGGGTGCGTGTATCTTTTCAAGTTATAGTTTTATCTGGATGTGTGTCCAGCAGTGGGGCCCCTGGATCCTACGGCAGCTCTTGCTGTTGTTTTCTGAGGACCCTCTATTCTGTTTCCACAGTGGCTGCACAGTTTACATTCCCCCCACTCTTTTTTATCCTTTTGGAGGTGGATGGACACTTAGACTGCTCCCATGTCTTAACTGTTGTGAAGTGCTGCTGTGAACACAGGGGTAAGTGTATCGTTCTGAATTAGGGTTTTATCTTCTTCTGTTTTCTTTTTTGAAGATATAATATTTATTTGTTATTTTTATGCATTTATGCATTATTTTATGTGGTTAATTTTGGCTGTGCTGGGTCTGGGTTGCTGGGCAGGCTTTTCTCCCGCCGGGGTGCGCAGGAGCCGCTCTCTGCTTGGGCTGCCCGGGCTTCTCATTGGGGGGCGTCTCCAGTTGCAGAGCACAGGCTCTAGGTCACAGCAGATTCAGCAGTCGGGGCTCCTGGGTTCCAGAGCGCAGCCTCACAGTTGGGGCTCACGGGCTAACTGCTCCTTGGCGGGTAGGACTTCCTCTGGCCAGGGATCAGACCCGGGTCTCCCGCGTTGGCAGGCGGATTCTTTACCTCCGAGCCCTTCCGTTTTCTTATAGCGCAGCCTCACCGTTGGGGCTCACTGGCTAACTGCTCCTTGGCGGGTGGGACTTCCTCTGGTCAGGGATCAGGCGGATTCTTCACCTCCGAGCCCTTCCGCTTTCTTCTCCTCTCGCTGTTCCACCTTCTTTCCCACTCACCTTCTATTTCTCCTGCCTCTGCTATTTCCTCTTCTCTTTTTTCCTCCTTGCTCTTTTCCTCTCTCTTTGCATTTACTTCCTCCCTGTGTGCTTCCAATTCTGCTTCTTGTCTGCCTTCCAGTGTTGATATCACCACAGGCTAACAGAGCCAAGTACACTGCGTCTGCGAGACGTGATTTGATGTCTGCCACAGAATACTGATATCGAATTTTCCTTGTGTTTCTGCAGGCAATTATGAGAAGTGAACTGTTGGCTTTTCAAAGTCCTATCCTAATCAGAAATGTATTATATGAAACCAGTACATGTGAAATGCAGGGTGGAATTATAAACACTTTCTTAAAAAACAAATACTACTCACTAATAGCCACTAACTGTATAGACTTAGCCTGTTAAGTAAACAAGCAAAGAATTAGCTTATTTCATTCCGCTATAAGTAGTAGATAATTCATAAATGATACTTTCTTGTTCCAGCATATTAACAGGAAGCTTTTGAAGTAACACTATCTCAGATCCAGAACAAATTAGGTTCCACTGAAACAAAACAAATGCAGAAAAACAAAGCCTGGTTACGCGAACTGACCCCTGGGATCCATCTGGGGCCCAACCTCAGCTCCTTGAGAAAGGCAGAGCTGGCCAGCAGATGCAAGCTGTCTGAATACAGAGAAAGCAAAAGGCTATATTCTGTTTACATTAGTCCTTAGGAAGCAAATATTGAAATAAAGAAGTTCTGACGCCAGCCTCTGTATATCTCTGCGAACTAAAGGATGCTAAGTTTCTACAGGGCCCAAAATATTTACTTCTGTCTTCTTTTCCCTAGGAATCTCAACATTAATATCTAGATAACGGCAAGCACAAAAAATGAGAAATTCGAAAAATACTACCTTTGGGTCTTAAGATATTATTTTATTTAGACTTTGTCTGTGCTAGGTCTTCACTGAGGCACACGGGTTTCTCTGGGTTCAGTCTGCAGCCTTCTGTGGCCCCACACCAGCTCCAGAGCACCCAGGCCCAGCTGCCCCACGGCACGTGGGATCCTAGTCCCCTGACTGGGGATCAAACCCCGTCCCCTGCGTGGGAAGGGGGATTCCTACCCACCGGACCACCAGGAAGTCCCGAGACATCACTCTGAAATACAAAAGAGAAATGTGATCTCATTTTAAGACTAATGTAGCTGAAGCGTCTATTTCAAATCTGTAACGGCAGTTGGTCAGGAATCCCAGTGTTTTCTGACCATTCAGCAGGTCTTCCTCTCAAGTCTCTCAGGAAGGTGCCCAGCTAATCCATGGCACGTTGCTCAGTCATCACTATTTATTAAATATCCTCTACTCTACTAGTTATACTATAATTTGTAAGCTATTGTATGAAAACCACATCAGCAAATGGCCTTATAAATATTAAATAGCAAAGTCATTTAATTAAGATTGGCCTGCGATATTTTTTAGATCTAGATGAAAATGAGTTTCTGGCTTATTTAGATACTAACCTACACTCCTGGGGGCTAGCCTAAACCATTTGTCTTTCTCAAATTATGTTGATGGTCCGCTCTTTTTTTTTTTTTTTAAATGATTTTCATTTGGAAATAATTTTGAGTGTACTGAAAAGCTCAGAGACTAAGAATAGTGGGACTTTCCTGGTGGTCCAGTGGTTAAGGATCCGCTTGCCAATGCAGGGGGCATAGGTTCTATCCCTGGTCACGAAAGGAAGATCCCAGTTGCCGCAAAGCAGCTCGGCCCTTGCACCACAAGTACCGAAGCCCGCGTGCTCTGAAGTCCGGGCTTTGCAACAGCAGAAACCAGCGGGATGGGAAGCCGTGCACCACGACCAGAGCAGCCCCCACTCGCTGCACTGGAGAGAGCCTGCCCTCAGCAGGGAAGACGCAGTGCAGCCAAAAAAAAGGAGTAAGGACAGTACAGATGAGAGCTTTCCTCTCCCAGTTTCACCTGTTACTCACATTTTACGCCATTTGCTTTGTTCCTTGTGCACCCTCTCTGTGTGTGTAGACTGTGTGTGCAAGTGTATATACGTGTGGTGGTTTAGTTGCTAAGTCGTGTCTGACTCTTTGCGACCCCATGGACCATAGCCTGCCAGGCTCCCCTGTCCAAGGGATTCTTCAGATGAGAATACTGGAGAGGGTTGCCATTTCCTTCTCCAGAGGCCCTTCCCCACCCTGGGACTGAAGCTGGGTCTCCTGCATTGCAGGCGGATTCTTTACCAACTGAGCCACCAGGGAAGCCTGTATATATGTGTATGTGGACATGAGTACATGTATTTTGTGACTTATTTAGAAGTCAATAGCATATGTCATGGCCCCCTTAGCAGGTAAAGCCCGAATACACAGTGCGTTTCCTCTGGATTCTCGTCTTGTCTGTGGACCGAGCTTACGCCCTTTTTAGCCCCCTTCTCGCTCCTCAGCCTGGTTCCCAGTCCGGGATCCAGTCCAGGGTAGGGTGTTGCATTGTGCACTCATGTCTCTTTAATCTCCTTTCATCTGGAATGTTTTCATAGCCTTTCTTTGGGGTTCGCCTGATGGTTCCTAGTAATTAGGTTTAGGTGATGCATTCCTGGCTGGAATATCACATAAGTGATGCTGATTGCTCACATTAATGATGTTAATTTCCATTATCCTGTCAAGTGTTGTCCTGTTGTCTTCTCTGTAGAATTACTATTTTTATTTTCCTTACAACTAATAAGCAGTCTCGGAGAAGGCAATGGCACCCCACTGCAGTCCTCTTGCCTGGAAAATCCAATGGACAGAGGAGCCTGGTAGGCTGCAGTCCACGTGGGCGCTAAGAGTCGGACACGACTGAGCGACTTCTCTTTTACTTTTCACTTTCATGCACTGGAGAAGGAAATGGCAACCCACTCCAGTGTTCTTGCCTGGAGAATCCCAGGGACGGGGGGAGCCTGGTGGGCTGCTGTCTATGGGGTCGCACAGAGTCGGACATGACTGAAGTGACTTATAAGCATAGCAATAAGCAAATCTGTGGGAAACACGTTGAGATCATGCAAGTATTCTGCCCCTCCTTGAACTTTCTCCTAGATCGAGCATCTGTTGCTGATTCTTGCTTGAACTCATTTTCTCTGTGATGGTTGCAAAATGTACAAAACTCCAATATTCTGCCTTTACCAGTTGGCACTTGACATTCTGCTGTAAATAGATCTCCTTCCCCCCTCATTTCCTTATGTGCTTATTAAAAGTAAGAGCTGATAGATCCCTTTTTTCTCTCAATAGTTTATAGTTCACTACTGTCCTTAAATGTTTGGTACTCACTTAACCCAGATTTGGCCAGGGGAACCCCTTCAAGCTGACTCTCGTGTCTTTGTGACTTGGCCTCACGAATTTTGTGAGCACGTCCTCATGATATATTCCAAGTTCATCTTGAATCTATTCTTCCCTGGCTCCAGAACTGGCCATTTTTCAGGAGCCCTGTTTCCTTTTAGTGGGGAATGATATTAAAAAACACAGATCCATGTGTTCATTGCTACTGAGGTATCTTTGCTCCTAGGGCCTTTCAGCAGACAAAGTTAATAAAATATATGCATGTATGTACACATATCGGGGAAGGCAATGGCACCCCACCCCAGTACTCTTGCCTGGAAAATCCCATGGACGGAGGAGCCTGGTAGGCTGCAGTCCATGGGGTTGCTAAGAGTCGGATACGACTGAGCAACTTCCCTTTCACTTTTCACTTTCATGCATTGGAGAAGGCAATGGCAACCCACTCCAGTGTTCTTGCCTGGAGAATCCCAGGGACGGGGGAGCCTGGTGGGCTGCCGTCTATGGGGTCGCACAGAGTCGGACACGACTGAAGTGACTTAGCAGCAGCATGTACACATATACAAACACAAACTCACACACACACACACACATGCAGTGGTCCCCAGCCTTTTTGACACCAGGGACCTATTTCGTGGAAGACAATTCTTCCATGGACAAGGAATGGGGGGATGGTTTTGGGGTCATTCAAGCGCATTACTTTTACTGTGCACTTCATTTGTGATCTGATGTTGCTGCTGATCTGACAGTAGATAACAGTCCTCCGCCTGGAGGTTGGGGACCCGTGCACACGTATACACACGTGTGTATACATATGTGCATATTCATGAAAAGACACACACATACTTTAAAAATCACGGCTCACCAGTGTCTCCAACAGAGAAGGCAATGGCACCCCACTCCAGTACTCTTGCCTGGAAAATCCCATGGACGGAGGAGCCTGGTAGGCTGCAGTCCATGGGGTCGCTAAGAGTCAGATAAGACTGAGGGACTTCCCTTTCACTTTTCACTTTCATGCATTGGAGAAGGAAATGGCAACCCTCTCCGGTGCTCTTGTCTGGAGAATCCCAGGGACGGGGAAGCCTGGTGGGCTCCTGTCTGTGGGGTCACACAGAGTTGGACACGACTGAAGCGACTTAGCAGCAGCAGCAGCAGCATCTCCAAATCCAGTCCATCTCCAAAGGGCTGTTTCTCACCCTCTGCCGGTCTGTGACTTGGGTGTTGCTTCTTCCACACTGAGAACCACGCCTCCTAGAGATGGTGACACTTGCTCCTTTATTGCTCCAGGTTACCCACGATGGTTTCAGAGTGACTGCACTCACACCGTGACAATGACGAATGTACAGAAAAACAATTCAGCTTTTGCATGCAGTTCCCCCCACTCCACAATCTGGTACAAGACTCAAGTCCTGTACGTATTATTTGAAGTCAAATACTCTGCTCAAACGTTTCTCAAACCGGTTTTATTCTTTTTCTTTCCCAGTTACTATGAACACGGTATTCACTTGAAATTATATAACTGGATTCATTGGTGTGCTCTGCTTTCAGTTTTAGGTTTAAACGCTTTTTCCCTTCCCATTGTTGTTGATTTAATTTTTGACTATCTAGAGGAGTAACATGGTTTCAAAACTCAAACCTATATAGAAAGATATAGTCAGAAGCATCTTTCTGTCCTGTATCCCTTTCATCTTGCCCCCTCCTACCTTTGTTTTGCACTCTTATTCTTTCTGTGTTTTTTTG
The DNA here is from genome assembly GCA_935064755.1 of Tragelaphus eurycerus. Classification (NCBI taxonomy): domain Eukaryota; kingdom Metazoa; phylum Chordata; class Mammalia; order Artiodactyla; family Bovidae; genus Tragelaphus; species Tragelaphus eurycerus. Next base: position 20,304,343 of record CAKXYN010000034.1, read on the forward strand.
CGAGGAGGTTTAAAGATAACAGATAAATGTATGTTATTTTAATTCCCCTTCTTCTTTTCTTAAAGGGAGTGTTCTCTTCCTGCTACTGCTAAGTCACTTCAGTCGTGTCCGACTCTGTGCGACCCCATAGATGGCAGCCCACCGGGCTCCCCTGTCCCTGGGATTCTCCAGGCAAGAACACTGGAGTGGGTTGCCATTGCCTTCCGCAGTGCGTGAAAAGTAAAAGTGAAGTCGCTCAGTCGTGTCTGACTCTAGCGACCCCATGGACTGCAGCCTACCAGCTCCTCTGTCCATGGGATTTTCCAGGCAAAAGTACTGGAGTGGGGTGCCATTGCCTTCTCTTCCTACCTATATACTGTATTGTATTTTACTTTTTAAAGTTTTTTTTATCTTATTAATATCTCCTGGAGATAAATTTGCATCAGTTCACAGAGATCATTCTTCTTTTTACAGCTTCATAGGACTTGGTTGTGATAATAAACCAATCTTCTATGCTTGGGCTTTTGTATAGTTTCTGATGTTCTGCAATTACAAATAATGTTGCACTGATTAACCTTGTGTAGGTGGTCTTTTCATATTATTGTATGATAAATTCCTACAAGTTGAATTGCTTACATAGTTTCATTAAATATTGTCGAAATTGCCTCTTTCGGGGAATTTGCCTTCATTGTACATTCTTACCAGCAATGGAGGATCTTGCCTCACGATCCCCAGAGCCTCACCAACCAGCAGATCATGTTGTCAAGCTTTTTAATGTTTGTCAATATAATAGATGGGGATTCCCAGGTGGCTCAGTGGTAAAATATCCATCTGCAATGTAGGACATGTGGGTTCAATCGCTGGGTGGGGAAGATCCTCTGGAAAAGGAAATGGCAACCCACACCAGTATTCTTGCCTGGAAAATTCCATGGACAGAGGAGCCTGCCAGCTACAGTCTATGGGGTCACAAAGACTCAGATTCATTTGGAGTTTGTATTTGGTTTGAAGGGGATTAATATAATTTTATCCCTCCCTCCCCAAATGTTCATCCACTTATCTCCATCAGTCAGTTCAACTGCTCACTTGCATCCGACTCTTTGTGACCCCATGGACTGCAGCACACCAGGCCTCCTTGTCCATCACCAGTTCCCGGAGCTTACTCAAACTCATGTCCATTGAGTCAGTGATGCCATCCAACCATCTCATCCTCTCTCATCCCCTTCTCCTCCCGCCTTCAATCTTTCCCAGCATCAGGATCTTTTCAAATGAGTCAGTTCTTCGCATCAGGTGGCCAAAGTATTGGAGTTTCAGCTTAAACATCAGTCCTTCCAGTGAATATTCAGGACTGATGTCCTTGAGAATGGACTGGTTGGATCTCCTTGCTGTTCAAGGGACTCTCAAGAGTTTTCTCCAACACAGATGTCTGGGCCCACCTCCCAGTTTTCATTCAATAGGTCTGGCGTGGAGACCAAGGATTTGCATTTGTATCAAGTTTCCTGGTTCCCACTTTCCCTCCCAATCTCATCAGACAATGTGGTGTAACAGTTTCAGAAACCAATGTTGCTTCAGTGGTGGTGGTGGTGGAGGTTTTGGGCGCGTGTCTGGATGGTTCTTGTGTCTGCAAAGCCCCTGACTGAGCTAAGGGGGAGTGATGGAGATGAGTCAGGTCTGTCCTCTTGTTCAGAGCTCACACACTCTTCTGGCTCCGATGGTGCAATGAGCCCTGACCGTGTTTTGCATGACAGCTCACCACTGTTGCACTTAATGGAAATGTTGCTAGACTGTGACACATCGTCTCCTTTCAATGTAGAGCAGTTGTTCATGACATTTAGGTGGGCCTGTTTCCACAGGTTCTGGGAAGAAGACATTCTAGGTATTGTAGGCTAATGACTTCCCACTTTTAGCTTCCTTTTGAAAATAAAATGCCCTCATTAGGCTTGACAGTGGTGAAATAGGGAAAAAGCTTTAAGGACCAGTCCTTTACTGGAGCCCGAAGCATCTACATGCAGATGACATTAAAGCTGGTGTCTCACGCCCAGATTGCTGGGTTCTGCGAGCCTCCCCTTGAATTTTCCACGTGTACGTCAAACTCCTCCTGGCCAGCCCAGAACTCGTCCTCTCTTCTGGAGCTTTCTGCTCCATCTCCACTCTCTGTTTTGGTGACTTGACTCATCCACCATCTGACCAGTTTGCCAAGCCAGAATCCTCCCACAGCCTCCACTTTCCGGGTCAGGCAGCATCCTAACATGGTTGCTGTGTCTTTTTTCCGTTTCTCAGCTCTTGCCTCCCCAGGCCTTCTCTTGTCTGACGCACTGTGCTCACCTCCCAGCTGGTCTCCTGCCCGTCACTTGGTCCCAGGGCGAGCCCACCTCCTCAAAGCTGCCGAAGGACTCTCAACATTCCGGCTGAGTTCCAGCACCCCTTTCCTTTGCATGGCTTTCAGGATGACATTCAAATTTCTCAGCAGGAACAAGTCTCCTCAAGAATTTGCTTCAGTTTGACTTTCTCCTTCAGAGCTCACTGCCTTCCATTTCATGTCACACCAGTCATAGAGAGCCGACTGAAGGTCACTGAAGGCCTTGTTCTAGTTTGAATCTTAATACAAGAAGCTTTTATTTTGAAATAACTTCAAACTTAGAGAAAAACTCCTGGCCAGTTCAAAAAAATCCCACGTAGTCCTCACCTAAATCTGCCAGTTGTTAACATTTTTTTCACATTTGCTCCATCCTTCTTCCTACCACCTATCTACCTGTTTACCTGTCTCTTTTATGCTTCAATCAGGATACCTTTATTGAATAAAATACTATTTAAGGTTGTTTCTCTTATAAATTTCAGTGCACACATTTGTAAACCACCACCTGCAAATCAACGTCTTTACAGGACAAAATAAATGAAATGATACACAGATACATAAGTTAGGTTATTTTTTTACTCCCAATAATATATTTGTGTGATTTTCATAAGACCCCCAAAAAGCCCCAAACCTTTGCCCTAAACTATCATGAAGTCCACATGGCGTGTATTTCTTACACTAATATCATTAAGAGGAAAGATCAAATGTTTCATAAACCCCTAGGTATCATGATTAAGAGTATGATATAAAGGCTACTCTAAACAATTTTCCAGTTGCAGTTCAGTCGCTCAGTCATGTCCAACTCTTTGCGACGCAATGAACCGCAGCACGCCAGGCCTCCCTGTCCATCACCATCTCCCGGAGTCCTCCCAAACCCATGTCCATTGAGTCGGTGATGCCATCCAGCCATCTCATCCTCTGTCGTCCCTTTCTCCTCCTGCCCCCAATCCCTCCCAGCATCAGGGTCTTTTCAAATGAGTCAGCTCTTTGCATGAGGTGGCCAAAGTATTGGAGTTTCGTTTCAGCATTAGTCCTTCTTATTTAATTTTGATAAAATTTCTCTGATTTAGTATCTTTTGTGCTCTTTGTTTTCAATTTTAATAATTCATCTATTTTATCTACCTGTCTACATAATACAGTTTTCTGAACCAATTGAGAGTAAGTCATAGACATTAAGCTCTTTTTATCAGTATGTAATTTTTAAGAACAAGGCATTCATTTATACAATCACAGGGCAGTTATCAAACTCAAAAAATTTAACACTAAAATAGCATTATATTACCTAATCTATAGCCCTGATTCAAATTTTGCCAATTAAAAAAAACCATTTTATTGGAGTATAGTTGATTTACTGTATATCTGTGTTGGTTTCAGATATATAGCAAAAATGAATCATATATATATGTATATGTATCAATATATCCATTCTTTTTCAAATTCTTTCCCTATCTAATTTATTACAGAGTATTGAGTAGAGTTCCTTGCCCTATACATTAGGTCCTTGTTGATTATTTATTTTATATATAGCAGTGTGTATATGCGGAGAAGGAAATGGCAACCCACTCCAGTGTTCTTGCCTGGAGAATCCCAGGGACGGGGGAGCCTGGTGGGCTGCCGTCTATGGGGTCGCACAGAGTTGGACACGACTGAAGCGACTTAGCAGCAGCAGCAGCAGCATCTTCTTTATCCATCCCTCTGTCAACGAACATTTAGTTTGTTTAGAGAAATGCAAACTGAAACCACACAGTGAGGTATCACCTCACACCAGTCAGACTGGCCATCATTAAAAAATCTACAAACATAAATGCTGGAGAAGGTGTGGAGAAAAGGGAACCCTCCCGCCTTGGTGGGAATGTAAATCGGTACAACTACTATGGAGAATAGCGTGGAGGTTTCTTGAAAAAAAAACTAAAAGCAGAGCTACAGTTTGACCCTGCAATCCCACTGCTGGGCATACATCTGGAGAAAATCACAATTCAAAAAAATATGTGCATCTCAGTGTTCACGGCGGCAGTGTTCACAGTAGCCAAGATGTGAAACCCCACCATCGTCTGTAGCAAGCCTTGCTGTCCTCTGCGGGTCCTCCCTGCGTGCAGTCCCCAAGTCCCTGGATCTCTGATGTGGACAGTCAGCGTTGTATGCCTTTCTGGCTCCTCCTACTCTCTTCCGTCTGCCTGGAATACTCTTCCTCTTCTTCATCCTACTCGTTCTGACTTCTTCAGAGCTAGCGCTTGGAAGCCTTTGGGCACACATTTCTTTATCAGACTTCCCAATCTGATTTTCCCAAATTGTCTCTCCTACGATGACTCACAGAAACATTCCTTCCTGTATCAACCACACCACTGTTTTTATTTGATTTATAAGCCACTTAAGGGAGCTTCCCTGGTGGCTCTAATGGTAAAGAAACTGTGATTCAGGAGACCCGGGTTCGATCCCTGGATCAGGAAGATCCCCTGGAGGAGGAAATGGCAACCCACTCCAGTACCTTTGCCTGGAAAACTCCACGGACGGAGGAGCCTTGATGGGTTACAGTCCATGGGGTCACAAAGAGTCAGACGTGACTGGGTGACTGACACTTCCACTAATACTAACACTTTGAGAGTGAGGGTCAGGCTTTGCTTCTCTTTTTATCACCAGTACCCAGCAAATCGCTCAACACGAAGTTTGTGCTCAGTGTGCGGATTTGTAGTGTTTTGGTAGGTGCTCCTCTGTGAAGGAGCTTTTAGCCCTTAGGGGGACCCCTGGCAGCCAAGTGAGGTGAGGTGAAGGCCGCTCAGCCGTGTCCCACTCTGCCGCCCCACGGACTCGACAGTCCATGGCATCCTCCAGGCCAGCATACTGGAGTGGGCAGCCTTTCCCTTCTCCAGGGGATCGAACCCCCATGGACTTGACAGTCCATGGCATTCTCCAGGCCAGCATACTGGAGTGGGCAGCCTTTCTCTTCTCCAGGGGATCAAACCCCCATGGACTCGACAGTCTATGGCGTTCTCTAGGCCAGCATACTGGAGTGGGCAGCCTTTCCCTTCTCCAGGGGATTGAACCCAGGTCTTTCCCACACTGCAGGTGGATTCTTTACCAGCTGAGGCACCAGGGAAGCCCCCTGATAGCCAAAGAGCTTCTCAGGTTGATACAGGTGTGGGAAAATGGACCAGAAAGGATGTGAATTGCTTTTATGTCCTTGGAAGGTAATCTGACAGTATCTAACATAATTAAACATTTAAAGAACTTTAAAATTCTTTATCCCATTTTCGGGGTTATATCCTGGGATGAAAGAATTCCCAGGACCTAAAGACATGAGTGCAAAGAGCTTTATTGAAGTGTCATCCACTGGAACATCATATCAGAAATAAATGAAATATTCGTCAGCAGAAGAATGGTTGAATGTATGGCAGAATGCCCCTATCTGGGAGTGCAAATCCGATGCTCAGTGACAACTTAGAGGGTGTGAGGGGGTGGGAGGTGGGAAGGAGGTTCAAGAGGGAGGGAACATACATATACCTATGTTGCTATATGGCAGAAATGAGCACAATATTGTAAAGCAAATAGGCTCCAACGAAAAATAAATGATTATAAAAACAGAAATGAATATTGTGCCATATCTGTATAATAAAATGCAATGAGCTCAGGCAGAACTATTATGCTGAACCAAAGGAGCCAAACAAGAAAAAGATCAAACTTTCTGATTTGTTGGTAGGAAATTATGAAACAGGCAAAATCAGACCAATGGTTGATCAGAATTGGTGGGATTGATTAGGACAGGTTTGAGTAGGAAGGGACACAGGGAAACTTTCGCACAGAGTGGAAACATTCTAAGTTTTGATTAGGAGGTGGGTTCCATCGGTGGTATATGCTTTTGTCAAAACTAATTGAACTGTACACTTAAGTTCTGTGTCTAATAATATTAATAATAAAAAGAGAATGTGCAAAGGCCCAGAGCTAATTGCTCTGTTTTGGGGGCTGTATCTTATTGTAAAAAAAAGTACATGTACAGAAGGAGGTTTGCTTTAATAGTATTTATTATTGTAAAACAGGGCTTCTGTGGTGGATCAGAGGTAAAGAATCTGCTTGCAAAGCAGGAGACCTGGGTTTGATCCGGGGTTGGGAAGATTCCCTGGGGAAGGATCCAGTATTCTTGCCTGGAGAATCCCATGGACAGAGGAGCCTGGCAGGATATAGTCCATAAGGCTGCAAAGAATTGGACACGACTCAAGAGACTGAGCACCCATGCACACATAGTAAAACAAACAAAAAAAACCCCCAACTTCAGAACATCCTAAATGGTCATCTCTAGAGAATTAAAGATATTTGCTGGTGGTATCATAGAGGAGGAGGTAAGCACTTGAAAGAATAAAGTTCAACCTAAAGGTACTGTGATAAGTGACAAAATACAAACTGGTGAGTAAGGTGTGTAGAATGTTGTTGTTATAAAAAGTAAGAAAATATTTCTTCTAAATGTTTGTACAGCATATGGAATGAGGTATGAAAGGACCCACATGCAACTAAGCACAGAGAAGCTACTGAGCACGTAGCCCTACAGCTTGTGTTACTTTTATAATTGAAAACACACTAAAATGATTCATCACAAACAATCACACAAGGAAACAGGAATAAATAAATCTGAAACAGAACTAGTTGGGAAATTACAATTGTTACTGGACTGAAGGCTTAGTTCATGTTTGGTTCAATTCCAGTGGTCATTCCATCCTAGCTGTCTTTTGCCTTTTTTGTCCTTTGTATAATTGTCTTTTGTTGACTAACACTGTTGAATGAATAATATGAATAAGCAATACCAATACCAAGAGCTCCTGAAAAAAATCAGATGGAGAACATGACATCATGGTCCCACTGAATTGAAGCACGTGAGTGACTCAGTAGCTTAAGACCGGTGAGCCACCCAGTTAGCAAATACAACAACTTTTGGCAAATATGATGTCTGTTATGGAAATGAGTCAGAGACGTTTTCATGTGTCTTGTATTTCTTTAACTGAACCTCTTTTTTTTTTTTTTTTGCAGGAGGCACAATTATGATGTACATAGAATGGACAAAATGAAAACAAATAAACAAATGTGTGTGGTCAGGCTTGGCCATCTGGCTAAACCGGTCCCCAGACCATCACAGCCAGCCCTCTCTGTGTTTCTCTGGAAGCAGCATGTTTGGGAGAAAGATAATTAAAAAGGGAAAGAGAAGAAAAAGCTCAGGCTTTAGGGTTGGAGAGCAAGGGGTTTGAATAACGGCTTCTCCACTCAGGAGTGAACCTAAGGCGCGTATGTCGCTCCTCTCAGCCCCTCTTCCTCATCAGAGATGATGGTGAGGTTCACTGTCCCTGAAAAACAGCCCAGTGCCTACCCTGCATTAGGTACTTGAGCTCATTAATGTATTTTCCTTTCTAGTCATGATGTCATGTTTATTCATGCCCAACAACATCCTGGCATTTTCCTTTTGGCAATTCTGATCTCAGGAGTGAAAGTAACTCGGAACAAAAGGATGCGCCCAGCCACGTGGGCGACTCGCTGTGTCCCGCCTGCGTCTGACATCAGCACTTCTCTCCGTAGATCTGCAGCTTCCCGTTGTGGGGCTGACTTTCTCGGCCCTCGTGTCCACCTTTCAGTCTTGGGCTGTGTGGTTTGAGCCGCACAGGATCCTCAAGTCTGTACGTGTGATAAAGGAGACAGCAGCTTATACTAAAGTGTCTGCCTGACTGATAACAGATCAGAAACAGCAAGTGGCTTTTGAAGTTGAAACACTGACTGTAGTGGGAAAATGAAAGGATCTTACATTCTTTGATCAAAGGATGATATTTTCCAACTTGGAAAAAGGGACGGTTCTGCCTGCCAAGGCCTCCGATACTGTGTTCCCTACCTACCCTAGGGAAGAATATTCAGGAGCAGAGCTATTATATTGCTCCATAGTTTTAAACTATATTCATAGAGATACAGCTCCTCAGTCGTTTTGCTTTCTTTTCCCAACGCCTATCTTCCAATCTGGCCTCTAGGCAAAATGCCCTGTGATTCTTAATCTAAATGACATTTAAACACTTCTCTGGATCTTTGGTCCTTGATGAACATTCGCTACTAAAGAGACGGCAGACTTTTAAATAAAGGCAGGGCATTAGCTAGAGAACAGGATGTCACGTTGAAGTAGGTATTCGGTGGAATGATTTTTTAATTACTTGTTTACTCTGTGCTGGGTCTCCGTGGCCGTGCAGGCTTTGCTCCCCGCCGGGGAGACTGAGAGCTGCCCTATAGTTGCGGTGCTCCGGCTTCGCACTGCAGCGTTTCTCTCGTTGCAGAGCACGGGCTCCGGGGTCCGTGCGTGCTCGTGGCTCCCGGGCTCTGGAGCCCGCCGGATCGGGAGTTGTGGCGCGCCGGCTTAGTTGCTCCGTGGCACTTGGGATCTTCCCGGACCAGGGATTGAACCAGTGTCTCATGCATCAGCAGGTGGATTCTTTACCACTGAGCCCCAGGGAAGTCCCTGAGTAGAATGACTTCTGGTGTCATTCCACAGGACGCGGTTTCACATTATTAATAAAGCTAGCTGAGGGAGAGGTATAGGTGTGCAAAGGGCAAAGACAGTGCCCCCGAGTCCACAGTCAGTGAGGTTGCCACGGGCATCCAAAATGAGGAGCAGGGGTCATGGGTAGCAGACTAGAGAGGAGGTGGATGGAAAAGATACAACCTGAAATTAACTCAACATTAATTCCAAAAATTGAATTTCATTTTATTAATTAAAATAAAGACTGTGTTCTACCATAGGCAGACTAAGCCTTTTTGCAGAGGAGATATGAAGTCCTTATTGATGTTAGATTTTGTGGGTTGCTGGTCAACGGATCATGAATGCCAACTTTGTACCCAGTGTGTGCACACACTTGTATAGATTTATGTCAGTGTATTTCCATAGAGATCTGGCTTTTCCTAGTCAGCCTTATTATTTGTTTCTTTTCAACTTTACAGTCTATGGGATTCTCCAGGCCAAAATACTGGAGTGGGTAGCCATTCCCTTCTTCAGGGGATCTGCCCAACCCAGGGATTGAACCCAGGTCTCCTACATTGCAGGGGGATTCTTTACTGTCTGAGCCACCAGAGATAGATCCAAACCAGAGGTGTTCTAGAGTTTCCCCTCTTCTTAAATACTTAACCTGCATCCGTGAGAGGGTAACAGGCAGGAAGGCCAGGGGCCTCCAAATGGAGGAAGTAGGCTGCAAATGTCAGACATTTTTTACCTCTTTCTTAAGCAGCAGGAGGGAACAAACTAGTGTTATATTTTTTCCCCTTCTCTATACAAATTTTAAAAGAGGTTTCCCTTAAAATTCTGTGTTGCCATAATGACACCTGGTTCCACCTAAACTTAATTTTTCTCAACCCTTGAGCTCACCAATGCATTTTTCTTATGGAAATGTTTGTCTTAAACTATGTTAATGTGCTAGGCCTTTATCCCAGACTCTGTCTTCAAGTAGGTTCTGCCTAAAGGCTCAGAACAGACTTGACAAACCAGAATGGTATACTCATATCCTCCTCCTAATCTATGTTAATTAAGCTGTGTATTTGTATGGGAATCTGCCTTTCTTCAAGATTCATATCAATCGTTTTATGGCTTGGGATGCCTCACCTGGTGCCAGTGTTATCTCAAAGTGCATCTAGTGGGCGTGGGGCCTGGTGCCAGTCTCTGAGTTTTGAAACATTTCCTTTCTTTAATTAGCAGACTGCCCAGGGACGGGGAGCCTGGTGGGCTGCCATCTATGGGGTCGCACAGAGTCAGACACGACTGAAGCGACTTAGCGGCAGCAGTAGCTGTATAACATCCAGCTAAAGACTAGTGGATCACAAACTGTGGAAAATTCTGGAAGAGATGGGAATACCAGACCAACTGACCTCCCTCTTAAGAAATTTTTTTTGGGGTGGGAGAAAAAATTTTTTAAGAGGGAGAAAAAAAAAAACAGGGGTCAAAAAAAAAAAAAAATGTTTTTTGTTTTTTTTTTTTTCTCCCTCTTTTTTTTTTTTATTTACAGGAAAACTTAAAAAAAAATATGGAAGAAAAAAAAAAAACACTAAAATAAATTTAGGGGGGAAAAAAAAATATCACCTATCTTATAGATACAACCCCCCCCACGGAAAAAAAAAAAAAGAGAAAAAAAAAAAAAACTGAATAAAAAAAAAAGAAAAGAAAGAAAAGATAGGCTCAAAGAACAAAAAAAAAAAAAATAAGATAAGGGGGTTCCGGTTAAGATGGCGGAGGATTAGGACGGGGAATACACTTTCTCCTCCACAAATTCATCAAGGGGACATCTAAACGCCGAGTAAATTCCTCAAACAGCTTCGGAATGTCGGCAGAGAACATCGGACACTGAGAAAAGCAACTCACTCCCCTCTAAAGGAGGTAGGAAAGAATATAAAAGCCAGAGAGGGACAAAGAGGGAGGGACGGACCTCTGTCCGGGGAAGGGAGCCTGGAAAGGGAAAGAGAAGTTTCCAAACACCGGGAAACTCTCCCTGTAGAGTCTGTGCCAACCGAGAAAGCACGGAGATATCATAACAGAGAGGAAATCAAAGGAACAATTAAGACCCACAGACTACGAGCCCTGCAGTAGCTTCCGCGGCGGGAAGGCATCATCGCAAACACCCGCTTCCGCCAGTAGCAAGCCGGGGCTGGGCGGGGGAGACGCTGTGGGCTGCTCCCACACCGCCGGCGGCTCCCCCGTGGGAAGCACCCCCGAGGAGCGCTCCCCCTCCCCCCCTGCCGCCAGCCGCTCCCGCGCGGGCGCGCACCCGCCCCCTGCGCCCGGGACTCCCGAGCGGGTCGACCCCCACCACCGACCGTTCCCGTGCGAACCACTCCATCCCTTCACCGCTGCTCCCCCGCCAGCCGTTGCCGCGCGGGCCGTTTCTGCCGGGAGTGGTTTGGGCCGGCAGACCGGACTGCGGCGAGGACCACAGGAGGGGCCGGCCCGGGCCCAAGACACTGCGGGGCCCGCGCACAGAGCAAGGGACTGTAGTGCGCGCCCGCCCCCTGCGCCGGGGGCTCCCGCGCGGGTCGACCCCCACCGCCGACCGTTCCCGTTCCCGTGCGAACCATCCCCTCGCCGCCGCTCCCCCGCCAGCCGTGGCCGCGCGGGCCGTTCCCGCCGGGAGTGGGTCGGGCTGGCAGACCAGACTGAGGCACCGTCCACAGAAGAGGCCGGCCCAGGCCCAAGACACTGCGGGGCCCGCGCACAGAACAAAGGACTATACAGACCAACTACAGAGAAAGGGGCCTATAGATCTTGAGGAACTTAAGCCGGAACAAGGAACTAGCCGAAAATGAACTGAACCCACAGCAATAAAAGAGAAACTCTTATACATATTGTTACTATTTTTACCAACATTATTTCCTTTTTTTTTTTTTTTAATATATGTTTTTTTAAAAAATTTTATTATTTTTTTATTGAAGGGAAGAGGAGGGGGGAGGGGAAGAAAAGAAAAAAGAAAAAAAAATTTTTTTTTTTTCTCTTTCCTTTTAATTTTTTTCTTTTTTTTCTTCTTGTTTTTGTTTCTTTTTTTTATTCTTATGTTTTTATCCTCTAGTGCGACCCTGTTTTGGTTTTTTTTTGTGTATGTTTTTTTTTTTTTCTTGTTTTTGTTTCTTTTATTTTTATGTTTTTATCCTCTAGTACTTCTTTAATCTCCACTGTTAGATATAACTTTTGCAACCCTGTTTTGGTTTTTTTGTGTGTGTGTTTTCTTTCTTTCTTTTTTTTTTTTTTTCTTTCTTCTCTTTTTTCTTTATGTCCTTGGATTTTTTTCTCCTCTTTGTTCTTTTCTTTACTGATTACTGACTGGATCTGTCTCTCTCCTTGACACTCCCTCCTTTTATCCTCCTGACCAACTATATCTCCCTCCTCCCTTTCTCCTTCTCCGTATAACTCCGTGAACATCTCTGAACAGTCTAGTTGTGGAATGCAATATAGAAGACGAACTTTATGAGACTACTGCAAAAATAAGACAGATAACAGGAAGCAGGAGGCTTAAGTCCAAACCCTGACCCCACGAAACATTAATTGACAGGAGCTCATCAAATGCCTCCATACCTACACTGAAACCAAGCATCACACAAAGACCAGCAAGTTCCACGGCAAGACATACCAAGAAAAACCTTTAGAAAAACAAGAACACAGCCCTGAGCTCCAAGTCACAGGCTACACAAAGCGACCTCAAAACCATAGACATCTCATAACACACCACTAGACACTCCACCGCACCCCAGAGAAAAGAAATCCAGCCCCACCCACCAGAACATCGATACAAGCTTCCATAAACAAGTAACCTCGACTTGCCACCGGTACAAACCCACATATAGGGCAGAAAAGCCACAATAAAGAGAACTCCACAGACTCCCAGAATACAGTAAGGACTCCCCAAACTCAGCATTTTAAACAAGATGAAGAGACAGAAGAATTCCCAGCAGGTAAAGGAACAGGATAAATGCCCACCAAACCAAACTAAAGAGGAAGAAATAGCGAACCTACCTGATAAAGAATTCCGAATAATGATAGTGAAATTAATCCAAAGCCTGGAAAGCAAAATGGAATCATGGATAAATAGCCTGGAGAAAAGCATCGAGAAGATGCAAGAAAGATTTAACAAGGACCTAGAAGAAATAAAAAAGAGTCAATATATAATGAATAATACAATAAATGAGATCCAAAACACTCTGGAGGCAACAAATAGTAGAATTACAGAGGCAGAAGATAGAATTAGTGAATTAGAAGATAGAATGGCAGAATTAAATGAATCAGAGGAGAAAAAAGAAAAACGAATTAAAAGGAATGAGGACAATCTCAGAGACCTCCAGGACAATCTTAAACGTTACAATATTCGAATCATAGGAGTTCCAGAAGAAGAAGACAAAAAGAAAGACCATGAGAAGATACTAGAGGAGATAATAGTTGAAAACTTCCCTAAAATGGGGAAGGAAATAATCACTCAAGTCCAAGAAACCCAGAGAGTCCCATATAGGATAAACCCAAGGCGAAACACCCCAAGACACATATTAATCAAATTAACAAAGATCAAACACAAAGAACAAATATTAAAAGCAGCAAGGGAAAAACAACAAATAACACACAAGGGAATTCCCATAAGGCTAACAGCTGATCTTTCAATAGAAACTCTTCAAGCCAGGAGGGAATGGCAAGACATACTTAAAGTGATGAAAGAAAAGAACCTACAGCCCAGATTATTGTACCCAGCAAGGATCTCATTCAAATATGAAGGAGAAATCAAAACCTTTACAGACAAGCAGAAGCTGAGAGAATTCAGCACCACCAAACCAGCTCTCCAACAAATACTAAAGGACCTTCTCTAGACAGGAAACACAAAAAGGATATATAAATTCAAACCCAAAACAACAAAGTAAATGGCAACGGGATCATATTTATCCGTAATTACCTTAAATGTAAATGGGTTGAATGCCCCAACCAAAAGGCAGAGACTGGCTGAATGGATACAAAAACAAGACCCATACATATGTTGTCTACAAGAGACCCACCTCAAAACAGGGGACACATACAGACTGAAAGTGAAGGGCTGGAAAAAGATTTTCCATGCAAATAGGGACCAAAAGAAAGCAGGAGTAGCAATACTCATATCAGATAAAATAGACTTTAAAACAAAAGCTGTGAAAAGAGACAAAGAAGGTCACTACATAATGATCAAAGGATCAATCCAAGAAGAAGATATAACAATTATAAATATATATGCACCCAACTTAGGAGCACCGCAATATGTAAGACAAATACTAACAAGTATGAAAGGAGAAATAAACAATAACACAATAATAGTGGGAGACTTTAATACCCCACTTACGCCAATGGATAGATCAACTAAGCAGAAAATTAACAAGGAAACACAAGCTTTAAATGATACAATAGACAAATTAGAACTAATTGATATCTATAGGACATTTCATCCCAAAACAATGAATTTCACCTTTTTCTCAAGTGCACACGGAACCTTCTCCAGGATAGACCACATCCTGGGCCATAAATCTAGCCTTGGTAAGTTCAGAAAAATTGAAATCATTCCAACCATTTTTTCTGACCACAATGCAGTAAGAGTAAATCTCAATAACAGGAGAAAAACTATTAAAAATTCCAACATATGGAGGCTGAACAACACACTCCTGAATAACCAACAAATCACAGAAGAAATCAAAAAAGAAATAAAATTCTGCATAGAAACGAATGAAAATGAAAACACAACAACCCAAAACCTGTGGGACACTGTAAAAGCAGTCCTAAGGGGAAAGTTCATAGCAATTCAGGCATACCTTAAGAAACAAGAAAAAAGCCAAATAAATAACCTAACTCTACACCTAAAGCAACTGGAAAAGGAAGAAATGAAGCACCCCAAGATTAGTAGAAGGAAAGAAATCTTAAAAATTAGGGCAGAAATAAATGCAAAAGAAACAAAAGAGACCATAGCAAAAATTAACAAAGCCAAAAGCTGGTTCTTTGAAAGGGTAAATAAAATTGACAAACCACTAGCCAGACTCATCAAGAAACAAAGGGAGAAGAATCAAATCAATAAAATTAGAAAAGAAAATGGAGAGATCACAACAGACAGCACAGAAATACAAAGGATCATAAGAGACTACTATCAGCAATTATATGGCAATAAAATGGACAATATGGAAGAAATGGACAAATTCTTAGAAAAGTACAACTTTCCAAAACTGGATCAGGAAGAAATAGAAAATCTCAACAGACCCATCACAAGCACGGAAATTGAAACTGTAATCAGAAATCTCCCAGCAAACAAAAGCCCAGGCCCAGACGGCTTCACAGCTGAATTCTACCAAAAATTTAGAGAAGAGCTAACACCTATCCTACTCAAACTGTTCCAGAAAATTGCAGAGGAAGGCAAACTTCCAAACTCATTTTATGAGGCCACCATCACCCTAATTCCAAAACCTGACAAAGATCCCACAAAAAAAGAAAACTACAGGCCAATATCACTGATGAACATAGATGCAAAAATGCTTAACAAAATTCTAGCAATCAGAATCCAACAACACATTAAAAAGATCATACACCATGACCAAGTGGGCTTTATCCCAGGGATGCAAGGATTCTTCAATATCCGCAAATCAATCAGCGTAATACACCACATTAACAAACTGAAGAATAAAAACCGTATGATTATCTCAATAGATGCAGAGAAAGCCTTTGACAAAGTTCAACATCCATTTATGATAAAAACTCTCCAGAAAGCAGGAATAGAAGGAACATACCTCAACATAATAAAAGCTATATACGACAAACCCACAGCAAACATTATCCTCAATGGTGAAAAACTGAAAGCATTTCCTCTAAAGTCAGGAACAAGACAAGGATGCCCACTTTCACCATTATTATTCAACATTGTTCTGGAAGTTCTGGCCACAGCAATCAGAGCAGAAAAAGAAATAAAAGGAATCCAAATTGGAAAAGAAGAAGTAAAACTCTCACTGTTTGCAGATGACATGATCCTCTACGTAGAAAACCCTAAAGATTCCACCAGAAAATTACTAGAACTAATCAATGAATACAGTAAAGTTGCAGGATATAAAATTAACACACAGAAATCCCTTGCATTCCTGTACACTAATAACGAGAAAATAGAAAGAGAAATTAAAGAAACAATTCCATTCACCATTGCAATAAAAACAATAAAATACTTAGGAATATATCTTCCTAAAGAATCTAAAGACCTATATTTAGAAAACTATAAAACACTGCTGAAAGAAATTAAAGAGGACACTAATAGATGGAGGTATATTCCTTGTTCGTGGATTGGTAGAATCAATATAGTGAAAATGAGTATACTACCCAAAGCAATTTATAGATTCAATGCAATCCCCATCAAGCTACCAACAGTATTCTTCACAGAGCTAGAACAAATAATTTCTCAATTTGTATGGAAATACAAAAAACCTCGAATAGCCAAAGCTATCTTGAGAAAGAAGAACGGAACTGGAGGAATCAACCTGCCTGACTTCAGGCTCTACTATAAAGCTACAGTCATCAAGACAGTATGGTACTGGCACAAAGACAGAAACATAGATCAATGGAACAAAATAGAAAGTCCAGAGATAAATCCACGCACATATGGTCACCTAATCTTTGACAAAGGCGGCAAGAATATACAATGGAGTAAAGACAATCTTTTTAACAAGTGGTGCTGGGAAAACTGGTTAAACACTTGTAAAAGAATGAAACTAGAACAATGTCTAACACCATACACAAAAATAAATTCAAAATGGATTAAAGAGCTAAATATAAGACCAGAAACCATAAAACTCCTAGAGGATAACATAGGCAAAACACTCTCTGACTTACATCACAGCAGGATCCTCTATGACCCACCTCCCAGAATATCGGAAATAAAATCAAAAATGAACAAATGGGACCTAATCAAACTTAAAAGCTTTTGCACAACAAAGGAAACTATAGGCAAGCTGAAAAGACAGCCCTCGGAATGGGAGAAAATAATAGCAAATGAAGCAACAGACAAACAACTAATCTCAAAAATATACAAGCAACTTCTACAGCTCAATTCCAGGAAAATAAACGACCCAATCAAAAAATGGGCCAAAGAACTTAATAGACATTTCTCCAAAGAAGACATACAGATGGCTAACAAACACATGAAAAGATGCTCAACATCGCTCATTATCAGAGAAATGCAAATCAAAACCACTATGAGATACCATTACACGCCAGTCAGAATGGCTGCGATCCAAAAATCCACAAGCAATAAATGCTGGAGAGGGGCGGAGAGAAGGGTACCCTCTTACACTGTTGGTGGGAATGCAAACTAGTACAGCCATTATGGAGAACAGTATGGAGATTCCTCAAAAAACTGGGAATAGAACTGCCTTATGACCCAGCAATCCCACTGCTGGGCATACACACTGAGAAAACCAGAATTGAAAGAGGCACGTGTACCCCAATGTTCATAGCAGCACTGTTTACAATAGCCAGGACGTGGAAGCAACCTAGATGCCCATCCACAGATGAATGGATAAGCAAGCTGTGGTACATATACACGATGGAGTATTACTCAGCCATTAAAAAGAATACATTTGAATCAGTTCTATTGAGGTGGATGGAACTGGAGCCTATCATACAGAGTGAAGTAAGCCAGAAAGAAAAACACAAATATAGTATACTAACGCATATATATGGAATTTAGAAAGATGGTAACAATCACCCTGCTTATGAGACAGCAAAAGAGACACTGATGTATAGAATAGACTTCTGGACTCTGGGACTGGGAGAGGGTGGGACGATTGGGGAGAATAGCATTGAAATATGTATAATATCATATCTGAAACGAGTCAGTCCAGGTACGATGCCCGATAACAGATGCCTGGGACTGGAGCACTGGGATGACCTGGAGGGATGGTGTGGGAGGGGGGAGGGAGGAGGGTTCAGGATGGGGAGCACGGGTATTCTGGTGGCGGATCCATCTCGATGTATAGTAAAACTAATACAATATTGTAAAAAAAAAAATAAAATAAATGTGATTATAAGCCAAAAAAAAAAAAAAAAAAAAAAAAAAAAAAAAAAAAAAAAACAAGACACAAAAAAAAAAAAAAAAAAAAAAAAAAAAAAAAAAGAAAAAAATTCTCTTTTTTTTTTAATATTTTTTTTTTTTTTTCTTTTCTCATTTTCTTTTTTTCAAACAAAAAAAAAAAAAAAAAAAAAAAAAAAGAAAACGACGGGGCCACGCTCCACACCCCAAAAAAAAAAAAAAAAAAAAAAAAAAAAAAAAAAAAAAAAAAAAAAAAAAAAAAAAATCACATCCAGGCAGCCCTCCCTTTGGTAGGGGATAAATAAAAGATTAGAATTAGTATTATTTTTTTTTTTTTTTTTCTCTCCACTCAAACCATCTGCTGATTTTGACCCCCAAGTAATTAATATAACACTTCTTACGACTAAAGTTAAGATCATCCTAAATAGCATATTCATTATTATAACAAATTATTTTTCCTTTTTCTTCTTTTTTTTTTTCTTCTTTTTTTTTTTTTTTTTTTTGTTTTGTGTTTTTTGGTTGGGTGGGGGGGTAAGCTGGGTGTGAGGTGATGTTTTTTTTTTATTTTTTTGTTGTGTTTGTGTGTGTTTGATAGTCTCCCTAGGCCTTCTAGGCGATATAAGCTCACTCTGCTGTTGGTTTTCGTTGTTATGATTGATTTGATACTGTTAAAGCTGAAGCTCAAGCTCAGGGTCAGTATTGGGGCGATCGGATGAGATGATTGGGACGGGGGGGGGGGGAGGGAGGCAGGAGGAGAAGGGGACGACAGAGGATGAGATGGCTGGATGGCATCACTGACTCGATGGATGTGAGTCTGGGTGAACTCCCGGAGTTGGGGTTGGACAGGGAGGCCTGGCGTGCTGTGATTCATGGGGTCGCAAAGAGTTGGACACGACTGAGCGACTGATCTGATCCGAAACACTAGTGGGGGTGGGGGGCACTCTTTCTGCCCCCTTCTGATGTCTGTGCCAGAAGCTTTCTCCCTCTCTTTTATACCTTAATAAAACTTTTTTACACAAAAGCTCTGAGCGATCGAGCCTCATCTCTGGCCCCCGTTGAATTCTCCTCCTCCAGAGGCCAAGAATCCTGCCATCTTTTGTGGTTCAGCAGCAATCTTGCGTCCGCACCCTCGATTCTCTGTCGCTCCTGCGGCCAGTGGCTCTTCAGTCCCGCCCTGCCCGTATCGGCAGTCCCTTGCCACGTGCTGCTCTTGAGCACTTAGAATATGGCTGGTCCACATTGACCACTGTAAAACTGAGTTTAAAACACACAGTCAATTCCAAAGAGTTAGTATGCAAAAAGAAATGCAAAATATCTCAGTAACTGGTATAATGTTCAAAACATATTGCAACATGGACTATGATATTGAAATTATAATATTTTGGATACACTGAGTTTAATTCAAACAATTTTACCTGTTTCTTCTTATTTTTAAAAAACTTTACTGTGTTACAGTCAATTTTCAATGTTTTGTTAATTTCTGCTATGACTCAGTTATATATACATCTTTTTAATATTCTTTTCCATTATGATTTATCACAGGATATTGAATATAGATCCCGTGCTATACAGTAGGACCTTGCTGTTTATCGTTTTTATTTTTTAAATGTGATGACTAGAAAGTTTAAAGTCTACGTGGTTTGCATTTGTACCTCACAGTGTATTTTTATTGAACAGCACTTCCTTAGAAATTTTTATCTCTTTCTTTACGGAAAAGAGTTGGGGATATCCAGGGTGAGTTTCCTGGTGGCTTCCCCGTGGCTTCCTCTGGACCTGCTGTCAGTCAATCTCTGTCCTTTCACAGACAGTGCTGTGGAGCTGATAAGGGCACAGTGTGGAACCAGACTGCCCAGCCTCAAATCTGGGCTCTGTCTCTTGCTAGCTGTCTGATTTAGGGTGAGTTTCTGTATCTCTCTGTGCGTCAGTTTCCTCATCTGTTAAGAGGAGTATTAATAGGAACTACTTCATACGATTTGTATGAGGATATATTGAGTCAATATATGAAGCACTCAGGACTGAATTATTGTCAGCTACTTTACTCTCCCTTAAAGCTTCCGAGGGAGACAGTCTTTCACTCTCTGCCTCTTAGGAGATTTGAGTGTCATATTTACATCCCCTTTAAGCATCTTCATTTTCTCCCTCTCCTTCTCTTCCAGTTTCATTTTTTAAATTTAATTTTTATTTTATAGTATAGTTGATGTGCAATGCTGTGTTTCAGGTGTACAGCAAAGTGAATCGGTTATGCATATATCCATTCTTTCTCAGGTTCTTTTCCCATGTAGGTCATTCCAGAATACTGAGTAGTTTCCTGCACGCCATACTAGGTCCTTGTTGGTTGCCTTTCAGCTTTAAACAAGCACCACCCATCTCAGCTTGAAAATTCTTCTGAATATCCTTGGCCTTCAGTTGACTTCTCCATTTGTTCACCTTCTCATGCACTTCCTGTTTCTCGTGTGCAATGTGGTTTTTCTTCAAGAGCCTGTGCCACACACATTCTGGCTGTGTGGTTCAGGACCCAGGGCTGGGAGACCGAAAGGGTCCGGTCATTTCTTTGGGATGGGAGCAGAGACACCAGCCCCAGGGTGTGGACCAGAGCTGGGGTCCCAGAGAGGGGAACAGCCAGCGCACGTGGTGGGGAGTCAGCAGACAGAGGAAAACTCTCCTAGGGTCTGAGACTGGATGTGCGGAAGAGGAGGAAGTGGGTTCTGGCAGAGTCTCGCCCTGGGGACCCCGAGAGACAGAACGAGGCATACTGTCTGAGGTGGCTTTGGCTCACTGTAGGCATGGGAATGGCCAAAACCATGCCAACTTGTCGTATAAATTACAAAAGCCAGTCAGTGGCCTTTTCTCACCTTCCTGGGCCTTTTGACAGATGGCTGACATCCTCACTTTAGACTGCTAAGTTGTTCCTTCTCATCTTGTCACGCGGTGGGTGAAGGAGCCCCCAGCCGTTCTGGGACCTCAGTAGGTCAGGCCAGTAGGCAACCAGGGGGGACTGACCCGTCAGCCAACACCTGGATGCACAATCGACCAAGGCATGTTGCCTGCAGTCGAATAATCAAGGGACACGGTAGCTGGGGGAAGCCAAGACCCACCCCAGCGAGGCATCTGAATTTGATGCGTGGTGGTGGTGGTTTAGTCGCTAAGTCGTGTCCGACTCTTGTGATTCCATGGACTGTAGCCCTCCCGGCTCCTCTGTCCATGGGATTCTCCAGGCAAGAATCCTGGAGTGGGCTGCCATTTCCTTCTCCAGGGGATCTTCCCGACCCAGGAATTGAACCCAGGTCTCCTGCATCGCAGGCAGGTGCTTTACCAAGTGAGCTGTGAGGGAAGCCCGGATCTGATGTGGCCTAGGGGTAAATCTGTAGACAGGCATGGACTGAGTCCTGGGTGCAACTATCGGGTTGGCCAAAAAGTTCACTAAGGTTTTTCTGTAGCATCTTACCCAGAAAAGCCAGAGAAAGGAAGACCCAGCATCAGTCTGACCTTTCTCGAGGACCATGATTCTCAGACTTTGGTGGCCTCAGAATCACCCAGGGCCCTTAATACCATGTTGCTAGGCGCTGAATCCGTCCACCAATGCAGGGACTGAGGAGACGCAGATTCAATCTCTGATTCGGGAAGATCCCCTGGAGGAGAAAATGGCAACCCACTGCAGTATTCTTTCCTGGAAAAAAACTCCCATGGACAGAGGAGCCTGGCGGGCTACAATCCATGAGATCACAGGGGTCATACATGACTGAGTATGCGCACAAAACCCTATTTACAGAGTTCCCCAGTCAGGAGGACTGGGCTAGGTCAAGAATGTGCATTCCCAACTCTGTGCATGACATGAATGCTTCTGGTCCCATATGAACCTCTGGGAGGCGTGGTTCAGTCCCTAGGGTGTGCTCATGGAGGCCCTAGGGTGTTCACAGGGAGGCCCTAGAGTGTTCTCACGGACGCCCCTAGGGTGTTCTCAGGGAGGCCCTAGGGTGTTCACAGGGAGGCCCTAGGGTGTTCTCAGGGAGGCCCTAGGGTGTTCACAGGGAGGCCCCAGGGTGTTCTCAGGGAGGCCCTAGAGTGTTCACAGGGAGGCCCTAGGGTGTTCTCAGGGAGGCCCTAGGGTGTTCTCAGGGAGGCCCCAGGGTGTGCTCAGGGAGGCCCCAGGGTGTGCTCAGGGAGGCCCCAGGGTGTGCTCAGGGAGGCCCCAGGGTGTTCTCAGGGAGGCCCCAGGGTGTTCTCAGGGAGGCCCCAGGGTGTTCTCAGGGAGGCCCCTAGGGTGTGCTCAGGGAGGCCCCAGGGTGTGCTCAGGGAGGCCCCAGGGTGTTCACAGGGAGGCCCCAGGGTGTTCTCAGGGAGGCCCTAGGGTGTGCTCAGGGAGGCCCTAGGGTGTTCTCAGGGAGGCCCCAGGGTGTGCTCAGGGAGGCCCTAGGGTGTTCACCCCTAGGGTGTTCTCAGGGAGGCCCTAGGGTGTTCACAGGGAGGCCCTAGGTTGTTCTCAGGGACGCCCCTAGGGTGTTCTCAGGGAGGCCCCAGGGTGTTCTCAGGGAGGCCCCAGGGTGTGCTCAGGGAGGCCCCAGGGTGTGCTCAGGGAGGCCCCAGGGTGTGCTCAGGGAGGCCCCAGGGTGTTCACAGGGAGGCCCCAGGGTGTTCTCAGGGAGGCCCCAGGGTGTTCTCAGGGAGGCCCCAGGGTGTTCTCAGGGACGCCCCTAGGGTGTTCACAGGGAGGCCCCAGGGTGTTCTCAGGGAGGCCCCAGGGTGTGCTCAGGGAGGCCCCAGGGTGTGCTCAGGGAGGCCCCAGGGTGTGCTCAGGGAGGCCCCAGGGTGTTCTCAGGGAGGCCCCAGGGTGTGCTCAGGGAGGCCCCAGGGGGTGCTCAGGGAGGCCCCAGGGTGTTCTCAGGGAGGCCCCAGGGTGTTCACAGGGAGGCCCCAGGGTGTTCACAGGGAGGCCCCAGGGTGTTCTCAGGGAGGCCCCAGGGTGTTCTCAGGGACGCCCCTAGGGTGTTCACAGGGAGGCCCCAGGGTGTTCTCAGGGAGGCCCCAGGGTGTGCTCAGGGAGGCCCCAGGGTGTTCTCAGGGAGGCCCCAGGGTGTTCTCAGGGAGGCCCCAGGGTGTTCTCAGGGAGGCCCCAGGGTGTTCTCAGGGACGCCCCTAGGGTGTTCACAGGGAGGCCCCAGGGTGTGCTCAGGGAGGCCCCAGGGTGTGCTCAGGGAGGCCCTAGGGTGTGCTCAGGGAGGCCCCAGGGTGTTCTCAGGGAGGCCCCAGGGTGTTCTCAGGGAGGCCCCAGGGTGTTCTCAGGGACGCCCCTAGGGTGTTCACAGGGAGGCCCCAGGGTGTTCTCAGGGACGCCCCTAGGGTGTTCTCAGGGAGGCCCCAGGGTGTTCTCAGGGAGGCCCCAGGGTGTGCTCAGGGAGGCCCCAGGGTGTGCTCAGGGAGGCCCCAGGGTGTTCACAGGGAGGCCCCAGGGTGTTCTCAGGGAGGCCCCAGGGTGTTCTCAGGGAGGCCCCAGGGTGTTCTCAGGGAGGCCCCAGGGTGTTCTCAGGGACGCCCCTAGGGTGTTCACAGGGAGGCCCCAGGGTGTTCTCAGGGAGGCCCCAGGGTGTGCTCAGGGAGGCCCCAGGGTGTTCTCAGGGAGGCCCCAGGGTGTTCTCAGGGAGGCCCTAGGGTGTTCTCAGGGACGCCCCTAGGGTGTTCACAGGGAGGCCCCAGGGTGTTCTCAGGGAGGCCCCAGGGTGTTCTCAGGGAGGCCCCAGGGTGTGCTCAGGGAGGCCCCAGGGTGTTCTCAGGGAGGCCCCAGGGTGTGCTCAGGGAGGCCCCAGGGTGTGCTCAGGGAGGCCCCAGGGTGTTCTCAGGGAGGCCCCAGGGTGTGCTCAGGGAGGCCCCAGGGTGTTCTCAGGGAGGCCCCAGGGTGTGCTCAGGGAGGCCCCAGGGTGTGCTCAGGGAGGCCCCAGGGTGTGCTCAGGGAGGCCCCTAGGGTGTGCTCAGGGAGGCCCCAGGGTGTGCTCAGGGAGGCCCCAGGGTGTTCACAGGGAGGCCCCAGGGTGTTCTCAGGGAGGCCCCAGGGTGTGCTCAGGGAGGCCCTAGGGTGTGCTCACGGACGCCCCCTAGAGTGTGTGCTCAGAGATCCCCCCTAGGGTTAAGCAGCTGACACCTCCAGAGGTGGCTGCTGGTCTCCTCCCCCCAAGCACAGTTCACGGTCCTCACGTGCAGAGCACCTTAGAGCGCTGGGCACCCTGAACCCATGCGGTAGCAGGTAGAATCCATGGGGTAACAAAGGGTCGAACACGGCTGAGCGACTGACGCGCGCACATGCACGGAAAATCGTCAGCCTGCCTCCTTGCTGAGGCGGTTCGGAGCCCCGAACCACGCCCGGCCCGCCACGGCCTTTGCAGGCCCTCTGCAGGACCCTGCTGCCTCAGACTCTCCTCCGGGTTCCTCTGCTCCGCCTTCTGTTCCTCCTCCTCCCGCTTTCGCAGGTCACCTGTCTGCCCCCCGAGCCCACTCCTGCGCACGCGGCGTTCGGTCCTCGCGTCTGAAACACGCGCGTTCCCCGTGAGATTCTCCAGTGACCGCTCTCACCCTCTTCTTCCTGTTTCCGTTCAGAACTGTCCCACGGGGAAGGCTTGCCTTTCCCCCTGTCTTTTTTTTTTTTTTTTTTTTTTCCTTTCAGCAGGGCAAAGAATCTGGCCGTTTTTGTTTACATCTATTTCTGGAGACAGGCCAACCTAACTCCTCTAGCAGTAAGGGTGCCAAATGACGGCTTAGGATGGACTGAGCCTCGGTAGTTTCCCTCAGCCTCCCAAAGCCACTCCACTTACACGTACAATTAAGTACAAAGAGTGAGTTTGCTTTGCAGTAAAATCGTGAGACAAATTCCACGGCCGTTACTTATAACTGGCTTGCATCCCTACGTCCTTCTAGGGAGCTGTTCCTGACCTGCGCCCTCGGGCCCACACAGGAAGGAAACATTCGTCTCTCGAGCTCAGATGTCCCGTGCAAGCTCCAGGGACCAGGGCTCTGCACACGACTGATGAGGCTGCTGGAAACTTCCCTCTGATTTCGAGTCTCCTACAGCAAGAGTACCCTAAAGGTTCCTGATGGTAAGAACAATCTGGATGCCCATTAAAAAGCAAACAAGCTTGATGCGCCTCCTGTAATTCGGGTTCAGGCAGTCAGAGGGTGGGGCTCAAATATCTTGCCTCTAACAAGTATCTCAAATGGAATTTTGAGGCTATCCTATAGCATTTAAGACAGTGTCTGGCAAAGCAATTGTACTTTGTGTCTGGCAAAGTCTTTGCTGAACGGAATTTCATTTGCTTATCTCCTCATGTGAAGAGTTGACTCATTGGAAAGACTCTGATGCTGGGAGGGATTGGGGGCAGGAGGAGAAGGGGACGACAGAGGATGAGATGGCTGGATGGCATCACTGACTCGATGGATGTGAGTCTGAGTGAACTCCGGGAGTTGGTGATGGACAGAGAGGCCTGGCGTGCTGCGATTCTGGGGTCGCAGAGTTGGACACGACTGAGCGACTGATCTGATCTGATCTGATCATGCTAACTTTGTTTAACAAATGACTGGTGCTTTCATATTTTCAGTGAACCTCATACCGCTATGACCCTTTTAAGCATGCTAGTCCTGCAAATTGTATCAAGATAAGCATTGGAATTCAATACTCACTTCTTTCTTGGACTTCTTATTTTGTATTGGGGTATAGCTGATGAAGAATGCTGTGATCGTTTCAGCTGAACAGGCGAGGGCCTCACCCATGCATATGTGTGTACCCACTCTCCCCCAGACTCCCGTCCCGTCCAGGCTGCCACGTAGCATTGAGCAGAGTTCCCTGTGCTGTAAGTAGGTCCTTGCTGGTGGTCCATTTTATATACAGCCGAGTGACATGACCATCTGAAATTCTCGAACTATCCCTTCCCCCCGGCAACCAGAAGTTCATTCTCTAAGTCTGTGAGTCTCTTTCTGTTTAGTAAGTTCATTTGTATCATTCCTTTTTAGATCCCACAGGTAAGGGGTGTAATAGGCTGTTTCTCCTTCTCTGACATCCCTCACTCGGCATGGCTCATCTTTACGGTGGACTCCACCTGCACGTTCCTGGGTTGGCTGCATTCAAAGTCTTTACCATCAACTGATTGTAAAAGGCCACTGATTGTCTAACCTTGCCAGGGAAATTTTGTTTCATTGATATAAATGGACTCTCTCTCATTTACTGATCATGAACAGTGTGTTTGCAATCTACCCTATTAAAATCATGATGTTAGATTTAGCTTCCTAAATCATTTTATGAAGCTAATTTAACAGTAATACCAAAACCTAACAAAGAATCAAAACTGAAACACCATCAACTCCTCTTATAGACATGGATGTAGAATTCTTAAATATAATTCTAACAAATAAAATACAGCATTATATTAAAATGATCATATGTTAATATAATTAACCAATAACTTTCAGAAATTCAGAGATGACATGAGAAATATATCAAAGCAATTAATCACATTAATAGTTGAAAGGAGAAAAAAATCAGATGCTGCAAAGGGTTTGATAAAAGTCAATATCTATTTTTTTTTGAAGACTGTTACTAACTTGGGATAAAAGTGACATTTGTATCAACATCTTGGAATGCTTATTTCACACAGTGCATATGACATACGATAGCTACCACCTGAGGCATCTTTATTAAAGTCAGGGGTAAAAGCAGGATCCTCACTTGGCACCTCTTTCATTCAACATTCTTCTGGAGTATTTAGTCAATGCAAAGAGTCGGACACGACTGAGCGACTGAACTGAACTGAACTGAACTGAAAAGATTTGAAAAAGAAACAAGAAGGGTAGGTCAGATTGTTCTTTGATGGTAATTTGATTACTGACCCCAAAGAATCAACAGAAAAATTTCAAAAATCATTAAGAGAATGATTTAAAAAAAAGCAGTAGTTTTCCTTTTACTAGATAATAACTAGATGGAAAATGTAATGACTCCAATCATAGTAATAAAACAGATATAAAATGCTTAGTTGAAAACATAATATGGAGTGTAAAATTTATGCAGTGGTAAGGAATCTGCTTTCCAAGGCAGGGGACGTGGGTTTCATCCCTGGTCGGGGAATATGGGTTCAATCTCTGGTGAGGGAGCTAGCATACCACACGCTGCGGGGAAACTAAGGCTGTGTGCTGCCACTAGGAGGCCTGTGCCCCACAGTGAGGGCTCAGCAGAGCCAACCCCCATCCCAAAGACACGACCCCCAAAAAACTCATGTAAACTTTGTTATATGAACAATCGAGCTGAAATATGGAAAATATGAGTTTTGATTGAAAGACTCAATATTAGAATGTCAATTAGCCTCAAATTAATTTACAATTTTGATGTATTCCTCCTGAAATATTATTGGTAGCCTTGGGGAAAAATGAATTCATAAAAAACTGTACATGGAAACAGTAAATGGATACAAGTATCCAAGAAATTATTGAGATGGAATATATGTGTGTGTGTGTACGTGTTTGTGTGTGTGAGAGAGAGAGTAGTTGTGTGGATATAAAAGCATATTTCAGAGTTACAATACTTAAAATAACAGAGCACTGATGAATGAGCCAAAGAATGCTCAAACTACCCCACAATTGCACTCATCTCACACGCTAGCAAAGTAATGCTCAAAATTCTCCAAGCCAGGCTTCAAGAGAATGTGAACCATGAACTTCCAGATGTTCAAGCTGGATTTAGAAAAGGCAGAGGAACCAGAGATCAAATTGCCAACATCTGCTGGATCATGGAAAAAGCAAGAGAGTTCCAGAAAAACATCTCCTTCGGTTTTATTGACTGTGCCAAAGCCTTTGACTGTGTGGATCACAATAAACTGTGGAAAATTCTGAAAGAGATGGGAATACCAGACCACCTGACCTGCCTCCTGAGAAATCTACATGCAGGTAAAGAAGCAACATTTGGGACTGAACATGGAACAACAGACTGGTTCCAAATTGGGAAAGGAGTACGTCAAGGCTGTATATTGTCACCCTGCTTATTTAACTTATATGCAGAGTACATCATGAGAAATGCTGGGCTGGAGGAAGCACAAGCTGGAATCAAGATTGCCAGGAGAAATATCAGTAACCTCAGATATGCAGATGATACCACGCTTATGGCAGAAAGTGAGTAAGAACAAAAGAGTCTTTTGATGAAAGTGAAAGAGGAGAGTGAAAAAGTGGGCTTTAAACTCAACATTAAGAAAACTAAGATCGTGGCATCCAGTCCTATCACTTCATGGCAAATAGACGGGGAAACAGTGGAAGCGATGACAGACTTTATATTCTTAGGCTTCAAAATCACTGCAGATGGTGACTGCAGCCATGGAATGAAAAGACACTTGCTCCTTGGAAGAAAAGCCATGACCAACCTAGACAGCGTATTAAAAAGCAGAGACATTACTTTGCCAAGAAAGGTCCGTCTGGTCAAAGCTATGGTTTTTCAAGTAGTCATGTATGGATGTGAGAGTTGGACTATAAAGAAACCTGCTGCTGCTGCTGCTGAGTTGCTTCAGTCGTGTCCAACTCTGTGCGACCCCATAGACGGCAGCCCACCAGGCTCCCCCGTCCCTGGGATTCTCCAGGCAAGAACACTGGAGTGGGTTGCCATTTCCTTCTCCA
Source organism: Tragelaphus eurycerus (assembly GCA_935064755.1). NCBI lineage: Eukaryota > Metazoa > Chordata > Mammalia > Artiodactyla > Bovidae > Tragelaphus > Tragelaphus eurycerus. Next base: position 20,332,855 of record CAKXYN010000034.1, read on the forward strand.
ATGCAGGGAAATGAAAAGTGAAAGGGAAGTCGCTCAGTTGTGTCCGACTCTCAGCGACCCCATGGACTGCAGCCTACCAGGCTCCTCCGTCCATGGGATTTTCTAGGCAAAAGTACTGGAGTGGGGTGCCATTGCCTTCTCTGAAAGAAACCTGAGCACCTAAGAATTGATGCTTTTGAACTGTGGTGTTGGAGAAGACTATTGAGAGTCCGTTGGACTGCTAGGAGATCAAACCAGTCCATCCTAAAGGAAATTAGTCCTGAATATTCATTTGAAGGACTGATGCTGAAGCTGAAGCTCCAATACTTTGGCCACTTGATGCAAATAGCTGACTCATTTGAAAAGACCCTGATACTGGTAAAGATTGAAGGCAGGAGGAGAAGGGGGTGACAGAGGATGAGATGGTTGGATGGCACCATCGACTCAATGACATGAGTTTGAGTTAACTCCGGGAGTTGGTGATGGACAGGGAGGCCTGGCATACTGCAGTCCATGGAGTCGCAAAGAGTCGGACATGACTGAGAGATTGAACTGAACTGATGAAGCGTATAGGAACAGATGACTAGAATAAAATGGACAGATTCGAATGTCCTCATTCAGGTAGATCATATAACATAATAGTGTTAGTGTGTTTGTTAGTCGTTCAGTCGTGCCGGACTCTTTGTGACCCTGTGGACTGCAGCCCACCAGGCTCCTCTGTCCATGAGATTTTCCAGGCAAGGATACTGGAGTGGGTTGCCCTTTCCTTCTCCTATAACATAATACTGACGTTTCAAATCTGGTGGTGGAAAATGATTTGCAAATGGTGTCCTGTGAGGTCTTGAAGGTTGATGTAGAAAATTCCCTCCTGCCTTCCTTTCTTCTCAATTCTGGTTCAATGGACACGGCACCACTTTTATTTGTAATACATACAGTGGCTTCTCATGTAAGATTTTGTTTGAAGAAAGTGTTCCACTGTTTCAAAAAAGAGTTTAAAAAATCAAATAAATAGGAGTTATTTGGTCCAGAGTTTAGATATATGGGAAGGAATAAAGTTAAAATTTTGCATTGCCACCATAAATTCTAGGTGGATTATGGACTAAATGTTAGAAATTAAATCCGTTAGAATACTAAAGAAGACAATGTAAATATTTATATGATCTTGGGAGTGGGAAAAGCCAGTCTCAGCATATAAACAAAGTATAAGACTAGAAAATATCGATAGGTTTATTATCTAAAAATCCATAAACATTGTATGTTAAAAAGCATCAGAAAGGTTGTAACTCAAGTGACAGATTGGATAAAACCACATGAATTATAATATTTTAAAAGTCTTAATAATATAGATAGAATATCCTATGTAAGGAAAAACTCAACAGCCCACTAGAAAAATGGACAGGCAATTGGGAAAGCAAGAAATTCATATGACAAATATAGAGAAATAGCATGACTGGTAGTTGGAAAAATGAAAGTAGAAGTAGATACTGTTTTTATTTGATCAGTTTGACAGTGGCTCAGTGGTAAAGATCAGCCTGAAACGCAGGAGACGCAAGAGATGCGTGTTCAGTGCTTGGGTTGGGAAGATCCCCTGGAGCAGGACATGGCAACCCACTCCAGTATTCTTGCCTAGAAAATTCCGTGGACAGAAAAGCCTAGTAGGCTACAGTCTATTGGGTTGCAAAGAGTCAGACACGACTGAATGACGGAGCACGCATGCAGCCAAGAGCAAGGGGCTAACTGATGGCTCGGGGTAAAAAGCAGAAATAGAGACCGATGGCGCAGCAGAGAAAGCCCAGAGGTAAGCCCGCATCCTCCCGGCGTCTCCCCTTTGACACAGGAGGCGAGGACCTACAATGGAAAAAAGACAGTCTCCTCACTACCGGGGCTGGAAAACTGCACAGCTACATGTAAAAGGATGAACTTAGCACGCTTGCTGACACCAGACACAAAAATAAACTCAGAACGGGTTAAAGACGTAACTGTAAGACCAGAAACTATAAAATTCTTAGAGGAAAACATAGGCAGGACACTATGTGACATAAATTGCTGCAAATCTTCTATGATTCACTGCCTATGCTATGCTATGCTAAGTCACTTCAGTCGTGTCCGACTCTGTATGACCCCATAGACGGCAGCCCACCAGGCTTCCCGTCCCTGGGATTCTCCAGGCAAGAACACTGGAGTGGGTTGCCATGTCCTTCTCCAGTGCATGAAAGTGAAAAGTGAAAGTGAAGTTGCTCAGTCGTGTCCAACTCTTAGCGACCCCATGGACTGCAGCCCACCAGGCTCCTCTGCCCATGGCATTTTCCAGGCAAGAGTACTGGAGTGGGATGCCAATGCCCTCTCCAATCCACCACCTGGAGTAATAGAAATAAAAACAAAACTAAACAAATGGGACCTAATTAAACTTAAAAAGTGTTTGCTTGGGAAAGTGAAAGAAAGTGAAGTTGCTCAGTCGTGTCTGACTCTTTGTGACCCCTGTGAACCCACCAGGCTCCTCTGTCCATGGGATTTTCCAGGCAATAGTACTGGAGTGGATTGCCACTTCCTTCTCCAGGGGATCTTCCCAACCCAGGGATCGAACCCAGGTCTCCGGCATTGTAGACAGATGCTTTACTGTCTGAGCCACCAGGGAAGATTAGGTTGGGAAAGGAAACCATAAATAAGATGAAAAGACAGTCCCCAGAATGTGAGAAAATAATTGCAAATGAAGCAACTGACAAAGGATTAATCCCCCAAATATACAAGTAGCTCATGCAGCTCAATATGAAGCAAACAACCCAATCAAAAAACGGGCGGAGGGCCAAACAGACATTTTTCCAAAGAAGACATACAGATGGCCAACAAACACATGAAAAAATATTCAACATCGATGATTATTAGAGAAATGCAAATCAGAATGACAATGAGGTATCACTTTACACCAGTCAGAATGGACATCATCAAAGTATCTACAAATAATAAATGCTGGAGAGGGTGTGGAGAAAAGAGAACCATCTTGTACTGTTGGGGGAATTTACTGGTGGAAATGTAAACTGATACAGCCACCATGAAACCAGTGTGGAGATTTCTTTAAAAACTAGGAGTAAAACTACCATCAGATCAGATCAGATCAGTCGCTCAGTCGTGTCCAACTCTTTGCGACCCCATGAATCGCAGCACGCCAGGCCTCCCTGTCCATCACCAACTCCCGGAGGTCACTGAGACTCACATCCATTGAGCTGGTGATGCCATCCAGCCATCTTATCCTCTGTCGTCCCCTTCTCCTCCTGCCCCCAATCCCTCCCAGCATCAGAGCCTTTTCCAATGAGTCAACTCTTCGCATGAGGTGGCCAAAGTACTGGAGTTTCAGCTTTAGTATCATTCCTTCCAGAGAAATCCCAGGGCTGATCTCCTTCAGAATGGACTGGTTGGATCTCCTTGTAGTCCAAGGGACTCTCAAGAGTCTTCTCCAACACCACAGTTCAAAAGCATCAATTCTTCAAAAGCTCAGCCTTCTTCACAGTCCAACTCTCACATCCATACATGACCACAGGAAAAACCATAGCCTTGACTAGCCGGACCTTTGTTGGCCAAGTAATGTCTCTGCTTTTCAATATGCTATCTAGGTTAGTCATAACTTTCCTTCCAAGGAGTAAGCGTCTTTTAATTTTATGGCTGCAGTCACCATCTGCAGTGATTTTGGAGCCCAGAAAAATAAAGTCTGACACTGTTTCCATTGTTTCCCCATCTATTTCCCATGAAGTGATGGGACCAGATGACATGATCTTAGTTTTCTGAATGTTGAGTTTTAAGCCAATTTTTTCACTCTCCTCTTTCACTTTCATCAAGAGGCTTTTTAGCCCCTCTTCACTTTCTGCCATAAGGGTGGTGTCATCTGCATATCTGAGGTTATTAGTATTTCTCCCAGCAATCTTGATCCCAGCTTGTGCTTCTTCCAGTCCAGCGTTTCTTATGATGTACTCTGCATCCAAGTTAAATAAGCAGAGTAACAATATACAGCCTTGACGTACTCCTTTTCCTATTTGGAACCAGTCTGTTGTTCCATGACCAGTTCTAACTGTTGCTTCTTCCTGACCTGCATACAAATTTCTCAAGAGGCAGATCAGGTGGTCTGGTATTCCCATCTCTTTCAGAATTTTCCACAGTTTATTGTGATCCACACAGTCAACGGCTTTGGCATAGTCAATAAAGCAGAAATAGATGTTTTTCTGGAACTCTCTTGCTTTTTCCATGATCCAGCGGATGTTGGCAATTTGATCTCTGGTTCCTCTGCCTTTTCTAAAACCAGCTTAAACATCAGGAAGTTCACGGTTCACATATTGCTGAAGCCTGGCTTGGAGAATTTTGAGCATTACTTTACTAGCGTGTGAGATGAGTGCAATTGTGCGGTAGTTTGAGCATTCTTTGGCATTGCCTTTCTTTGGGATTGGGATGAAAACTGACCTTTTCCAGTCCTGTGGCCACTGCTGAGTTTTCCAAATTTGCTGGCATATTGGGTGCAGCACTTTCACAACATCGTCTTTCAGGGTTTGGAATAGTTCCACTGGAATTCCATCACTTCCACTAGCTTTGTTCATAGTGATGGTTTCTAAGGCCCACTTGACTTCACATTCCAGGATGTCTGGCTCTAGGTGAGTGATCACACCATCGTGATTATCTGGGTTGTGAAGATCTTTTTTGTGGGCATATACCCTGAGAAAACCATAATTTAAAAAAGGTACATGTACCCCAATGTTCATTCCAGCATTATTTACAATAGCTATGACAAGGCAATGGCACCCCACCCCAGTACTCTTGCCTGGAAAATCCCATGGACAGAGGACCCTAGTGGGCTGCAGTCCATGGGGTCGCTAAGAGTCGGACACCACTGAGCGACTTCACTTTTGCTTTCCACTTTTATGCATTGGAGAAGGAAATGGCAACCCACTCCAGTGTTCTTGCCTGGAGAATCCCAGGGACGGGGGAGCCTGATGGGCTGCCGTCTGTGGGGTCGCACAGAGTCAGACACGACTGAAGTGACTTAGCAGCATGACATAGAAGCAACCTAGATGTCCATTGACAGATGAATGGATAAAGACGTTGTGGTAAATATATACAAAGGAGTATTACTCAGCCATAAAAAGGAATGAATTTGAGTCAGTTCTAGGGAGGAGGATGAACCTAGAGTCTGTTATACAGAGTGAGGTAAATCAGAAAGAGAAAAATAAAAATCGTATAACGACACGTGTGTGAAATCTAGAACAATGGTGCTGATGAACCTGTCTGCAGGGCAGAAATAGGCAGACTGTGTCCTCACTTGTGGACACAGTGAGGGCACGAGAGGGTGGGCGAATTGAGAGAGTGGCACCGAAACGTGTGCATCGCCACGTGTGAAACAGACAGCTAGTGGGAAGCTGCTGTAAACACAGGGAGCTCAGCCGGGCTCGGTGACAGCCCAGAGGCTGGGACGGGGCGAGGGTGGGAGGGAGGCTCTACGGGGAGGGGCCGTACGCGTACTTACGGCTGATCAACTCGCTGCGTGGCAGAAATCAACACAACCTGGTAAAGCAATCACCTTCCAATTAAAAATTTAAGAAAACAAAATGCTTTACATAGGACTGGAAAAAAGAACGAAAGTGTGTATTCAAATGTTAACTTTCTAGAGCTTTTTTTGATGTGCACCATTTTTAAAGTCTTTATTGAATTTGTTATAATATTGCATCTGTTTTATGTGTTGTTGCTTGGCTAGGAGGCATATGATCAAATTCTCTTAGCTCCCTGACTAGGCACGGAACCCCTACTCCTGCATTGGAAGGTAAAATCTTAACCACTGAATCATCAAGGGAAGTCTTCAGTTTTTTCTAATTTTGAATATTGGATTTTTGGGGTGCTTCTTTTCATTCTTTTAGGGATTTCTTGTTTTCCAAAATGTCTACCACAAACATTTGCTATAGTGTTAATCATAACTTTTTTTTTTTTTTTAATTACTTAGCTATGTCATATCTTAGCTTGTACTTAATCCCATAGTGATTTTGGATTGACGTTCTGCCTGTAGTCTTACTCCTTCACCTTGTTGCTCTCTGTTGTTACTATCTACATTTTCTTCATAAAGGGAAGGTGGCATTTTAATTTGCTGAGACAAATGTGGAGCAAATCATTTACGTCTGTGTTTATAGTTTTGCATTTATTGTGTGCTTTTGGGAAAACAAACCAAAATAAAGTTTCCCATTTTTTTATTAGCTCCGTAATTACTTTCTGCAGTATTCTGCCATGACAGCAGAAAGCTTAAAAATGTAATTAGAAATTCTCAACCACAGCAGGAATTTTTCCTGGAAAAAAAGAACCTTCAATATGCAACTCAATGATGAAGAGAAACTGGACCTTGAAGGCTTTTCTAAACCTTGACCTCTGAGGGTGAAAGATTCATACATGCACCATGCACCACTTCAAATCTGTGCTGATTACAGTCAAAACAATTCATCTTGTAGTCATTGCCTTATTATTTGATGTAGCTGTTGCACTGGTGATTTCCATATTTTTCCCTCAGATACTTGAGTTGGTCTCATTGCATTTTGCAAAGTCTACCTATTGTACCATCTCAGGGAATCCAAGAGGCAGCATAATTGAAAAATCCTGGGTAAAGTAGTTATCTTCTGATTAAAAATAAGTAAATAGATTTTTAAAAATTAAGAAAAAAGAAATCTGTAGTGTGGACTGCTGACCATCGGCTTCGTTGCCTGCCCCAGGTGAAGCAGTTGCCCTGCTCTGGTCCTGTCTGAGTCAGGGAGCGGCTTTCTCTCCCTGCTCATCTGCTGGCCCCCTCCCCAGCCTCCTGCCAGCCTTTCTCTAGAGCTGATTCTGCTTGAAGTATGGCCCCCCTTTTTTTCAGGATATTGAAGTCTCCTTTTAAAGGGGGCAATTGGTAAAAGCTCTAGAGAAAAATGTCTATCTTGTTCTTTAAAAGAAACTATGCAATATTTTGGGCTTCCCAGGTGGTGCTAGTGGTAAAGAATGTGCCTGCCAACGCAGGAGATGTGAGAGATGGGGATTCCATCCCCGGGCCAGGAAGATCCCCTGGAAAAGGAAATAGCAACCCACTCCAGTATTCTTGCCTGAGAACCCCAAGGACAGAGGAGCCTGGTGGGGTACAGTCCATGGGGCTGCAGAGAGTTGGACATGACTGAGCTACTAAGTACACACACACACGTAATGTTTTACTATGGGTAATAGAGAGTAAATAAATCTGAGTAGTTTTTTTACCTTGGAAGGTGGGGGAGGTCAGACTAACCTTCTGTTATCCAGGATAAAGTCTCACTATTTTATCTCCTTTGGAAGGCATAGGGGGAATTGGTCATTTAGAGACAGTTTTATTTCATAAAATAGTGTGATAGTTAAATAACTGTTTTAGATAAAGCCTGCACATTTCAATGGACAAATAAATAGATAATGTCAGAGATATTTATTACAAAAATCTATCCTCATATTTTATTTAGTCAGAGTCATTCATAACCTTAAGAAAAAAGCTGCTGGCTTGAAACGTTCATAAAATAACAAACAAATACCCTTGGGCGAAGAGTCTCCCCACATAAATTGATTTCTAAATAAAGATTCAATTTAGATTTAAAAGTCTTGTATGCACCCAGAGGTATCTATTACATCTGTAATTTCCTTGTGGGGTTCTGGTACTTGATTCTGCTGGCATCAGCTTCTTATTAGCTCCTTTCACATGGAAGAAGCAAAGCTGCCAATTAGCACAGCTTTTTTAACGAACATGTGTTGGAAATCCCTGCCAAAATATATCTTACATTAATCCGGTCTTTATCAACCCTTTTTTTTTTTTTTTTTTTTACTGTTTGGGTTCACCTAGCCTTAGATTAGGAGATGGCAATGGCAACCCACTCCAGTACTCTTGGCTGGAAAATCCCATGGACGGAGGAGCCTGGAAGGCTGCAGTCCATGGGGTCTCTAGGAGTCGGACACGACTGAGCGACTTCACTTTCACTTTCATGTATTGGAGGAGGAAATGGCAACCCACTCCAGTATTCTTGCCTGGAGAATCCCAGGGATGGGGGAGCCTGGTGGGCTGCCGTCTGTGGGGTCGCACAGAGTTGGACACGACTGAAGCAACTTAGCAGCAGCAGCAGCAGCCTTAGATTATGATACTCCTGAGATAAAATTCAAAAATGAGGAAATCTTTTTTTTTCTAGTCATTTGGAAATACCACGATAGCCTTACATCTTGGTTAGATTATATTTTAAACATGCACAGTTACTATTACCAGGCTTTATTTTCAGCTTGGTTGTGAACCTTCCATCCTCCTGAGGGTGCAGGTGATGCCGAAAGCTTTCGGAGTGGAGCCGCATCCCGAGTGGGTGCCTCACCTGGGGTCCTCACCCCTGTGGCCAGTCCTCTGGGGGAGCCGCTGAGCCTGCAGGGCACGGGACCATCTCGGGGCTGCAGTGCGTTCACGCAGGGCCACTTTTCTTCATCCCTTGGTGTTCCTGGGGGCGCAGTGGGAAAGAATCTGTCTGCCAAGGTAGGAGACACAGCCTCGATCCCTGAGTCGGAAAGATCCCCTGGAGGAGAAGATGGCAACCCCATCCAGTATTCTTGTCTGGGAAATCCCACTGACAGAGGAGCCTGGAGGGCTAAAGCCCATGGGGTCGCAAAGACGTCGGGCACAACTTAGCGACTGAACAATGGTAACAACAACCTCTGCTTTCATCAGGAATAATAAGAATACCCTCTTGAGTGTCTATGTGATGTTTTCCCCTTTGACATCAGTCGTGGAGTACGTAAACTACATACTTTTCTCACTTAGAGTCACACATTTCCAATTCATTAACACAGCCTGGAAGGGCAGGTGTCCTGTTGGCTGCCTGGCTGAACCTCAGCCCTGCACAAACTTTTGGCCCAACTTGGCCTTTGTGCTGACTTCCGCAGGAAATGGAGTCAGGCACATCCTAGGGTTTGGAATTTTGTGGAAGGTGGGAGGGCTTCCGGCACATTGCAGGGTATTTCGTTTGTGAGGTTCTCATCACACTGCTCTCTTCCCGAGTTTTTCTTCTGCTGGTCTCACTGCCAAGAGGGGTCCTTGCCGCCCTTTATCCATGTCAGCTGTTCCTCTTCCCATACCCAACTCTGCTGAGGGTTTATCACTCAACAAACAGTGAAAATGAACTTGAAGTCAAGGATGTGTCCTTCAGATGCGTCTGTCTAGGCCTGGGGGAGTAACCAGTGCATCACAGTGAACTCTCAGTAAATATCTGAGGGATAAATAAATGAACAGACTTAGTTGCTCAGTTGTATTTGACTCTTTGCGACCCCACGAACTGTAGCCTGCCAGTTCAGTTTCCCAGCAAGAATACTAGAGTGGGCTGCCATTCCCTTCTCCAGGGGATCCTCTTGACCCGGGGATAGAACCCGGGTCTCCTGCACAGCAGGCAGATTCTTTACTACCATTGATTGTGAAGATTTACTCTTTTCACTTTGAAAGGAGTGGAGAGTTTCTTCTTTGGCTTTCTTTCCTGGTTTATCTCTATTGTTATCAGTGTTTATGGTAGTAAGGTGAAATGGGAAAGTAAAGCCATTAAAAAATTTAAAGAGCAAATCATATTGAGGGAATTTTCATTCATTCCTTCAGCCAATAATTTTCGAGAGCCTACTGGCGGCTGGCAAAAACTCCCCTTGACCAAACTTTAGCCAGGCTCCCGCAAGCTCTCTCTTCTGCTGTTTTTGTCTTGATCATGCTGCAGGGCTTATGGGATCTTAGTTCCCTGATCAGGGATTGAACCCGCGCCCCCTGCATTGCAAAGTTTAGCCACTGGGTCACCAGGGTCAAACCAGCAAGCCCTTTCCTTGACTAGCTTTAACCTTGGTCCTCATCCCATCTGTGGTCTGCTGAACCCAGTCTTAGCAAAGCATCCTGCCAACTCATCCTCTATACCCTTGATATCTGATCACCCTGGCCTGCCTTCAGCAAGAATCCTGTTGGGTCAGTAAATCAAGAATCCCTCACCCTGATATCTCCTTTTACTAATTATCCATCTTCTATCCCCCACCTTCAACATTCTCACTGACTGTAAATCCCCAGCTGTCTTTGCCATATTTGGAGTTAAGTTCCTCTCTTTATTGCAATACCCATATTGAGGTTGTCTCAGATGAGGGTCTTCTCTATCTTCTCTACTGTTTTAACAAATGTCAGAATAATTCTTTCGTTAACAGTGTCAGGAAAAACAGATAAATCACTAGTTTTCATGGAGCTTAAATTCTAGCTGGTGTAGAGAGAAAATAAGCAAAAAACCAAAACTAAAAAAAAAAAGCATAAAACAAACATAAAAGAATACCAAATGGATTAAGGCTTCCCTGTATGTGGATGGAAGGCTTCTTTAGCTTGGGCTCTCACAGAGGACCACTCCAGGGAGACCTGTCAGCTGAGAGCTGGAAGACAAAGCCATCACGCAGGATAGGAAAAAGGGTCCTGCAAGGCCCAGAGCAAGGCTGGTGCGACCCCCTGGAGGCTGGACCAAGTGGAGCCCTGGGGACACCCTGGAATGCAGGGTAAGGAGGAGGGTAGCACCAGGTGACACCAGGAAGTGAACAGTAGTCAGGCTGTGATGAGCTCTGAAGGCTGGGTAAGGAGTTTGGGAAATCAGATTGATTATATTCTTTGCAGCCAAAGAAGGAAAAGCCCTATACAGTCAGCAAAAACAAGACCAGGAGCTGACTGTGGCTCAGATCATGAACTCCTCCTTGCCAAATTCAGTCTTAAGTTGAACAAAGTAGGGAAAATTGCTAAACCATTCAGGTTGAATCTAAATCAAATCCCTTACGATTATACAGTGGAGGTGACAAATAGATTCAAGAGATTAGATCTGATAGAGTGCCTGAAGAAATATGGATGGAGGTTCGTGACATTGTATAGGAGGCAGTGATCAAGACCATCCCCAGGAAAAAGAAATGTAAAAAGGGAAAATGGTTGTCTGGGGAGGCAAGGAGAGGTAAGAAAGCCTTCCTCAGTGATCAGTGCAAAGAAATAGAGGAAAACAATAGATTGGGAAAGACTAGAAATCTCTTCAAGAAAATTAGAGATACCAAGGGAACATTTCATGCAAAGATGGGCTCAATAAACGACAGAAATGGCATGGACCTAATGGAAGCAGAAGAAATTAAGAAGAGGTGGCAAGAATACACAGAAGAACTGTACAAAAAAGATCTTCATGACCTAGATAATCATGATGGTGTGATCACTTACCTAGAGCCAGACATCCTGGAATGTGAAGTCAAGTGGGCCTTAGAAAGTATTACTATGAACAAAGCTAGTGGAGGTGATGGAATTCCAGTTGAGCTATTTCAAATCCTAAAAGAAGATGCTGTGAAAGTGCTGCACCCAATATGCCAGCAAATTTGGAAAACTCAGCAGTGGTCACAGGACTAGAAAAGGTCAGTTTTCATTCCAATCCCAAAGAAAGGCAATGCCAAAGAATGCTCCAACTACCACACAATTGCACTCATCTCACATCCTAGCAAAGTAACGCTCAAAATTCTCCAAGCTAGGCTTTAACAGAAAATGAACCATGAACTTCCTGATGTTCAAGCTGGATTTAGTAAAGGCAGAGGAACCAGAGATCAAATTGCCAACATCTGTTGGATCATTGAAAAAGCAAGAGAATTCCAGAAAACATCTGCTTTATTGACTACACCAAAGCCTTTGACTGTGTGGATCACAACAAGGTGTGGAAAATTCTGAAAGCGATGGGAATACCAGACCACCTGACCTGCCTCTTGAGCAATCTGTATGCAGGTAAAAAAGCAACAGTTAGAACTGGACATGGAACAACAGATTGGTTCCAAATAGGAAAAGGAGTAAGTCAAGGCTGTATATTGTTACTCTGCTTATTGAACTTGGATGCAGAGTACATCATGAGAAACGCTGGGCTGGATGAAGCACAAGCTGGAATCAAGATTGCCGGGAGAAATATCAATAACCTCAGATACGCAGATGACACCACCTGTATGGAAGAAAGAGAAGAACTGAAGAGCCTCTTGATGAAAGTGAAAGAGGAGAGTGAAAAAGTTGGCTTAAAACACAACATTAAAAAGACCAAGATCTTGGCATCTGGTACCATCATTTCATGGCAGATAGATGGGGGAAAAATGGAAACAGTGACAGATTTTATTTTTTGGGTCCCAAATCACTGCAGATGGTGACTGCAGTGATGAAATTAAAAGACGCTTACTCATTGGAAGGAAAGTTATGACCAACCTAGATAGCATATTAAAAAGCAGAGACTTAATTTTAAGTCTGTCTAGTCAAAGCTACAGTTTTTCCAGTGGTCATGTGTGGATGTGAGAGCTGGACTGTGAAGAAGGCTGAGCACTGAAGAATTGATGCTTTTGAACTGTGGTGTTGGAGAAGACTATTGAGAGTCCCTTGGACTGCAAGGAGATCCAACCAGTCCATCCTGAAGGAAATCAGTCCTGAATATTCATTGGAAGGACTGATGCTGAAGCTGAAACTCCAATACTTTGGCCACCTGATTCGAAGAACTGACTCATTGGAAAAGACCCTGATGCTGGGAAAGATTGAAGGTGGGAGGAGAAGGGGATGACAGAGGATGAGATGGTTGGATGGCATCACCGACTCGATGGACATGAGTTTGAGCATGCTCTGGGAGTTGGTGATGGACAGGGAGGCCTGGCGGGCTGCAGTCCTTGGTGTCGCAAAGAATCGGACACGACTGAGAGACTGAACTGAAATGAAGGAGTTTGGAGTTTGTTCATGTAAGGTTATTGTGGGCTTAAAATATTTGAGTGTCTTCTGAGTTTGTCACATTCTGTCGCTGTTGGTGGTGGGTCTGAGAAATTGTCGGACTTCTTCTTGTCACTTTTATTGAAGCCTCTCTCTCCCTGGAGTTACTGGTTTATGTAAGATGACTCAAAGGAGAAAATTATTGCTCAGGGATATCACTGTTTTTTTTGTTGTCTTTAATGCTCTGTGGCAGAGTAAAAAAAAAAGACTCTAGGAAATAGCCATTATGCGGGTTTTGCTTGGTTGCTTTTAATTGTTTCTTATACCATCAGCTTCTCTCTGGGACCCCTTACCTCCTGGAGGGTCTTTCATAATAAAAGATAGTCTATTAATTGTTTTCTTTCTGCTTGCCTAGTCCTTGCTGATATGAGAAAATATTGAATGTTTTAAGCCATCCCTGGTCTTTCAAGACGTTTAGCTTTTAATTTCATTTTCTCACATTCTTAATTCTTCCTAATTATTGTTAGAAAAGATTGTCATATTTAAGTTCATGATATTATCATCATTCAACAATTCATATCATTTCCAAAAAATTTCAGAAGTCTTGTGATAGCCTATTTACTTGAAGAGCTTACTATTGTATGAAGTTTTTGTGAACTATTGTGATTCTAATAGCCATTTCTCTCTGAGTCATTGGATGGTTATATGTTTGTTTAACTTTATAAGAAACAGCTGAACAGCTCTCCAAATCAGGACCATATTTTCCTTCCATCAGCAAAATCTGAAAGTGCTGGGAATACCTCACCCTATTTGTAGGACAGATTATAAAACTGCCTGGGTGGCATGCTTCAGGGAGGATTATCTCTGCAAGGAGCCAATGTGTTGACCCATGAGACGTGTGTGTGTGTGTGTGTGTGTGCGCGTGCACACATGCTCAGTCACTCAGTTGTGTCTGACTGTTTGCAGCCCCCTGGATGGTAGCCTCCCAGCCTCCTCCATCCATCAGATTCTCCAGGCAGGAATACTGGAATGGGTTGCCATTTCCTTCTCCAGGAGATCTCCCTGACACAGGGGTTGAACCCATGTCTTCTGCATCTCCGACACTGGCAGGCAGATTCTTTACCACTGCACCACTTGGAAAGCCCCCTTCTAAGGGGTCCAAAATTCTTCTTTTTGAAAATCACTCTTCATTTCACACTTTTAAATAATATAATTAGGTAAACTAAGAATGAACTTGTGTCTAATCTTGTATGAGGTGCTGCTGCTGCTGCTAAGTCACTTCAGTCGTGTCCGACTCCGCGTGACCCCATAGACGTCAGCCCACCAGGCTCTCCTGCCCCTGGGATTCTCCAGGCAAGAAAACTGGAGTGGGTTGCCATTTCCTTCTCCAATGCATGAAAGCAAAAAAGTGAAAGTGAAGTCGCTCAGTCGTGTCCGACTCTTAGCGACCCCATGGACTGCAGCCCACCAGGCTCCTCCATCCATGGGATTTTCCAGGCAAGAGTACTGGAGTGGGGTGCCATTGCCTTCTCCGATGAGGTGCTAAGGAGGGGCAAAGAATTGCACTCTCTCTGTGGCCCAGCTGCTGCTGCTGCTGCTGCTAAGTCGCTTCAGTCGTGTCTGACTCTGTGAGATCCCATAGACAGCAGCCCACCAGGCTCCTCTGTCCCCAGGATTCTCCAGGCAAGAACACTGGAGTGGGTTGCCATTTCCTTCTCCAATGCATGAAAGTGAAAAGTGAAAGTGAAGTCGCTCAGTCACGTCCGACTCTTAGCGACCCCACGGACTGGAGCCCACCAGGCTCCTCCGTCCATGGGATTTTCCAGGCAAGAGGTGGGGCGCCCAGCTAGCTATGTCTGGTGACTCCTTCCAGGGCAGGAGCAGAGAGTCAAACTCATGTTTGGTTCATTGTGGTTTTCTCCCTCTGGCATTGTCATGCGTAGCAATGAGGTTGAAAGAAGGTTAGAAGTAATACTGCTTAGAACTACAATTGATGCCAAGCTTTAGTCATCACTGTATTAATATTTAGGGCTGAAAGTATGCTGGGAATTTGATTTAAATCACCTGCTTTTACAGATGAAGAAAATAAAACCCATGGCAGAAAGTAACTTGTCAAGGTCATTCATCTCATTGTTTACCCAGCCAAGGCTAAAACTCAAATCCTGACTCATCTGTTTGGTGCTTGTTTTGATTCTACTCAAGAATATCCATTATCAGTTCTCTGAATAAGCCTGGAATTTTCTTCATAGTTCTTTGTGAAAAAAGTGCTTTTGTTCAGAAGTACAGGTAGTGAAAGATAGAAATTGTTCAAGTAGATTTTTAAAAATTGTTGCGAAATAAGAAGACACTTGTAAAATAGTTTCATGAAGTAACTGGGTCTGAAAGTTTTGAATTTCCCCCTACTTCAATCTATATAATGTTTTTATGCAGTTGCCATGGGAGCGCATATGTTAGCTGCCAAAACCCTGAAACAGATTTTGGATGTTAAACAGGTAAGATTAAGTCATAGCATTTAATTCTTGTTGAACAAAATATGACATCTATTTGAAGCACCATGTGTGTGCTGGAAAACTGTTACTTCTGTTCTTTCCATGCATCTGGGAAATTCAGACACCTTTACTGGCCTATTCAGACGCAAGAGTGGTTTTCCAAAGTCTACATTTGTGGGAGCCCTAAAAGTGGTTCTTCCAAGAAGACTTAAACAGCAATCCTTCAGGCTAGAACTTTTCAAGCACTGTGTACTTTCATATCAAGAAAGCCATCTGTGGTCTCTGAATAAACAAACGCCATTTGATTTTATCACACTGTTGACTGTGTGGTTCAATGTACTATAACCACAGAATTAGGAAGTGGATGACAAGTGATTTTTTTCAAGAGCTCATGGGCTTTGAAATAAAACCAATAAAACCCTAATGTTGCCAATAGTTTTCACATCTTACTTAGCACAGTTCTATAAATTAAACCGTATACTAGAGTCCTCTGTAGAATGAAGTCCTGTAGAATCTTCCTTCTATGAACTATCCATTCAACTGCAACTCCATCCAGCTATCTGGATCTTTGGCTTTTTCAGAACACTTAGTGGGGGAGACTGGCTTTCCCTGTGAGAATCTTCTATATTTCCATGTGGGCAGAGTGCCTTTGCTCCCAAGGGATGATGCCTGCACCATTGTATGCACATTCCTCTTCAATGGAAAATAACAGACATTTCCCCCATGCTTAATGAACCGATAAATTAAATGGAACTTGACCTAGCATGTATAAATATGAACAAGTACATTAACCAGTAAGCCTATTGAGACGACTATAAATCTGGCCCATGTTTTTGCCAGGTCAGTCTAGAGCAGGGGTCAGGAAACCTTTTCTGGAAAGGACCAGATAATAAATATTTCTGGCTCTGCTGGCCATATGGTCTCTGTCACAAGTACTCATCTCTGCTGTGCAAAATCCTCCATAGACAATATGTAAACAAATGGATATGGCTGTGTTCCAAGGAAACTTTATTTACAGAAACAGGTGGCACACCCACAGGCTGTAGCTTGCTAACCCTTGATCCAGCTGCCAGGATCGTGCTGTAAAAGGAAGCAAATTATAAATGAAGGACACAAGCCTCAGGAGTCCTTTTGGCTTTTTTTTGGCACTTTTCTGTCTTTGTCCATGGAGTCAAGGTATTTCTATTTCATATTCTTACACGAGGATAATGTGAAAGTCCCTTCCATGTTTGTTCAGGAAAGCATGGGCCTTGAGAGGCAATCCACTTCTGTCTATGCTGTGTTCTTTAGAGTTTAGCATGCTGCCCAGGATTAATAAATGTTAAATAATAATCATTTTTAAATTCACTGCCCTACCCTTTATGGAGTCTCCTTTGGCACCCTCAGAGGTGTTAAACAATGTAGCTTTTACAATATTCTGTTACATATTGTCAGCAGCACCTTGCTGAGAAATCACACACAAGAGAGAGTTAACTGCAAAGCTGTAAGTATTCCTGACAGGCTGTTTCTGCACAGGTTTGGTTTCTCTTATATAAAGATTAAAAAGTCCTTTACACAGCTGGTAAAAAGAGCAGCACATGTGGAAGCACCGAGCATGCACACCTCCCCAGAGGCACGTCCCTGAAAGTCAGAACCTCAGTGAGCGAGGCCGATGATCCAACCTGAGCTGTGCCTGCCCGGGGGCGATCGCAAATCCAATAGCAGTCGGGAGGGACGGCAAGTCCTCCTCAGAAGCGGAGAATGTCTTCTAATAAGTGTAACGCTTTCTTTCATGATGAATTCAAGAATTTCACTTTTGTAACCTCACCTGGACAGATCCCCTCTGCAGTAGAGGACAACCCACTCCAGGATTCTCGCCTGGAGAATTCTACGGACAGAGGAGCCTGGCGGGCTGCAGTCCAGGGTCGCAAAGAGCTGGACATGACTGAGCGCGCACACACACAAATACACACACTAGAAAGACCCAAGTTAGTAGTCTTATCTTTTTGCATTTGCTCTGAAGATGAGCTTTTTTCTTTTTTAAAAATTTTTATTGAATTATAGTCCATTTACAGTGTTGTATTAGTTTCAGGTGTAAAGCAAAATGAATCTGTCGTCCATATACACGTATTCATCCTTTTACGGATCCGTTTCCCATACAGGTCATTACAGATGCTGAGTGCAGTGCCCTGTGCCTGGTGCCTCTTTGATCACTGATCTTATATATAGCAGCGTGTATGTGTCCATCCCAGCCTCGTGATTCATCCCTCCCGCCTCGTTTCTCCTTTGGTATCCCTAAGTTTGATTTTGAGATCTGTGAGTCTGTTTCCCTCTCGTGCATCAGTTTCTTTGCATCGTTCTTTCAGAGTCCACATGAGTGATGGCACTGATGTTTGTCTTTCTCTGTCCGACTTACCTCACTTGCTATGCTCTTTGTTGGTCGTGAACGTGATTTTTTTCTTTTCCACTGTTCTTAGTGCAATGGTTCATATTGTCATTCTGATGTCCTCCTGGATTCTTTGCTTCAGCTGGACTTGTGCCTAAAGCAGCAGGAGACACTGCCTCATAAAGCCACAACATTTTATAAGTCCTGGCAGGAAAGTTTATTACTTCATCCCTAAACAGCATGGAAAGCTGCTGGGGCGCTCCGGGGAGGAGAGCCGCGGGAACGGCTCGTCCGGGGAAGCGCTGACGGCCGTGGGGTGCAGTCAGCCCCAGGCTGAGCTGCCTCTGCAGCTTCGTGCCTTGGGTGCTGATGAGCAGGATGGGCATGAAGGTCTTGGTGCTGTGAGTCAGGATGGGGGTACAATTTGGGAGATGTACCCAGCCAGCAGGCAGGACTGGGGCCCGTGAGGAAGACTCTGCTAGTGGAATTCAGATAAGTGATTTTGACAGTCTTAATACAAAATAGCATGACTGGTAAAGACACATGGCTGGTGTATATATATATATACACATACATATACACTTTTTTTTGGATTCTTTTCCATTGTGTTAGTTGCTCAGTTATGTCCGTGTGTCTGACTCTTTTGTGACCTCATGGACTGTAGCCCTCCAGGCTCCTCTGTCCATGGGATTTCCCAGGCAAGAATACAGGTGTGGGTTGCCATTCCCTTCTCCAGGGGATCTTCCAGACTCAGGGATGGAGCCTGGGTCTCTTGCCTTGCTGGCAGAGTCTTTACTGGCTGAGCCTCGGGGGACGCATCTTTAGAGTGAAAGTGCCCTGTGCTCAGAAGGCGGGTTATCGCTGGACCCCTACCACAGCTCCCTGCTCTGCACAGTGAGCCCTGGCTTTTCTTATGTCAGTTCTGAACTCCTTATTTATCCCTACCCCCCGCTCCCCGCACCGTCTTCCCCTTTGGGAACAAGTTTATTTTCTGTGTCTGTAAATATATTAAAAGATAACTAAGATATATAAAGGTTCTTTATTTTTCTGATTGAAGAACCTCTGGCCCTGAAGTAGACCACAGAGACCTAATGCAGGCTCACAGTGGGCTTGTTTCAGCCGGGGCTACTCGCTGGGTTCCATCCGCCCTTCAGATTCACTGAACTAAACCTGCCCTGTGCACTTCCTGAAATTGTCAGCAGACTGTTATTAACGCTCTGAAGATCCCCCGATGCTGCCATGCTCACTGTGGTCATGCATCAGCAGTGGCCTGTGCTTACCATCAAGCTCTCCTTAAGGATAAAGAGGTGTAAGCACCAAATAACATGTTCCAAGTATTTTATTAAAAAAGGGAGGAAATGACATTTATTTATTAAAAAAGTTTACATCTGTTTTAAATGTTTCTCCAAAGAAAACATACAGATGGCTAATAAACACATGAAAAGATGCTCAACGTAGCTCATTATTAGAGAAATGCAGATCAAAACCACAATGAGATATCACCTCACATGGATCAGAATGGCCATCATCAAAAAATCTATAAACAATAAATGCTGGAGAGGATGTGAAGAAAAGGGAACCCCCTTGCACTGTTGGTGGGAATGTAAATTGTACAGCCACTATGGAAGACAATATGGAGATTCCTTAAAATACTAGGAATAAAACTACCATATGAACCAACAATTCCACTATGGGGCATATACCCTGAGAAAACCATAATTCAAAAAGGCACGTGTACCCCAGTGTTCATTGTAGCAGTATTTACAATAGCTAGGCCATGGAAGCAACCTAGGTGTTCACTGACATATGAATGGATAAAGAAGCTGTGGGACATGTGAACAATGGAATATTACTCAGCCACAAAAAGGAATGAATTTGAGTCAGTACTAATGAGGTGGGTGAACCTAGAGCCGAACATACAGAGTGAAGTATGTCAGAAACAGAAAATCCAATATTGTCTGTTAATGCATGTATGTGGCATCTAGAAAGACCGTGCTGATGAACCTATTTGCAGGGCAGCAATGGAGGCAGACAGGGACAGACTCACAGACCTGGGGAGTGGGAGAAGGAGAGGGTGGGACCAACGGAGAGAGCACCGTGGGAGCATACCCACTGCCATCTGTGGAACAGACACCAGTGGGGATTTGCTGTATGACCCAGGGAACTCAAGCCCGGGCTCTGGGACAACCCAGAGGGGTGGGAGGTGGGAGGGGGGCTCACGAGGGCGGGGACATATGTATACCTGTGGCTGAGTCAATGGTATGTTAGAAACCTATACAATATTGTAAAGCAATTATCATTCAAAAAAATAAAAAAAATTATGTCTGTTTTGCCACTCACAACAGCCATGATGAAGAGTCTTCTATGTTTGCTTCAGTTTCTTTTATGAATGAGAAAGCAAGCACAGCTGATCACGTGGACGTTTTCTGTTCCTCGTCTCCCCTCCTGTCCCACGATAGTTACGTGAGTGGGTGTATCAGTCAGGGGCCCACTTGGGGCGAATGAGGTGCAGAGTTTTCAGTGAAGAGGTGCGCAGACAGGTGTGGCAGAATGTAGAAAATCACAAGGAGGTCAGGGTGCTGATAACCCTTGACCCAAGGGGAGAGAGCGAGCAGGTCCCAGACTCCAGAGGAGAAAAAGGTACATGTCAGAGGCCTCGAAAGGAGCTGTGCCCTTTGGTTGAGGGTCATGCCTGCCTGAGGCGCTGCTCAGGACAAAGGAGTGGATGGACACCCCAGCTTCCCCTTTCTCCCACCCTCTGACTGCTTGTCAGACTTCCTGTGTCTACATCCAGCCCGGAACCAGAGGCACTTGTGGTCCATACAGACCAACCTCCCAAGGTGAGAGGGATGTTGGGAAACAGATCAGCGAGGCCAAATGCAGCAAAGACACAGCAGTGTGGACCCTGAACTAGTACTGACACTTGTCTTCAGGCATAAAAGTATAATAAATAGTGCAACAGGGGCCCTTGTTCTCCGTAAAAGGCCAGACAAGAAACATTTTTGATTTTGAAGGCCACATATAGTCATTGTCATACATTCTTCTTTTTAAATTTGTTGTTGCTGTTGTTCAGTTGCTAAGTCATGTCCAACTCTTTGCGATGCTGTGGACTACAGCACAAGCAACCCCATCTTTCACTATCTCTCCGAGTTCATGTTCATTGAGTCGGTGATGCTATCTAACCATCTCATCCTCTGTCGTCCCTTGGAGTCCTTGCTGTCCAAGAGACTCTTGAGAGTCTTCTCTGGGACCACAATTTGAAAGCATCAATTCCTTGGTGCTCAGTCTTCTTTAGAGTCCAACTCTCACACCTGTACATGATTATATGGACCTCTGTTGGCCAAGCGATGTCTCTGCTTTTTAATATGCTGTCTAGGTTTGTCATAGCTTTCCTTCCAAGAAGCAAGCATCTTTTAATTTTATGGCTGCAGTCACTGTCTGCAGTGACTTTGGGGCCCAAGAATATAAAATTTCTCACTGTTTTCACGTTTCCCCTTCTATTTGCCGTGAAGACATGGGACCAGTTGTCATGATCTTAGTTTTATGAATGTTGAGATTCAAGTCAGCTTTTTCACTCTCCCCTTTCACTTTCATTAAGAATTCTTAGTTCCTCTTCACTTTCTGCCATAAGGGTGGTGTCATCTGCATATCTGAGGTTGTTGATATTTCTCCTGGAAATCTTGATTCCAACTTGTGCTTAATTCAGCCCAGCATTTCCCATGATGTACTCTGAATACAAGTTAAATATGCAGAGTGACAATATACAGCCTTGATGTACTCCTTTCCCAATTTTGAACCAGTCCATTGTTCGAAGTCCAGGTCTAACTGTTGCTTCTTGACCTGCATATAAGTTTCTCAGGAGACAGATAAGGTGGTCTGGTATTCCCATCTCTTTAAGAATTTTCCACAGTTTGTTGTGATCCACACAGTCAAAGGCTTTGGTGTAGTCAATGAAGCAGAAATGGATGTTTTTCTGGAGTGCCCTTGCTTTCTCCACAATCCAACTATGTTAGCTGTATGATCTGTGGTTCCTCATCCTTTTCTAAATCTGACTTGAACATCTGGATTTTCTTGGTTCATGTACTGCTGAAGCTTGGCTTGAAGGATTTTGAGCACTACCTTGCTAGCCTGTGAAATGAGCATGATTGTACCATAGTTTGAACATTCTTTAGCATTGCTTTTCTTTGGGATTGGAATGAAAATTGACCTTTTCCAGGCCTGTGGCCATTGATAAGGTTTCCAAATTTGCTGACATATTAAATGCAGCACTTTAATAGCATCATCTTTTAGGATTTGAAATGGCTCTGCTAGAATTCCACCACTTCCACTAGCTTTGTTCATAGTAATACTTCCCAGGACCCACTTGACTTTACACCCCAAGATATCTGACTGTAGGTGAGTGACCACATCATCAAGGTTATCTGGGTCATTAAGGCCTTTTTTTCTATAGTTCTTTTATGTATTCTTGCCACCTCTTCTTAATCTCTTCTACTTCTGTTAGGTCCTTACCATTTCTGTCCTTTATTGTGCCCATCCTTGCATGAAATGTTAATTTTTACAAAGCTTTAAAAATGTAAAAACCATCCTTAGCATGTAGGCTGTAGAAAACAGATCATGGCCTTAACTGAGTCCATGGTCTGTGGTTTGCTGACCCCTAGCATATATTCCCTGGTGGCTCAGAGGGTAAAGTATCTGCCTGCAATGCAGGAGACTTGGGTTCAATCCCTGCCTCGGGAAGATCCCCTGGAGAAGGACATGGCAACCCACTCCAGTATTCTTGCCTGGAGAATCCCATGGACAGAGGAGCCTGGTGGGCTACAGTCTATGGGGTTGCAAAGAGTCGGACACGACTGAGCAAGTTCCCTTTCCCTTTCAGCATATATTACTCATTTTTTGTGTTAAAAATGTTTGCATGATTTATATGACACCCTAGTTTTTTCCTAGTGCTTTGCAACAAATGTCACAGACTTAATGGCTTACAAGAATACCCAATTTATTAGTCACATGGTTCTGTAGGTCAAGTTCCAGATAGGTGCACAAATGAACACTTAGGGAGACGCAGTTGATATCTTCACTAGTGGCTTTCATGCTGGAAATCTACTACGGAGATTTTTGTCCATGAGACTTGCCAGTGGGCAACAGTTTACTGAACCGGACACAAGGCTGGATTTAGCCGTTGTCAAGAGTGAATGTCAGACAGAGGAAACAAACTTCTGGTTATTGAAGGGGAAGAGTTGGGGGAGGGATGAATTAGGAGTTTGAGATGAACAGATACACTCTACTAAATGTAAAATAGATAACCAGAAAGGACCTACTTTATAGCTCAGAGAACTATACTCAATATCTTGTAATAATCTACAAAAGAAAAGACTTTGAATAATGAATATACATATGTATATACACATGTGTGAGAGTGTGTGTGTGCACACTCAGTTGCGTCACTGGGTCAAACCCACGTTTTGCATCTCCTGCATTGGCAGGCACATTCTTTATATATAATTATGTAATTTTATTATAAATATTTCTGCTTTATTGACTATGCCAAAGCCTTTGACTGTGTAGATCACAATAAACTGTGGAAAATTCTGAAAGAGATGGGAATACCAGACTACCTGATCTGCCTCTTGAGAAATCTGTATGCAGGTCAGGAAGCAACAGTTAGAACTGGTCCTGGAACAACAGACTGGTTCCAAATAGGAAAAGGAGTACGTCAAGGCTGTATATTGTCACCATGTTTATTTAACTTATATGCAGAGTACATCATGAGAAATGCTGGACTGGAAGAAACACAAGCTGGAATCAAGATTGCCGGGAGAAATATCAATAACCTCAGATATGCAGATGATACCACCCTTATGGCAGAAAGTGAAGAGGAACTCAAAAGCCTCTTGATGAAAGTGAAAGTGGAGAGTGAAAAGGTTGGCTTAAAGCTCAACATTCAGAAAACGAAGATCATGGCATCTGGTCCCATCACTACATGGGAAATAGATGGGCAAACAGTGGAAACAGTGTCAGACTTTATTTTCTGGGCTCCAAAATCACTGCAGATGGTGACTGCAGCCATGAAATTAAAAGACGCTTACTCCTTGGAAGGAAAGTTCTGACCAACCTAGATAGCATATTCAAAAGCAGAGACATCACTTTGCCAACAAAGGTTTGTCTAGTCAAGGCTATGGTCTTTCCTGTGGTCATGTATGGATGTGAGAGCTGGACTGTGAAGAAGGCTAAGCGCCGAAGAATTGATGCTTTTGAACTGTGGTGTTGGAGAAGACTCTTGAGGGTCCCTTGGACTGCAAGGAGATCCAACCAGTCCATTCTGAAGGAGATCAGCCCTGAGATTTCTTTGGAAGGAATGATGCTAAATCTGAAACTCCAGTATTTTGGCCACCTCATGCGAAGAGTTGACTCATTGGAGAAGACTCTGATGCTGGGAGGGATTGGGGGCAGGAGGAGAAGGGGACGACAGAGGATGAGATGGCTGGATGGCATCACTGACTCGATGGATGTGAGTGTGAGTGACCTCCGGGAGTTGGTGATGGACAGGGAGGCCTGGCGTGCTGCATTTCATGGGGTCGCAAAGAGTCGGACATGGCTGAGCGACTGATCTGATCTGATCTGATATATATATATAACATATATATATATATTATAAATATACCAACCTCTTATATCTGTACACCTGAAACTAACACAACATTGTAAACCAAATATACTTCAAAAAGAAAGAATAATATGAAGCTGAAAACATATAAAAATAGATAATGTACTTAAGCCAGAAAAAGAGCACGTGCATGACAGCTCTGTGAGACAGCACAGGCTCTACTCACACAGGCATCGCTAACTGCCTTGGAACCAGCCTGACCTGGCCCTTGTGCTGGGAGACTTGCCACCAGTGATAGAAAGATGTTTGGTCATTCTCTGAAAATGCCCGAAACAGACGAGAGCAGAAACGCGGGAACTGGGATGCTTTCTCTTGGGGTGGGCTGACAGAGCACCTAGAAGGCCGTGAGGAAACAGTGAACGACACTGGGTTAGGCAGAGGAGATGTGTTTATCTCACATGGTAGGAAGTTCCAGCAGAGTTCTGGAGCAGGGGTGAACGATCTGCCTGCCAGTGCAAGGAGACGTAAGAGACGTGGGCTCATCCTTCGGTCGGAAAGATCCCCTGGGGAAGAAAGGCAACCCACTGCAGTACTCTTGCCTGGAGAATCCCGTGGACAGAGCAGCCTGGTGGGCTGCAATCCGTGGGGCCGCTGAAGGGTGGGACATGATGAGCGCAGCACAGCAGCAGCGGGAAGTTCCAGAAGGTTAAGAGAAGTCAGCAGCCGGATCGTGTGGCCAAGGACCCGGGGACTTCCTGCCTCCTCACTCTGCCCTCCTCAATGCTGGTTGTTCTTCAGGTTTCAGCAAAATGGCTGGAATAGTTCCAGACCTCGTGTTCAGACAGAGAAATTTCAGGCATATGAGGCTGCCTCTCTTTTAGAATAGAAGAAGCTTCCCCCAGAACACCCATCCCTCAATAGGATACTTTTCATGTCTCACTGGCCAGAGTTGAGCTGTGTGCCAATTTCTGCACCAAATACCGCCAAAGGCAGTGACGGCACCATTAGACCAGTTCATGTCTAGAACTGGAGTCAGTTTTCCCTGAGACGCTCAGCTGCCTGCAGAAGTGATGGGCATCTGCACAAAGCCAGAGCCTCGTTAGGGAAAAGCAGGGGGTGGACAGAGCAAAGGCTGGAGGCCGAGGACGGTCCCCTCTGTGTCCGGACTTCGCTAATACATGTCCACTGCTTTCTTCATACATGTTAAATGTGCCCGTAGCCCACACTAGGTGTACGTTCTCTACAATTGTGTACAAGTTGAGGTGCAGTCTTCAGGTAATATAACTTTATACTTTAAAGGTGTTTAAGCAGTTTTCGTCTCAGTTTTGCAGGTTTCTGTCATATTTTAGCGTCAATACATCTGTTATCAGAGGTCCTCACAGAGCCGGCAGACTGTGGACCCTGTGACTGTGGGACCACTTTCTGGCTGGAAGTAAGGTAATGAAGACAGTACTTGAGTCATTCAGAGGTGGTGAGATACATGCTCATCTATCCATTTTGAGTACAAAGAGAAGGACTGTTTTCTTGTTCAGGGAACCAACTCTTATTTCACAATTCAGGATAAAGCTCAAAATACAAAATTCCGAAGGTAACACTTCAAGTTTTACAAAAACCACATTGACAGCTTTTAAAAGTGAGAGGATAAGAATAAGAACCATGGACACCACAGGAGTATTAATAGGCAAGGAGAGCCTGGGACACCAAGCTGGTGGTTCTCGGTGCATTTGTGCTAAGTCGCCCCATCCGTGTCTGGCTCTTTGTGACTCTCTGGACTGTAGCCCTCCAGGCTCCTCTGTCCATGGGATGCTCCAGGCAAGGACACTGGAGTGGTTGCCGTGCCCTCCTCCAGGGGATCTTCCCGACCCAAGGATTGAGCCTGCATCTCTTACGTCTCCTGCACTAGCAGGTGGGTTCTTTACCACCAGCGACACCTGGGAGGGTAGGTTCTAAGTGATAGATCTTACACCAAGTTCACTGCACTCATTAATTCCATACTTATTTAGTGAGCAATGCTATGTGGCAACATGCCTGAAAGACACAGTGAGGGATTTAAAAAAGCATGTAATCAAAATTATTTTTTTCTAAGGAGGCTGCCATCTTGAAAAGAAGGATGGATGTGATCTGGACTATTTAATGTCCAAATTCAATTGAAACTTTCTGATATAGGTTTGTGTGTACCAAACAGCTTTTGTTTTGTTCTTGTAGAACCTCCTACTTTGCACAGTAGTTAACCTTTTTTTGCTTGAATATTTTTATTGGAGTATAGTTGATTTACGATGCTGTGTTGATTTCTGCTGTACAGCAAAGTGATTCAGTTGTACATATACACATTCTTTTTTAATATTCTTTTCCATTATGGTTTATCATCCAGATATAGTGCCCTCTGCTCTGCGGTAGGACGTTGCTGTTCATCCACCCTGTATATAGGGGCTTACGTCTGCCGACCGCAGCCTCCCCTCCATCCCCTCTCCTGTCCCCCTGGTGACCCTCAGCCCCATTCCCCCTTCCTCTCCCCCTGGCGACCCCCAGCCTGTTCTCTGCATCTGTGAGTCTGTTTCCGTGTTGGGATATGTTTGTTTGTGTCATATTTTAGATTCTACATATAAGCGGTATCCTATGATATTTGTGTTTCTCTTTCTAACTTGCTTCACACAGTACGACAATCTCTAGGTCCACCCGTTGCTGCAAATGGCATTATTCCACTGAGTAATAGTCCACTGTGTGTGTGTAGCACCTCTTCTTTATCCATTCTTTCACAGATAGACACTTGGATTGTTTCCATGTCTTGACTATCGCACACTAGTTACCTTTCAGCTGCACCTGTATCTCCCTTACTAACATGTAAGCTCTTCAAGGGTAAGGTTTATGCTTTCCATATCTTTTAGTGCCTGGAACAGTGCCCTGCACAGAGCATGTCAGAAAGCCTGTGTTAGGTGCCTAGAAAGTAATATGGCGCCCGGCTACAAAACTGACCAGCTGATCAGCCAGGCAAACCCGAGCAAAATAGCCTCAGCGAGCCTAATATGCTTTGCTGCTCCCTCGGGGCAGACTTGTTAGGCAACTGAATGGACATGAAAGAGCACTGGCTTTTTAAAACATATATACACATGTAAGTCATACATGTCCTATATAGTCGTATCTAACTGTTCTTGTTTAACGTGTTGGCTTTTCTCTCCCAGAGCAGAGCTTCGAAGATCCGTAAGGGGAAACCTGTCTCGCGTAAAGGACGCCTTGTCACAACTGAGTTTAAGTAGATTGCTCATGTCCACCCCAAGCCGGGCGCGCTGGGCACTTCCTCCTGGTTCTCTTCCCTGGGCTTCGTGCGTAAAAACCGTTACAGCAGTTTGCTTCCCGCTGAGCTAGAATCAATTTAAAGCAGATTTTACGTATTTATTTAAAAGTGGGCTGTAATGCATTTTGGAGTCGGTATTGATTCCACTTGTCTTCGTGATGACATCCCTGACTGCTGCCTTTGTGGTGTTGCAACTGCACGGTAAAGAAATGGGTCCTCAGATGTGGTCGGCACCTACGTTTTTTATGTTGCAATTGCTTGATAATAATTCGATTGTATCTCTGCCTGATGTTTTAATACTCCTGTCTTCCAGATTGCTCTTACTGAAGAGGTGTTTACCCCAGTGGGTTGCTACACTCTAATGAAAACAGACAAAGCAGGGAAGCGCGTGGCTGCACACACTTCTTTGTGTGACACTTGATGGGCTGACTTTTGCAGACACACTATGGAAGTTCCAGTTATCTATTGCTGTGTAACAAACCACCCCAAATTTCAGTAGCATAAAGCAACAGCCATTTTACCATGCTTATGGATTTTCATGGGCGTTTCAGAGATTTACAAAGGGCAGAGCAAGGATTTGTCTCTACTCCATGAAGCTTGGTGCCCCTGTTAGGAAGACTCAGACAGCTGGGGGTGACATTAGTAGCTGGGCGCTGAAATTATATGGAGGTTTCTTCCATCACAGATCCGGCTCACAGGCTATGATATCGAGCTCTCCTCGGTCTCTCCTAACGTGTATGCCGTGTGGCCGCTGCATGTGGCTGGGGCTTCCGCGTGGAGTAGTGGCCTAGAGTACTTGCTCTTCTTACACTTTGGGGCTCCACGAGTAAGCGTTCCAGTGAGCAAATGGAGGCTGCATGACTTTCTCTGACTTGTCACAGAGTTTCACTTTTGCTGTATTATTTTGGTTACAGGCAAGCCTCTCAAGCTAGCCTAGATTCAATGGGAGGGAAGTTAGACTCTTGTCTCTAGATGGGAGAAGCATCAGAAAATTTGTTGCCATCTTTAAAATCTTTACGATGAATGCTTTATCCAGTTGTTGAATCTGGTTTCCATCATTCTGAATTTAAGAAAAATATTTATTGGTTAACAAGCAAGTTCTTTAGCAACTATTAAAACAGTAAGGAATGACAAGGAGAAAGGTAAAAGAAAAAAAACAACCCTTTTTTTTCTTACAAAAATGCTTGCAATTTAATCAGAAAGATGGTATGCAAATATATAAAAACCTGAATAACAAATTTACAAAGGAAAGTATCAAGGAGTACAAATCAATATGCTCTAGATCTCTGCAGTAATTGTTGTGGAATTTTTATAAGAAGCAAATATTGTAGATCTCACTTAAGTGAGTGTATCTAAGATAACTACTTTTCCCTAGTGGCTCAATCGGTGAAGAATCCTCCCACATTGTGGGAGACCCGGGTTCTATCCCTGGGTCGGGAGGATCCCCTGGAGGTGGGCAGGGCAACCCACTCCAGTATTCTTGCTTGGAGAATCCCGTGGACAGAGGAGCCTGGCGGGCTGCAGTCCATGGGGTCGCGGAGAGTTGGACACGCCTGAGCAAGTGAGCACACAAGCACAGTGGTGAATATCACCGAGGAAACCTTCACAAAACTCACTCGAGGCTCAGAAAAGTCTATGAAAGGAGTCAGAAGAAGATAGAACATTTGAGTTGGAAGGAACTTGAGAGATTCCTCACCATCACTTCATGGGAAATAGATGGGCAAACAGTGGAAACAGTGTCAGACTTTCTTTTTCTGGGCTCCAAAATCACTGCAGATGGTGACTGCAGCCATGAAATTAAAAGACGCTTACTCCTTGGAAGGAAAGTTATGACCAACCTAGATAGCATATCCAAAAGCAGAGACATCACTTTGCCAACAAAGTTTCGCCTAGTCAAGGCTATGGTCTTTCCTGTGGTCATGTATGGATGTGAGAGCTGGACTGTGAAGAAGGCTGAGCGCTAAAGAATTGATGCTTTTGAACTGTGGTGTTGGAGAAGACTCTTGAGAGTCCCTTGGACTGCAAGGAGATCCAACCAGTCCATTCTGAAGGAGATCAGCCCTGGGATTTCTTTGGAAGGAATGATGCTAAATCTGAAACTCCAGTATTTTGGCCACCTCATGCGAAGAGTTGACTCATTGGAGAAGACTCTGATGCTGGGAGGGATTGGGGGCAAGAGGAGAAGGGGACGACAGAGGATGAGATGGCTGGATGGCATCACTGACTCGATGGATGTGAGTCTGAGTGAACTTCGGGAGTTGGTGATGGACAGGGAGGCCTGGTGCTGTGATTCATGGGGTTGCAAAGAGTCGGACACGACTGAGTGACTGATCTGATCTGATCTGAGAGATTATTTATTCTAAATGTTTTACTATGTAGCTGAAGAACTGAAAGCCACAAGTTTATTATCGCAGGCGGTCCTGGAAGGGGAAAGAATACTGTCTTACTCAGCTGAGAATAAGCACAAGAAACATAACTTCTATGGGTGTCTTACCTTGTTGCACTGTTTAGGACATCAGTGGTAAGAACAGAAGCATGGGAAACATAACTTCTATATGTTTCAGTTAAATCTTAAATTAGGTCAGTCTGATTTTATCAGTCAGCTCTGGTTGTTATACTACGGTAACAAATCGCCCCCAGATTTCAGCTACCTTCCTTCTTGCTTATGCTGCAGGTCCAGGCTGGGTCAGACTTGGCTCCCCTTGGTGAAGATCTTTGCTCCAGGGCCGGGCCAACAGAGAAGCCTCTGTTTGAGACATTGCTGGTTGACAGAGGGGTAAAGAGATCTTGGTGAAAAAATACTGGCTCTTAAAGCTTCTCCTTGGAAGTCTCAAGCTTAGTCTAACGTCAGAGGAGCAGAAAGTATGACTTCTCTCCAGGAAAGGGCTTGCCTGCAGGGAGGGGCAGCAAGTATTTTGAAGAACGCAATTCATCGCAGTGATTCGGGCTTAGTGTTTGGTGAACAGCAGCGCTCCAGTGACTGCAAGTGCGTCTTGATCGCCCCAAAGCCCATCACTCAGTCAAGGGTGGAAATGAGACTGCGACTAAAACCCAGCTCAGCGTGCTCTGCTCTGAAACGAGTCGCTGACAGCTTTCCTGTCATCCTTCTGCTCAGCGTTTGTTTCAGGACTGTCAGCTCAGTCGCTGTGCCACGTATACGGACTCTTTTCCTAAGGGTGAGGGTGAGGCTGGTCCTGCTCCTTCCCTTTCCTTTCCTCTCCTTCCTCCTCCACCTTTAACTCCTCTTGTCTCCTCCTCCTCCTTCTTCTGCTTTTCAGCAGCCTTTGTTATAAGCAGTCTTTGCAGCTTTCATTTTGATTCATTATTTTATACTACACATCAGAAAGTCACATGTCTTTAACTTTTTTTTCAAGTTTTATTTAATTTTACTTTTTTGCCCACCTTCTGTGGCATGTGGGATCTTAGTTCCCCAACCAAGAATCGAACCTCTGTCCCCGGCAGTGGAAGCACAGAGTCGTAACCACTGGACCCCCAGGGAAATCCCTAATTGTTTATTTTATATTAGACTACAGTTGATTTACAATGCTGTGTTAGTTTCAGGTGTACAGCAAAGTGGTTCAGTTATATACATGTATCTACTCTTTTGGTATCTCTGATTTTCTTGAAGAGATCCTTAGTCTTTCCCATTCTGTTGTTTTCCTCTATTTCTTTGCATTGATCGCTGAAGAAGGCTTTCTTATCTCTTCTTGCTATTCTTTGGAACTCTGCATTCAGATGTTTATATCTTTCCTTTTCTCCTTTGCTTTTCGCTTCTCTTCTTTTCGCAGCTATTTGTAAGGCCTCCCCAGACAGCCATCTTGCTTTTTTGCATTTCTTTTCCATGGGGATGGTCTTGATCCCTGTCTCCTGTACAATGTCACGAACCTCATTCCATAGTTCATCAGGCACTCTATCTATCAGATCTAGGCCCTTAAATCTATTTCTCACTTCCACTGTATAATCATAAGGGATTTGATTTAGGTCATACCTGAATGGTCTAGTAGTTTTCCCTACTTTCTTCAATTTCAGTCTGAATTTGGCAATAAGGAGTTCATGGTCCGAGCCACAGTCAGCTCCTGGTCTTGTTTTTGCTGATTGGATAGAGCTTCTTCATCTTTGGCTGCAAAGAATATAATCGATCTGATTTCGGTGTTGACCATCTGGTGATGTCCATGTATGGAGTCTTCTCTTGTGTTGTTGGAAGAGGGTATTTGCTATGACCAGTGCATTTTCTTGGCAAAACTCTGTTAGTCTTTGCCCTGCTTCATTCCGTGTTCCAAGGCCAAATTTGCCTGTTACTCCAGGTGTTTCTTGACTTCCTACTTTTGCATTCCAGTCCCCTATAATGAAAAGGACATCTTTTTTGGGTGTTAGTTCTAAAAGGTCTTGTAGGTCTTCATAGAACCGTTCAACTTCAGCTTCTTCAGCATTACTGGTTGGGGCATAGACTTGGATTACTGTGACACTGAATGGTTTGCCTTGGAAACGAACAGAGATCATTCTGTCATTTTTGAGATTGCATCCAAGTACTGCATTTCGGACTCTTTTGTTGACCATGATGGCCACTCCGTTTCTTCTGAGGGATTCCTGCCCACAGTAGTAGATATAATGGTCCTCTGAGTTAAATTCACCCATTCCAGTCCATTTTAGTTCGCTAATTCCTAAAATGTCAACATTCACTCTTGCCATCTCTTGTTTGATCACTTCCAATTTGCCTTGATTCATGGACCTGACATTCCAGGTTCCTATGCAATATTGTTCTTTACAGCATCGGACTTTGCTTCTATCACCAGACACATCTACAGCTGGGTATTATTTCTGCTTTGGCTCCATCCCTTCATTCTTTCTGGAGTTATTTCTCCACTGATCTCCAGTAGCATATTGGGCCCCTACTGACATGGGGAGTTTCTCTTTCAGTATCCTATTATTTTGCCTTTTCATACTGTTCATGGGGTTCTCAAGGCAAGAATACTGAAGTGGTTTGCCATTCCCTTCTCCAGCGGACCACACCCTGTCAGATCTCTCCACCATGACCCGCTCATCCTGGGTTGCCCCACGGGGTTGCCCCACGGGCATGGCTTAGTTTCATTGAGTTAGACAAGGCTGTGGTCCTAGTGTGATTAGATTGACTAGTTTTCAGTGAGTATGGTTTCAGTGTATTTGCCCTCTGATGCCCTCTTGCAAGACCTACCGTCTTACTTGGGTTTCTCTTACCTTGAGTGTGGGGTATCTCTTCCCGGCTACTCCAGCAAAGCACAGCCATTGCACCTTACCTTGGATGAGGGGTCTCTCCTCACTGCCGCCCTTCCTGACCTGGTATCTCCTCACTGCCGCCCTTCCTGACCTCGGTCATGGGGTAGCTCCTCTCGGCCATGCTTAATGCGCCAGTCCTCACCGCCGTCCTTCCTCGGTCGTTGGGTAGCTCCTCTCGGGCGTGCTCTCAGTGCGCTGCGCAGCCAGCGAGGGGCTCTCAGTACCAAAGGAACATTTCATGCAAACATGGGCTCGATAAAGGACAGAAATGGTATGGACCTAATGGAAGCAGAAGATATTAAGAAGAGGTGGCAAGAATACACAGAAGAACTGTACAAAAAAGAGTTTCACGACCCCGATAATCATGATGGTGTGATCACTGACCTAGAGCCAGACATCCTGGAATGTGAAGTCAAGTGGGCCTTAGAAAGCATCACTAGGAACAAAGCTAGTGGAGGTGATGGAATTCCAGTGGAGCTATTCCAAATCCTGAAAGATGATGCTGTGAAAGTGCTGCACTCTATATGCCAGCAAATCTGGAAAACTCAGCAGTGGCCACAAGATTGGAAAAGGTCAGTTTTCATCCCAATCCCAAAGAAAGGCAATACCAAAGAGTGCTCAAACTACTGCACAATTGCACTCATCTCACATGCTAGTAAAGTAATGCTCAAAATTCTCCAAGCCAGGCTTCAGCAATATGTGAACCGTGAACTTCCTGATGTTCAAGCTGGATTTAGAAAAGGCAGAGGAACCAGAGGTCAAATTGCCAACATCCGCTGGATCATCGAAAAAGCAAGAGAGTTCCAAAAAACATCTATTTCTGCTTTATTGACTATGCCAAAGCCTTTGACTGTGTGGATCACAATAAACTGTGGAAAATTCTGAGAGAGATGGGAATACCAGACCACCTGATCTGCCTCTTGAGAAATCTGTATGCAGGTCAGGAAGCAACAGTTAGAACTGGTCATGGAACAACAGACTGGTTCCAAATAAGAAAAGGAGTACGTCAAGGCTGCATATTGTCACCCTGTTTATTTAACTTCTGTGCAGAGTACATCATGAGAAACGCTGGACTGGAAGAAACACAAGCTGGAATCAAGATTGTGGGAGAAATATCAATAACCTCAGATATGCAGATGACACCACCCTTATGGCAGAAAGTGAAGAGGAACTCAAAAGTCTCTTGATGAGAGTGAAAGTGGAGAGTGAAAAGGTTGGCTTAAAGCTCAACATTCAGAAAACGAAGATCATGGCATCTGGTCCCATCACTTCATGGGAAATAGATGGAGAAACAGTGGAAACAGTGTCAGACTTTGTTTTTCTGGGCTCCAAAATCACTGCGGATGGTGACTGCAGCCATGAAATTAAAAGACGCTTACTCCTTGGAAGGAAAGTTATGACCAACCTAGATAGCATATTCAAAAGCAGAGACATCAGTTTGCCAACAAAGGTTCGCCTAGTCAAGGCTATGGTTTTTCCAGTGGTCATGTATGGATGTGAGAGCTGGACTGTGAAGAAGGCTGAGCACTGAAAAATTGATACTTTTGAACTGTGGTATTGGAGAAGACTCTCGAGAGTCCCCTGGACTGCAAGGAGATCCAACCAGTCCATTCTGAAGGAGATCAGTCCTGGGATTTCTTTGGAAGGAATGATGCTAAAGCTGAAACTCCAGTATTTTGGCCACCTCATGCGAAGAGTTGACTCATTGGACAAGACTCTGATGCTGGGAGGGATTAGGGGCAGGAGGAGAAGGGGACGACAGAGGATGAGATGGCTGGATGGCATCACTGACTCGATGGGTATGAGTCTGGGTGACCTCCGGGAGCTGGTGATGGATAGGGAGGCCTGGCGTGCTGCAGTTCATGGGGTCGCAAAGAGTCGGACATGACTGAGCGACTGATCTGATCTGCTCTTTTACAAATTCTTTCTCCGTTTGTGTTGTTACAGGGTGTTGAGCTGCTCCCTTTGCTGTCCAGTCGGTCCTTGTTGGTTTTCAATTTTAAATACAGCAGTGTGTACAGGTCAGTCCCAAACTCCCAATAAGTCAGCCATTACAATCTTATGTATTTTATTTGTGAAGAGGGGACTTCCACTGTAAACCTTTTTTTACTGACTGAATCTGTCCTTGAAAATATGTAAATTGCATTACTAGCTCCATGTC
The DNA here is from genome assembly GCA_935064755.1 of Tragelaphus eurycerus. NCBI lineage: Eukaryota > Metazoa > Chordata > Mammalia > Artiodactyla > Bovidae > Tragelaphus > Tragelaphus eurycerus. The sequence goes on from CAKXYN010000034.1 coordinate 20,367,728, forward strand.
TCCCATAATTTCCTTGTTCGTCTCTAAATTAAGTTTAGAGGAGGCATGATAGATGATGTATGATTTTCAATGTTTTATGGAAGAGTTCGATGCAGAGATTTTGTAAACTGTTGTGCTCACGTTCTTCTTTGTCAACTAATCCAGGCATCCAAGCTCCAGGGGGAGCGGTGTGGCCGAGATGACAGAGTAGGAAGGCCTTGCCCCTCACAGGCACCAAAATGACAACCATTTACACAGAAACTACTGGTGAGAAAAACTGGAAGACTTGCCAGAAAGATCTTCCACACCTAGAGATATGAGGAAGGAGTCACACCAGACAGATGAGAGGCGTGGAGCTGCGGTGCTGCCGAGACTCACGCCTCTGGGTTGGGCACACAAAGGGGAGGACCCTGACACTGCGGAGCGTCTCCTCCAAGAGTGAGAGGTCCGAGCCCCACACAGGGCTTTGTAGCCTGGGGGTCCTGCACTGGGAAGACAAGCCCCCACAACCTCTGGCTCTGATGGCCCGTGAAGCTTGCACACAGGAGTGCTGGAGGGCTGTAGGAAACAGATGCTCCATTTGCTAAAGGTCTTCTGTAAAATAAAATCTCACAAACTCTGAGTCCCAGTGGAAGGCCTGAATTGAAAGGATCCATGGGTCAGACCCGCCTGCTGATCTTGGAGAGCTTACCAGGGAGGCAGGAGGTGACTGGGTCTCCCCTTGGGGACGTCGGTGCTCACGGCAGCCAATGTTGGGAGCTTGTCCAACCACAAGGACGCTGGTGTAGCAAGTGTCATTTTGTAGTTCCCCTCCTGCCTGTTACCATGAGGGCATTCCCACCAGAGGCCCAGGACCCAGACCCAATCCACCAGCAAGCCAACCCCAGCCCTGGGCCCACTGTCTCCTGCAGCCAGCTCCCTGGGACCCTGCCCCACCTACAAATGGCCAAGTGTCTTCTGCAAGAGGGGGGCACTGCAGCAGACTGGGCCACAGTAGATGGCCACCACGACAGGCAGGTCCACAGCTACCACATAGGGCCACCCTAGAGCACAGACTGCTGGTGACGAGAGGACTGTGCTTTTGGGCCCCTTAGGATGTTTCCTAAAGAAGACCACTTCTGCAAGAGCAGGAAATGTAACCGAACCATCTGGTAGAGACAAAAACAGAACTAGGAAAATTAGGTGACTGAGGAATATTTTCCAAGTGAAGGAACAAGTTAAAACCCCTGGAGAAGAATTAAGTGAAGTGGAGATAAGCAGTCTACCCAAAAAAAGAGTTCAAGGTAATGATCATAAAGATGCTCTGAGTTTGGGAGAAAAAGGGACCATACTGCCTAAAGCCATCTACAGATTCAATGCAATCCCTATCAAAATACCAATGGTACTTTTACAGAACAAGAAAAAAAAATTGTAAAATTTGTATGGAAACACAAAGACCCCAGATAGCCAGAACAGTTTTGAGAGGAAAGAACAAAGCTGGAGGTATCATGTCCCCTGATTTCAAACTATACTGCAAAGCTATTATCATCAAAAGAGTCTGATGCTGGCACAAAAACAGGCACACAGATCAATGGAGCAGAGAGCCCAGAAATAAACCCTCAATTATGCGGTCGATTCATCTACGATAAAAGAGGCAAGAATATATTTCTGTGGCAATGGCTGTCATTAAAAAGACAGCAAATAAGCATCGATGAGAATGTGGAGATGATGTTGGTGGAACTGTAAATTGGTGAAGCTACTGGGAAAACAGTGTGGAGTTTCATCAAAAAATTAAAAATAGAACCACATGTGACCCATCACTTTCACTTCTAGCTATTATTGGAAGAAAACAAAGGCACTGTCTGAATACTTGCATGTTGCGTGTACTCTGATGTTCACTGCATCATACGACGATAGTCAATGGAATAGCCTACCTGGAAGCTTTTCATCAAGTGGGCGGTTAGACAAAGGACGCGTGGTGCATATACACACGATGGAGTGTAACTAAGCCACAGAAAAGAAGGAAGCCTTGCCATTTGAGACAACATCAGATCAGATCAGATCAGTCGCTCAGTCGTGTCCGACTCTTTGTGACCCCATGAATCACAGCACGCCAGGCTTCCCTGTCCATCACCAACTCCCAGAGTTCACCCAGACTCATGTCCATCGAGTCAGTGATGCCATCCAGCCATCTCATCCTCTGTCGTCCCCTTCTCCTCCTGCCCCTAATCCCTCCCAGCATCAGAGTCTTCTCCAATGAGTCAACTCTTCGCATGAGGTGGCCAAAATACTGGAGTTTCAGCTTTAGCATCATTCCTTCCAAAGAAATCCCAGGGCTGATCTCCTTCAGAATGGACTGGTTGGATCTCCTTGCAGTCCAAGGGACTCTCAAGAGTCTTCTCCAACACCACAGTTCAAAACCATCAGTTCTTTAGCGCTCAGCCTTCTTCACAGTCCAGCTTTCACATCCATACATGACCACAGGAAAAAACATAGCCTTGACTAGATGGACCTTTGTTGGCAAAGTAATGTCTCTGCTTTTCAATATGCTATCTAGGTTGGTCATAACTTTCCTTCCAAGGAGTAAGCGTCTTTTAATTTCATGGCTGCAGTCACCATCTGCAGTGATTTTGGAGCCCAGAAAATAAAGTCTGACACTGTTTCCACTGTTTCTCCATCTATTTCCCATGAAGTGATGGGACCGGATGCCATGATCTTTGTTTTCTGAATGTTGAGCTTTAAGCCAATCTTTTCACTCTCCACTTTCACTTTCATCAAGAGGCTTTTTAGTTCCTCTTCACTTTATGCCATAAGGGTGGTGTCATCTGCATATCTGAGGTTATTGATATTTCTCCTGGCAATCTTGATTCCAGCTTGTGTTTCTTCCAGTCCAGCATTTCTCATGATGTACTCTGCACATAAGTTAAATAAACAGGGTGACAATATACAGCTTTGACGAACTCCTTTTCCTATTTGGAACCAGTCTGAGATAACATGGATGGACCTAAAGGGTAGTATGCTAAGTGAAATGAATCAGAGAAAGCCAAGTACTATATGATTTCACTTATATTTGGAATATAGAAAACAAGCAAATGAACAAACATAACAAAACAGAAACAGACAAGTAGTTACAGAGAAGAACAGCTTGCTGTAGAAGGGCAGGGTGCGTGGTGGAGGATGAGCGAAACAGGTGAGGGGGACTAACAGCAACACGCTTGCAGCTAAAAAGTGGATGAAACAGGGTGAGATGTATGTCGTGGGGAACGGAGTCAGTAATATCGTAATAGCTTTGTATGGTGACAGATGGTAACTAGACTTATCGCGGTGATCACTTAGAATGTTTAGAAACAGCAAATCACTATGTTGTGCTCCTGAAACTAACACAGTGTGAAGAGTTGATACTTCAGTTTAAAAAAAAAAAAAAGGTAATTGAGAAAAGAGAACCTTTGCAATTTACTTAATATCATTGCCTGGCTTTAATCTTAGGATAATAGTCAGTTCCGCTAGCTTTTAATGCTAAATATCTTCTTTCTATGTTTGCTGGCCTAAAGAATTTGTTTTATCCTCTCCAAACAAACAAACAAACAAAAGCTTAAAGAAAGTGCTTGCTGTCGGAGCTGATCTGCAGAATCAATCGTATTGTTTGCTGGACTAGAAGAGCCGTGGTATTTTGACCCTCAGAGCACTTTTGTTGGAAACCTTTCCTGTGGCTTCACCAGCTGCTTCCAAACGCGACCTCCACTCACCACTGAGCATTTGGAGCCTGCTCCCCTGCCCCCCAGAGAAGGCGATGGCGCCCCACTCCAGCACTCTTGCCTGGAAAATCCCATGGAAGGAGGAGCCTGGTGGGCTGCAGTCCATGGGGTCGCTAAGAGTTGGACACAAGTGAGTGACTTCACTTTCACTTTTCACTTTCATGCATTGGAGAAGGACATGGCAACCCACTCCAGTGGTCTTGCCTGGAGAATCCCAGGGACGGGGGAGCCTGGTGGGCTGCTGTCTATGGGGTCACACAGAGTTGGACACGACTGAAGCAACTTAGCAGCAGCAGCCCCCTTCCCCCCGCTTTATGCAGACTGGAAGGGCAGAACTCACCTTCTCTTTCTGAGGACAGGTGAATTGAGTTCTGGCTTTTAACTGTAGATGTTTGGGTAAGACAATATAGCTGTCACCCACTAGCCCTGTGGTGACCTACAAGTAGGAACTTTTATGTATTTTGCTAAGAAAACATAAATCCCATGAACTTTTTAGCATGGCCAAAAGTCAAACTGAGAAAAACCTTTCAAACTGACATTAAAAAACCATGGCAAGACTCTTTCACGTCAATCAACGAATTATAAAGGGAGGGGTGTTAAGTTTAACAAGAGTGCATCATGGGAAACGTGGGCTGGAGGAAGCACAGGCTGGAATCAGGATTGCTGGGGGAAAGATCAGTAACCTCAGATACGCAGATGACACCACCCTTATGGCAGAAAGTGAAGAAGCACTAAAGAGCCTCTTGATGAAAGCGAAAGTGGAGAGTGAAAAAGTTGGCTTAAAGCTCAACATTCAGAGAACGAAGATCATGGCATCCGGTCCCATCACTTCATGGGAAATAGATGGGGAAACAGTGGAAACAGTGTCAGACTTTAGTTTTCTGGGCTCCAAAATCACTGCAGATGGTGACTGCAGCCATGAAATTAAAAGACGCTTACTCCTTGGAAGGAAAGTTATGACCAACCTAGATAGCATATTGAAAAGCAGAGACATTACTTTGTCAACAAAGGTCCATCTAGTCAAGGCTATGGTTTTTCCAGTGGTCATGTATGGATGTGAGAGTTGGACTATAAAGAAAGCTGAGCGCAGAAGAATTGATGCTTTTGAACTGTGGTGTTTGAGAACACTCTTGAGAGTCCCTTGGACTGCAAGGAGATCCACCCAGTCCATCCTAAAGGATATCAATCCTGGGTGTTCATTGGAAGGACTGATGTTGAAGCTGAAACTCCAATACTTTGGCCACCTGATGCGAAGAGCTGACTCATTTGAAAAGACCCTGGTGCTGGGAAACATCGAGGGCAGGAGGAGAAGTGGACGACAGAAGATGAGATGGTTGGATGGCATCACCGACTCGATGGACATGGATTTGGGTGGACTCCGGGAGTTGTTGATGGACAGGGAGACCTGGTGTGCTGTGGTTCATGGGGTCGCAAAGAATCGGACACGACTGAGCGACTGAACTGAACTGAACTGATTAATTTTAACAGTCCAGCTTCCCCTTCACTGACCCCCCAACCCTCACCCACCCCACCCCAGACACATTCAAAAGGCAAGTTCATGCTAAGATGCCATGATTATCACAAGGTAATAAACAAGGGACAAAGTATCAGGCTACTTCTTGTTTGAAGAATGAGAGCTGGACTGTGAAGAAGGCTAAGCACCAAAGAATTGATGCTTTTGAACTGTGGTGTTGGAGAAGACTCTTGAGAGTCCCTTGGACTGCAAGGAAATGCAACCAGTCCATTCTGAAGGAGATCAGCCCTGGGATTTCTTTGGAGGGAATGATGCTAAAGCTGAAACTCCAGTACTTTGGCCACTTCATGCGAAGAGTTGACTCATTGGAAAAGATTCTGATGCTGGGAGGGATTGGGGGCAGGAGGAGAAGGGGACGACAGAGGATGAGATGGCTAGATGGCATCACAGACTCGATGGATGTGAGTCTGAGTGAACTCTGGGAGTTGGTGATGGACAGGGAGGCCTGGGGTGCTGCAATTCATGGGGTCGCAGAGTCAGACACGCCTGAGTGACTGAACTGAACCGAACAAGGTCCCTATTGACCCATCAGCTCCCTTTTCAGTTCAAATTTCGAAATATTTTCTCAAATGGTCGTGCATTTGACATGTGGGAGTAACATCTGGAGGGAGTGCTTAAGTTTTTGGAGGAGCAGAATCTGTCGCAGCAGCAAGCTGATGTCCAGGAGCACTCATAGGAACTGGGAGCTGGCTAATAAAGGAAGCTCTGCAGTGATCCACGCCCACGTCTGCATTCCCCAGGGGCCTCAGGAGCCGTTACTGTAATCATTTCCCTCTGTCTTTGCAGGAAAAAGACTGAAGTGTGCCACGGCTTTGGGAAACCATCAGAGTCAGTATTTATTTACAGCTCCTAAGAGAAAGCTATAAAGGAAATGTTTGAGTATTACACCAGTCGTTAACCTGATTACAAATTGGTGGGTGCCTTTAGAATATCACTGGCATGTGTTAAGATTAATTTTAAACTTGATCTAAGAGCTTTAGAGTTTTTAGCTTCTGCTTTATATTATCTGGGAGGAAAGGAACAGAACTGATAGCAACTTCCGTTTTTCCTTTGTGCTCGCCTATTCCCCCGGCGTGGAGACCATTGCACTTCTGTTCCTTGTTTTCGTCACTCCATTTGCGTTCAGCGTCTATGTATAAACCTGAGCTTATTCTAAGATAGTGGGGAACAAAGAGACAACTTCTGTACTTCTGGATTTATTTTATGTAGCATCTGTCAAGAAAATGCTACATCTCTATCTGTATATAAAATATTATATATGTATGTATTGTATAAACATTTTAAAAAGACATTTATTAAAAACTGGAGGTTTTGAGTGCCCAAAGTAAAACCTCAAGAGCTTGCTCAAATTCTGAGATCATGGGATGGACGAGGAGCTGTTTTTCAAATGTGCTACTTCTCCAGATGCATTATAGCAAATAGGAGTGGGGTTTCCTGGCAATGAAATGGGACAAAATCCCAAGAAACAGATTTTAGAATAAAGGAAAAACAAAAGAGGTGAGATAGTGTGAGCAGTTAGCTTTAGCTGTGTAACAAAAACCAAAAAATTTTCAATGGCACTCTTTGGCCGGGACAGTCCTGCTGAACTCAGACTGGCTGGCGTGGCCTTGGCCCCAGGCTGCAGGCTCCACTCACGTCTGACCCAGGTGGCTCTCAACCTTCTCCATTCACGTCTGACCCAGCCAGTGGGCTGCCCAGAACTTGTTCATTTCATGCCGACAGTAGAAGCTCAAGGGCATAGCCCAACCGCACCAGTCTCTGTGAAGATCATGCTTGTTAACACCACATTGACCAAAGCAAGTCCCATGGACCCTTGCAAAGTTAAGGGGATGCGTATATAGTTCTCCCGTAAGTGGAGAGAAAGGGGTGTCTATTAGATGAAATATGATCTAGTCCTCCACAAATGATCTGCAGGAAATCCTGAATATATTGTTTTTTTTATCTTGTGTTAAGAGGCTGGCTTGATGCCTCAGTTGTTCAGATGAGGCTAGAGAAATAGGGAAGGACTCATAGGTCATGTAAATAACAAAAGCAACGATAACAACGATGCGTGACATTTATGAAGGCAGGAGGCTGCAGGCCATGCTAATGATACGTAACGATAGTAAAAGTAGCATACGTACTTACCATGCCTTAGACAGCGTTCTAAGCATTTTACAAAATCAACGCATTTAATCCTCTCAGCAAGCCTATGAAGTAGATGCAGTTTTTAGATGAGGAAAAGGGGACACAGAGAAATGAGGTGGCTTGCCCAAGGCCACTAACTCTAGAAAGTGGTGTGCAGAGATTTAAACCCACGAGGTCTGTCTTGAAAGTCTGTTCACAACCCTCCCCCTCCTCCTGTGGTTTTGTGAGCCGTGGGCTGACACAATCTAATTTACATTTTGAAAGATCGTTTTAGATTCTTTTGGTAGGGAGAGGGAGAAAAACGTGGAAGCGATGTCTGTTAGAATGTCATTTCTCAAAGTGTAGTCCTTGGCAGCAAGTCTGAATGTACTATGAACGAGAAGTCAATGTAGAAACGGACACGGAAGCATGTAGGAACTCAGAGAAGATCTGACGTTGTTTCAAGACTCAGGTGCATGATCATTTTCCTAGCAATCCGTTTTTATTGAACGTTACAAAAATGTGGGTTCATAATGGATTGGAAATTCAACACAAAACAGAACAAAAGAAAAAATGAAAAACAACTTCTCCTTTAGCCTGAGAACCCTTGGAAAGAAGGTGAGTGTCTTCATCCCCGCTTATGTTTAGTGACCAGGCCTTCAACCAGGATGGAGCTTGTAGAGATCAAGAGAAGTGGATGGATTGGGTGAAAATTTGAAGGGTGGATTTGTTCTAATTATCAACATCTCACAGAGGTTAAGAAAGAGGTCAGACTTAGACCAGCGTGCTGTGTGCAGCAGTGGTTTTAAGGAAAAATTATAAAGGAATACAATTCTATTTGGAATCCAGGAAGTAGAAACTTAGACGAAAATTTTGGTGGTTTTCAGGGCGGGTGCAATGTTTGTTTACGGTTTTAGGGTGATCAGCTTGGTTTGCCTGGGACTTTCCCAGTCTGGGCACCGGAACCACATCGTAAAAGTCCCTTCAAGTCCCAAGCAAGCCAAGATGGTTGGTCCAAACTTGATTCTATATTGTAAATTTTATTTTTATATTAATGCATATCTTTTCCCAGTTTGCTAGGACCCATCTCGTGAGGCTCTCCACTCTTGGAATAATGGCATGAGAAAGGAGGATTTAGTAAGGTCTCCTTAGAAGAGATTTCAAAAGTGGAAAAGATATGAGACAGGAATAAAATGAGATGCTAATTATTCAGATAGCTCCTGGAATCTTTTTTCTGCAACCAGGTTTCACACACAGTCTTGACTTTTCTGATTCCTCCTTTTCCAGAGGGCAGAGGAAGCAACAAAGGAAATGACTGGGTTACATGGGAGAACTGGTCGGGAGCATGAGTGTGCTGGACAGGGAAAGAGGGTGTGAGAGGCTGTGAGAATGTGTGTGCTCATTCTCAGAGTGTGTGCAAGTGGAGAGACAGAACATGGCGGCAAGGGCCCATGGCCTCGCTTCAGCTTTTCAGAGATGCCCAGTTAGCTAATGTGCTTCGGTCCCCGTGCTGTTTCAGCTGCCGGCTCTGGTACAGATTGGGTCCTCATGAAAGGTCCAGGTCTTTGCTTTTAAATGTGACATTTCTACTTTCTCTCGGACCATGTTCTCGTTCTTGCCTTAGGGGACTATCTTCTTTTGGAGGGCCAGATATATCTCCTAAATTCCATATGCATATTAGGGGTCTGCTGAAAAGGATCGTGCCAAACCATGATCTCATCACCTTTTCTCAAGGGCCAAGAGTGACTCTGGGACTAAGACCACCCCTCTACTTAGCCTGATGGCACCATCGCTTGAGTTTCCCTCCCTGCACCCTTGCCCCCTTAACATCCCCCCACACCGCCCATCTTGGTCACCTATTTCCATCACCGGGGGTGAAGATGATGCTTCATCTGGATTTGAGAGCACCCACTGGATCTGAGCGTGCACCCACTAAGCAAAACCTCCAGGCCTAGAAACTCTTGAGTACTGACACCAGCTCCAATCAATACTCTTTGGACATTCAATACTGGATTACTGGTTATTCCTCTTTGAGGGCCAGCCTGATGCACTCCAGTGACGACAGCTGGCCCTTACAAAATGCAGAGGACAAAGACCAGCTGTGTAGCCACCAGACAAAGGAGGAAGAGGACAGCTGCCAGGACACATGGCGCAATGTCACCAGAAAGCAGAGCGGGCAGGACGGCTTGACTCTGTGTGCACTTCCGACTTCCCGCTCAAGAATAACTGTCAACTGCAGTTAGGAGCCTGGTGGGCTGCCGTCTATGGGGTCGCACAGAGTCGGACACGGCGACTTAGCAACAGCAGCAGCAGCAGTTAAGAGAGGACTGATGTCTGGGACAGATGATGAGCAGTGAGAGGGCACCTCTGAATTTAAAAGGAAATTGTCATATGTTCAAGGAAATTACTCCAGGATACTGACAGAGTTTTCATATGGCACTATTTAATCTTTTTTCATTTGTATTAAGATGCATTTTATTATATAAGTAATACATTAATATAATGTACTAATAGTATTAGTATAGTATAACAATATACTAATGGATACTGGATGACTGTGATGAGTTCTTTAAAATCTAACATCCAGTGATACCTGTCCCAAGAGCATTGCTGCCTGGGTAAGTTTGCTAACGGTGCTCTTTCTGTTGTTCTTATCCATTTAATAGCTTTATCCTCAACTCTGGAGACTGAGGATTTCCCTGGTGGCTCAAATGGTAGAGAGTCTGCCCGCAATATGGGACACCGCGGTTCGATCCCTGGATGGGGAAGAGCCCCTGTGGAAGGAAACGGCAGCCCACTCCAGGATTCTTGCCTGGAGAATCCCACGGACAGAGGAGCCTGACAGGCTATAGTCCACGGCGTTATGAAGAGTCGGACTCGACTGAGCAACTAACACTTTCACTTTCTGGAGACTTAGAAATTGATAACATTATCAAAGACATGTGTGGAGAGATGGGTAATATACAAGATTGTAGAATCAGGCATTCAAGAGCATCTCAGGGGATCCAATAATAGACCAAAACAAATAAGGTAAAACTTAACAAGGATTATTTAAAGTCTAGCATTTGGGGGTAAAAAAATCAATTGTACAGGTGCAGAAGGAGGGTAATCAGGTCTGACAGCAAATTATGTGAAAATGACTTGAGGGTTTGAGTTGATTACAAGATCAATATGAGCCAACAGTGTTTCCCTTATAAAAACAAAACCGAAAAGTAACAAGTGCAATCTCAGGCCATGTTTATATAAATATAGTCCTAGTAATGGACATAATAGTCTCAGGAAACTTTGCACCGTGAAGAGAACATGGGAAGTATTTTGGTTTTGTCTTAAGCATTTTATTTAGTTGAGATTGTCACATTTTAAGAGGCGCATTAGATACTAGGCAGAATGTTGAGGATACCATAAACAATTCATTTTTGCAAACTATGTGTTTTGGAAGCTGACAATGTTCTTGGCCCTGTCCTGGGTGTTAGGGGTGTACTAGTGAACAAGTGTATCCCTGCGTGCGTGCCAAGTCACTTCACTCGTGTCTTTACAACCCTGTGGACTGTAGCTTGCCAGGCTCCTCTGTCCATGGGATTCTCCAGGCCAGAATACTGAAGTGCGTTGCCATTCCCATCTCCAGGGGATCTGCTCAACCCTGGGATAGATCTCACATCTCACGTCTCCTGCGTTGGCAGGTGGGTTTTTTTTACCACTAGCACCACCTGGGAAGCCCAAGTAAACATACCAAAATGGCACACCAAAATCCATGCCATCTGGAGTTATCAAAGGAAGTGGGATAACTTACTTTAAAAAGGAGTTTATATATATATATATATATATATATATATATTTCTCCATCATAAACCGGCATCTGGAAAGTCGTTTTCGTTTATTCTTGGCTGTTCTGGGTCTTCCCTGCGGCGCGTGGACTGCCTCTGGTCGCAGAGAGGGGGGCTGCTCTCTGGTTGTGGCAAACGGGCTTCTCACGTGGCAGCTTCTCCTGGCAGAGAATGGGCTCCGGGCCACGCAGGCTGCAGCGGCTGTGACACGTGGGCTCAGCAGCTGTGGCCCCCGGGCTCCAGAGCACAGCTCAGTGGTTGCACCTCCCTGGGCTTAGTTGCTCCGTGGCATATGGGATCCTCCCAGATCAGAGATCGCACATTGGGCAGGAAAATTCTTTACCATGGAGCCACCGGGGAAGCCCCTGAAATATTTTATGATGTTTGGTTATCATACAAATTTTGAGCAGTACAGAAAGTTGAAAAGAAGTGGAAAAAGATCGCTCATAATCCCACTACTCATTGGTACTCATATTTTCCACTGCTTTTAGTCTATGCTGTTCTTCAAGAACCCAGAGCCAGTGTGGGGAGAGTGAGTGCTTTGCGTTGCCATATCTAGATGAGCTTTATCATTTTCATCCACAATGGATGGGTCAGAACTGGTACAAGTCCTGTGAAGGAAATGTAGTCTAGCTTAGTCCCTTTTTTAAAAGGTATTTTCTACCATAATCAGGACCATTTGTTGCGTCCTTGGCATTCTAATTGGCTTTGCTTTGGTTGTGATTTGGTGTATCTGATATTAGAAACGTCATTCTTTATTTAAAATTATTTTTCAGACCCGAGCAAGTTAGGTTGCCCCTGTCTTTCTATAGTTGCCATTTTCTCTTGGTAGTTTGCACACAGAATTCTGTTTGGGCTGACTTTGGACTCCTGGGTTAGCTGAGTGCTTCACCTCCTCGTTTCCTTCAGCGATCCTAACCTGGGTGGTTTTTACCGTCTGTGTTTCACCAGGCGCAGCCTAGTGGACATGGCACTGCTGTCTGGGCTCGTGAGAGTGCTTTGATGTTCGTGGGGGAAGCTTATTTTCTGCCCTTCTCTCTAGCCCCCTAGACTTCCTTTCCAGTCCCACTCACTGTTTCTCTGCTTCTTCAATTGTGCTGTAATAACATCTTCTCTCGCACACGATTCCAACTTGTCACTTTCAGAGAGCAACCAGGTTCCCACCTTCTGTGGCTCTGTTTGCCTCGTGATTCCTCCATGGGCTGATCCCCGATCCTTTTCAGTCCCTCCAGACAGGCTTGTTGAACTGGATCCCTCCACGCTTCATTAAGGGGATGACAAGACGTCTCTCCTGAAACTGTAAACTTGGGGATTTCCCAAAGCTTGCAAAATAGCATTTAATGGAGGGTAACTGCAGCGCCCCAACTCAAAGACAAAGGTGACCAAATCCTTACGATGATAGACACAAAAGAACGTCCTTGTTTCCACAATAGTGTTGTGGCTTAATAACCTAACAGGTTGTTCTTACCAAAGTAGTGATAATTAGGTATTTGACCTGTAATTCTTTAGAAACATTTTCCAGTATAATCTGTGTGGTAAATCTGCATTTGTGTTCATTTTAATCCAGACACCAGAGGGAGTTGCTGAATGACACCCTCCAGAATTGAGTGGCCAGCATTTAATCAAGGGGCTACCTTCCAGAGACAGCTACTCTGAGCAGTTGACTTGATTTCTGATCGATACCACAGGCTTTGTTAATGAGTACATGATGGGCTAGAAATAGACTATTTTTTGGTGAAATTAGTGGTCTAGATAGAGGAATTGTCTAGAAGACAGACCCGACTCTTGCATGAACAGGGCAAGGCTGAAATTCAGCTCGGACATGTTTGGTGTGCTTATGCTTGTGGTTTTTATTCAGTCTCCTTTCTCCCTGGGTGATTGTGCTATATGTGACGTTGAACATGTGAGCATTGCATCTTGGAATAAGATAAGAATGAGAGAGTCTTCAGTCTGTAACCTTCGGGATGGCAACAGGCTCTCTGCCTCGGGTTAATTTTAATTGTTTTTAAAGTTTAGTATGTATTTTATTTTGGGCTGTGCTGGGACTTCCTTGCTGGGCGGGCTCTTGGTTAGTCGTGGTGACAGGGGCTGCTCTCCGGTTGCGGTGCGGGGGTGTCTCATGGCGATGGCTCTCTGTCGCAGAGCACAGGCTTTCTCTGTGTTCCTCAGCACCTGTGCCTCGCGGGCTCGGCGGTTGCAGCTCATGGGCTCTACAGCGCAGGGTCAGAAGCTGTGGCGCAAGGGCTTAGCTACTCCTCAGCCCGCAGGATCTTCCCAGATGGAACCCGTGTCTCCTGCACTAGCAAGCAGGTTCTTTACTACTGGGCCCCAGGGAGGCCCTCTGCACTGGGTGACAAACGCTCCGTGATCACAGTTGTTCAGCAGCCCCGAACAATGCCCGGAGTGTGGTTCCTAAGCTGTCCTTCTTCCAGCCAGTAATTGGAAAGTTGTTGGTTGCCTAACTTTGTCTGAGAATTACAGGAGTCCGGGTGTTTGAATTTTGACATATTGGCTTGGGAAAGACATTACTATAAGATGCTGTCAGACTTCTATAAAGACAGAGAACCAGAATTTCACCCAGTTTAAAGACAGGGTACATGAGTGTCTTGGGACAGCCTGCTAATTGAAATGGCAGGGTTCTGTCAGACACTTGCTTTCTTTGTTACCTTGTAGGGAGATTTTAAGACGACCTAGAGCTATCTCCTGTCTCTCATTAGGGATTCTTCCCCTGCAGTCTCTGGACCTTTTGTGCAGGTAGAATTCAGAGTCTATGGTCTTGGATGTGAAAACAATTCCATTTTCATCTTCACTAACTGTAACATAAATACAGAATTCCCTCCAGTTGTGAGTGTGCGACACATCCCGGTTTGGCTAACTTCCCTTTGTCACTAATAGAAGCCACGTTTGTGTTCATGACATTGCTGATGTTGTAGATATCTCAACATGTTATTTAATCTCATTCAGTTCAGTTCAGTTCAGTCGCTCAGTCGTATCCGACTCTTTGCGACCCCATGAACTACGGCACATCAGGCCTCCCTGTCCATCACCAACTCCCAGAGTTTACCCAAACTCATGCCCATTGAGTCGGTGATGCCATCCAACCATCTCATCCTCTGTTGTCCCCTTCTCCTCCTGCCTTCAATCTTTCCCAACATCAGGGTCTTTTCAAATGAGTCAGCTCTTCCCATGAAGTGGCCAAAATATTGAAGTTTCAGCTTCATCAGTCCTTCCAATGAATACCCAGGACTGATTTCCTTTAGGATGGACTGGGTGGATCTTCTTGCAGTCCAAGGGACTCTCAAGAGTCTTCACCAACAGCACAGTTCAAAAGCATCAATTCTTCTGCGCTCAGCTTTCTTTATAGTCCAACTCTCACATCCATACATGACTACTGGAAAAACCATAGCCTTGACTAGACAGACCTTTGTTGACAAAGTAATGTCTCTGCCTTTTAATATACTGTCTAGGTTGGTCATAACTTTCCTTCCAAGGAGTAAGCATCTTTTAATTTCATGGCCGCAATCACCATCTGCAGTGATTTTGGAGCTCATAAAAATAAAGTCAGCCCCTGTTTCCATTGTTTCCCCATCTATTTGCCATGAAGTGATGGGACTGGATGCCATGATCTTAGTTTTCTGAATGTTGAGCTTTAAGCCAACTTTTTCACTTTCCTCTTTGACTTTCATCAAGAGGCTCTTTAGTTCTTCACTTTCTGCCATAAGGGTGGTGTCATCTGCATATTAATCTCAGGATCACTTTGAAATTACAGCAGTAGCAGAACCACTAGTAGGTTCAGTTTTAATTTATTAACAAGGACTCTGTATTTTTATATCACAAATATTTAAAAAATTTTCAGCAACTGTATTTCAATATATTTTGCTTTCTTTATAATCCCTATGCCTTTTACTTTATGCATTTAAAAATGTCATTCTAAGAAGACATAAGAATGATTAAGAACATCTGCTTTCTAAAGGCAATTGATATACATATTTTCAAAATATGAAGTATAGTTAATTTATAGTGTTATGTTAGTTGCAAGGGTACAGCAAAATGATAGCTTTATATATACGTATGTTTTTCGGATTCTTTTTTATTATAGGTTATTACAAGATAACGAATATAGTTCATTGACTTGAATGCACAAGATGTATGTATATATATAGACACACACACAGACACACACACATGATGAATTAGCACTCATCTGTAACAAAGAATGAAATGTTCCCAATTACAGCAACATGGATAGACCTAGAATTGTCACACCAAGTGAAACGAGGCGATTGATAGTCACAGCGAAACCCCTATATTGTTGTTCAGGACTAAAGTGACAAACGTCAGTTCCCAGCAGTGGACAATCTACAGGGTGAACGGGTGCTGTGGGGGTAAGGCCTACGGAAACAGCGTGGGTGCAGGTTAGAGCCCTCATGTTGCGCCTGGGCCGGATGATTCTAGGCTGGGTTAGACATGTATCAGGGTTCTAGCATGCGAGGAGGTACGTCTGGGGCTGGGGCACAGCTGCACGTCTGGGGCAAGACCTGTGCCCTTGCTTGGTGGAGGGAGGGGGGAAGATGGCGTCTGTCTGCTTTCTTTTCCTGTCAGGCAGTCTTGCTTTCATATCTCAATTTAATTTTTTTGTGACAATTTTTCATTCTTTATTTTTATTTTTTTAATTAAAGTAGAATTGGTTTGTAATGTATTAGTTTTAGGTATACAGTAAAATGGTTCAGTTACATATGAATATGTGTATATATATGTGTGTGTATATGTGTTTATATATACATATATTTTTCAAATTCTTTTCCCTTATAGGTTATAACAAAATATTGAGTAGAGTTGCCTGTGCTATACAGCAGGTCCTTGTTGGTTATCCATCTTATACACAGTAGTGTGTGTATGGTAATCCAAACTCCTGGTTTATCCCTCCCCGACTTCCCCTTTGGTAACCACAAGCTTGTTTTCTGTATCTGTGAGTCTGTCTTGTAAATAAGTTCACTTGTTTCTTTTTTTATGATAGATCCCACAGATAACTGATATCACATGGTATTTGTCTTTCTCTGTTTTCACCATAAACACCATCATGTAAATGCATTAATCTAGAAATTATTGAGAAGGTACTAATTTTGGAAAATGTGTTGAGAAGGAGACACCCCTTTCCACCTAGTCTACTTTTGGGAAGTAAATTCTGGGAAGTAAATAAAGTCTATGGGACTATACGGAATGTCTTTCACAATGTTTTACAGAGCAGCTTTCTATTTTAAAGGATAGAAAGTCTCTACTGAGTTTGTTGCCATACTGCTTCTGCTTTTTGTTTTGGGTTTTTGGCCGTGGGGCGTGTGGGATGAGTTCCCTGACCAGGTGTTGAACCCGCACCCTCTGTGTTGGAAGGCGAGGTCTTAACCCCTGCACCACCAGCTTGTCCATCCATTTCACTTTTAAACTTAGGAAAATGCTGGACTTAACCAACTGAACTGATTTTACAACTCACTGCTACATCAGAATCTGAAGTTTGAAAAAAATATTAGCCTAGGTCAGGTTGGCTTTTTGATTTCTAGACACAGTTCAGAAATGACGCGCTCCATTTTCTCCTCCTCTCTCTGTGGCACTTATTTGTGAAACAAATTGAGGGAAGGGGCTATCTGGACGACCTGACGTTAAGTACTTCCTAAATGCTGATAACATTACATGTTTTGTTATCTTGTCTACTCGCCTCTAGCCAGTCTTGAGGAGTAGAAAAATCTCAGCTTCATCAAGGCTGAAGTGCCCTCTCCTTTTTCTTTCTCGCTTCTGTGTCCCCAGCACATGAAAAAGTGACTGCTATATACCAGGCACCCAGGAACCAAGCTGAATTGATCTCCTCACCTCCAGGAATTCTGAAGTTCAGAGGGATGTGTGACTCCCTCAGTGTCTCAAGGAGTCAAGGATGGGCACCGTGGCTTACGAGGACCTGCCCAGTGCCCAGGTCGTGGGCGTGTGCCGACAAGAGGCGCCCTGTGCGTGTGGACTGCTTTCGTGTGCTGGGACGTTTGGTGCACTGGGGAGACCAGCTGGGCCCCTTTGCTTAGTTCCTGCGTCTGGACAAATGTGTCCTTGAGCAACAAAATACAAAGAAACTCTAAGGGGCTAAAAGTAACGAGTGCATGTGCAGTTGGAGCAAATTATGGACAAAAGGGACAAAAAGACAAAAAAGCCCAAGTGTCACTTCTGAAGAGTCAGGAGCAAAAGTGGGGTACTGCGCATGTCCCCTGTACTCAGCACCCCCAAAGGGGCGGGCGGACCACCTAAGACACCCTCCAGCCCACCGCTGGACACCCCCACCCTCACCCTCACAAGGAAGCAGCTCACCTCTCCTCGGGGAGTGAGCCAGGGAAGCTGTTATTTGTTCTCTCTCTCTCTGCTGCAGCAGGGCCCCCAAAGCCTTGCCTAAGCTTCCTGTCTGGCCTCCAGTCAGTTTCTATTGATTAAGGAGAACAAGAACCTTGACTGGTAATTGGTTTAACACCCTGTTTGCAAATAAGATCTGATCCTGAAAGCTTGGGCTATGTTTTTACATTCTTGATTATTCGTTCATGCCGAGGCAGTCAAACCCGAGAGCATATGCATAATTTTGGTCACAAATCACATATTTTGACTAAAAATTTTCCCCCTCACCACCCAAAACAAATATATAACTCTGCATGGCAGTCTGCTAGGAACTTGGCAGACTGGCTCTTGCAGTTATCATGCCGCTGACTTTACTGGAGCTGGGGACTCACCAGGTAAACACAGTCCAAGTCATCCAAGGGGTGAGTCTGAAGACGGGGCACACCCTGGCGGTTCTTCGACAAGGTCTAACCTGGTGGCATGGAGTCTCTGGGATAAGGTCACTGTTTATGCTTTAAGAGGGCAGAGACCTTCTCTACATCGAGACCAAAGCTTTCCACATAAAATCATTCTGGCCAAGAGAAACACTGAGCCAAATTCCCAGCATCTTCTTTCTGCCATCGCTCAGAAAACGCTGGCAAGGGGCTTTCTCCAATAAAGATGGTGCAGCTGCTGGCTGGGTTAGAGTCCCTGCTCCGCTGCCTAACAACAGGCAGCTCTCCGCCCCGGTGACGGGCAGGGGTGGGCAAGGGAACCAAGACATTCAACAGCTACTCACAGGCTTCTGAGATGGAGAAGCTCAGCAACTCCTGAAGCAGCACTGCATCTAGCCACATGAAAAGAAATTTGATTAATGGCTTCGGAAAGTTTGATGGTGGCATCCAAGCTGAGAATACATTTATCAGGATGTGAGGCTGGGCAAATGGCTTCCGGCTGAGCCTGGGATGAACGTCAGAGAAGGACACTCAAGGCATAGTGACTAGTGTCTTACGCCTTTATTTTCTTTTTTTGCATGCAGTCCATTTGTTGGGGCGAGCTCTTAGAATCCATGTCTACTGAAGAAGTGAAGGAGATAGGCTTGTGCAGGGAGAGTAGTTGAATTGCAACACGGTCAACACAACAAGGGCCTCGGTTAATCCTGTGTGAACTCCAGCTGGGAGGAGCCTTCAGAGGGATCTTGAATTGAGGAGGGGATGGTGGGTCTTTTTACTGTGACAGCAACAGAAGTGGCAACCCACTCCAGGATTCTTGCCTGGGAAATCCCAGGGACAGAGGAGCCCGGCAGGCTACAGTCCATGGGAGGGCAAGAGTCGGATATGACTTAGTGACTAGACCAAAACCAGAACAGGTTTTTCGGTGCCATTTCCACCTTAGACCAGTTTCTCATCAGTTTCCTGCACGTTTAGAAGAGGTGGCAGGGTGACCCCCACTGCAGGACTGCAGCGCTCACTCTCCCAGTTGTTCACTCTCCCAGTTGCCTGGAGGGTTGGCTGCCTCCAGCCAACCAGCCAGTCCCTCTCGCGGACTTGTCCTTGGCCAAAGAAGGATGCCTCCCAAGGTCATGCTCCTTCTGAGAGCAGCCTACGCTGACAAATCTGCAGCTGTCTTGTGCCTTTACCTGTGGCTCCCACTGGCTTCGTGCACGGTGGAGGCACAGTTTTGGATACTGAGACCATCAAAATCAGAACGTTTGTGTTTACGGCTCAGTGCACACTTCATTCTTAGAAAGATCTTTGGGAGAAGTGAATAATCAAAATCTGATGAATACAAAATCCGTGTGAAAGGACTTGAGCTTCCTGAGGACATAGTTCCCTGGAGAAGCGCTGTCCCCGTGTCCTCGTTTTCCATCGCAGGGCTCCACCTGCGCTAGAGGTCAGACACGGGACTGGGGCCAGTCTTCTCTGACCACATAAGGGCTCGTCTCTGGCTGAGTAAAAAGAAGGTATTAAGAGTTACTTCGGATCTCCTGCAGGTTCGGTTTCTGAGCCCTTCCGCTTTGCCTGCTTGTTCAGGCAGTGCTTCTGGACCTCCCGGACCTTACTCTTTGGGGAGGACCCAACTGTTGAGCCGTTATCCAGTCTGATGCTGACTGGTCCCTCGATGTCCAGACTCTGTCTCTGTCTCTTTGGTATTCATTTCTCCCATGCTAACTGCTAAGTCACCAGCGGCCAACTCTGTGTGACCCCAAGACGGTAGCCCACCAGGCTCCCCGGTCCCGGGACCCAGGCAAGAACACTGGAGTGGGTTGCCATTTCCTCTCAATGCAGGAAAGTGAAAAGTGAAAGTGAAGTCACTCAGTTGTGTCCGACCAGCGACCCCATGGACGCAGCCCACCAGGCTCCTCTGCATGGATTCCAGCAAGAGTACTGGGGTGTGGTGCCTTGCCTTCTCCATAATTCTCCCATGAACAACCCCAAAGCACTTTATAGCGGCATTCATGTTTGATTTCCTGTATCTGGGCTTTTACCAATAGTCCCTATTTGGTGATGGTTTGCGCTTGGATTTGGGACTCAGAAATGTGTATTAGCATTTTCTTCCTTTGCCAGGGTACTGCCGCCATACTGATGAATAGAAGGGAGTGAGCGTTTCTCTAAAGTCTGCTGTGTGTCAGGCTGCACCGAAGGCTCCAAGGGAACAGACGGAAACAGAAATGGCCGAAAAAGTTTCAATCATAGACGTTTGTCACCTACTGGTAATTTTGTTCATCACAATGGCAGTGTTGCGTGTTTTAATGTAAATATCTGTGTCTATCTATCAGAGATGATCAGGGCTTTTGAACTACTTTATGAACCTTGGGATACTTACAAGATGACAGTGTTTCTGTTCTTCTCTCACATAGTTGAAGTTTATGTATTTTTTGGCCAATTAGGCCCACTTATCTTGTTTGGCAGTCTCTATGAATTTATGGCCCTCTTTTTTCGTTGGGGGGGGGGGGGGGGGCGGGGGGGTTTTTTTTTTGGGGAGCTGGGCGGGGGGGCGCGGGCGGGGGGAAAACATGAATTTAAGTTTTGTCTCTAGCTCCAAGTTTTCCAGAGGCAGACTCTTAAAATGGGTGCTTCCAACCACCAGTTCTTATAACGATAAATTTTGTGTGTGCTAGTGTGGTTTTACACATTATATTTTACGTATTGAAAATCACAATTTTGGAGAGAGCTATGCCTTCATTTTTTCTATCATCTTGCTTTTTGAGATCCAAAATTCATTTTTACTTGACGATGGTAACTTATTTAGATAAAGTCTCACCGTTTTGATAGCGTATTTCTTTTACATATAACAGCTTTAATAAGAAAACTTTATCAAAACAGCAGGTTTGAAGGAATAAAAATTTTTGGATGCATATATCTAAAAACAGTATTAGATTATTAAGGCTATTTTAACATTCGTAGATCTAGTATTTCAATATCGACAGGCATTGTTGAGTTTTTTACCCTAAGCATACTCTCTTGGTCCATCGGGGGCTGTAACAGAATGCCACAGACCCAGTGGCTTATAAACAACAAACATTTATTTCTCACAGGGCCAGATGCTGAGATGCCAAAGATCAAGGTGCCCGCAGATCTGGTGTCTGGTGACGAGCCCTCCTCCTAGCCCATAGACACGTCTTTTTGCTGAGTCCTCACATGGCAGGCTGAAGAAGGGAGTTCTCTTCTGTAAGAGTCCCACCCTCATGACCTAATGACCCCCCAAATGCACTCACACTGGGGGTTAAGATTTAGCAAGTGAACAACCAATCTATATTATACACCAGTACTGACTCTGACTTGATATCACCATTGTCGCTTGACTCATCTGGTGTGTAGGCAAACGTGCCATCACTGTTATCATTGCAAGTTAAAAAAATTTAAAGCCACTTTGTTGTACAGCAGGACCCAACACAATATTGTAACATAATATGTACTCCATTAAAAAATAAATAAAATTTTTTGAAGAAAGCAGTTCTCTATCTCTAAACTTGCTGCTTTTTGGTTTATCTTACCATTACCAAAGGTAGTAGGAATTATTGTGTCCATTGCACAGGTAAGAAAATTAAGGCTCAGAGAAGTAAAGTAACTTCCCAAAGTCTCTGACACAAATCAAGACAAAAATCAAGAGATTGAGTTCTTATGCATCTGAACACTGTTCTTCAAATCTCTTAAAAAGCATAGTGACCTTCTTCAGTTTGACAGGTTTTTTACAAGTTTAGATGATTCTACTCCGATGGACTGCATACCGCTTAGAGCTCCATGTTCTATACCGTCTCTCAGAGCGCCCCAGTTCAGTTGCCCATGGGGATAATCTGCATGTAAGGCACTCTGCAGTGGTGGCTATAGACAAATGCTGGTGTCCTCAGCCCGAATCTGTGTGTTGTCATCTAGTGGATGACTTGATGGCTTTAGGAGGTGTGCCCAGGCTGAAGCCCGTGGCTCTGGTATAAGAAGATGGTCACCATACTCCTGGCCAGTTATCTCTTCCTTCATCTTGTCTCCTCTATTTCTATTTCGCTTGGTTTCACACTTCACTCCCCACCCAGTGACCTGACATTTTTTTACTGGCAATGCATTTGGGGCTGACTGCACCCATTTGGTAGAATATGGATGTCACAGGGATCCTACCCAGGGGTGAGGGAACTCCTGTACTTGTCTGCTAACTCTTATCCATCATGGTTTGAGGGCTGGGAGAAGCATGAATTCCCAGCATCTGTTGCCTATAGGGACGTACACATGTGAGCAGTAAGGAGCTGGCCGGTGTACCTGGGCATTTTAAATGCCAAAGAGATGAGACTCCGACACTGAGCACATCTCCTACCTGTGAGTCTCCTGAAGTAGCATTTAATTATTTAGGGAGTGAATATACACAGTCTATCTAACGTTGTCTCCAGGAGGAGAAGATTAAAACAAGAATGACAATATTAGAAGGCGAAGGTCATTGAGGGGCGTATAGGGAAAACTTTCTAGGGGTGCCTTCCTTTGCTTATACACACAAGCATAGTATTCTGCCATCAGACATGTTTTTCCCCCACACCAAGTAATCTCTGTAACATCAGATGGATGTCCTGCAATTTAATTAAATTCTGATACTGATCTGAGTTAGTGCAGCCCCATACGTTAAGGGCTAATCCCATAAGACTGCCCTCATTTTAAAAGTCAATAGTAAGTAGTAAGTCTCCAGGTTGAGGTCCTAAGACCCCTCCTTGGATTGAATCACATGGTAGAACCACTCAGAGAATGAGGAAAACACATTCACCAGTTTATTGAGTAATAAAGGCTATGATAAAGGATGCAGATGAACAGCCAGATGAAGAGATACTCACAGGAAGACTGGAAGGGTCCCAAGCAGCTCCTGTCCCTGTTGGGGCCCCACCCCTCTGGCACGTAGCTCTGCCAACATCCTGGAGGTTCTCTGAACACCGTACTTCAGGGATTTTTGTGGAGGTTTCATCATGAGGGCATGATCTATTAACTCAGTTCTCAGCCCCTCTCCACTCTTTGGAGAATGTTCACAGCAAGTCTAGGGGTTATACAGGGTCTGTTACAAACACGTATCCCAGCAGGTTGCTGTGAGAATTAAAGTTACACACATATAGCTTCCCAAAATTTATACTTTCTTAGGATTAACATCAATGGGGATACTACTAGTTGCTAGATACTTCTAGTTGGACATGATTCTTGGAGGGAGGCATTCACAAGAGCATAACTTAGAGAAGACCAGTATCCCAAAGGGTTCCATTGGGTATATTTTTAAGAGACTGCATTAGAATTTTGCCCGTCATCTAAAATATGTGACTTTCTTGGCTCCATTTATATCAACCCTTTTCACCTAAACCTTAACAGACATTTAGCAATCCTGATATTAAATTCAAGAATAAAGCAAATACCAGTGCATTTATTTTAGAGGGAGAAAGAACCAGCTGGATTTACATGTGTATGACGAGAAACAGAAGGAGCCAGGTTCTAACCCTGTTACAAATCAAGAACTTGGGTGGGAAAGGCGCACACAGATTAATTCACAGGATCCTGCCAACATTGCTACTTTAAAAATGGCACTTACAGGCTCTCTGGCAAAACAAAAGTGAAACCACTGGAAGGGCTCCAGCCTCAGGCTTGTAAAACCACCAGAGAGGGAATCCAATAAACAGAGGCACATTTCGACCTGGAACCCCACCTCCTCCCCACACTCCTCCACCATCCTACGCATCCCAGTACTTACAAAAATATTCAAACTTGGTTTACGAAACCATGACCTCAGCCCACACTCACCACAGCCACAACCTCTTATCTCCTCTCCTTTGGCTGTTCCCCAGCACCCTGACTTCTGCCTGGCTTCGCAGGCCTCGCGAGTCAGAGCGAAGCTTGTCTTCAGTGGAGTCGCTCAGGAAGGACGTCACGTGGGATGGCGCCTGTGTTGCAGCGCTCATGACCTTCATCCATATCTGGGTCCATTCTTCGGCTTCCAAAGAAGGACGAGTCAACCAGCTGGGAATCCCTATGGTGGCGTCCTTTGTTTATTCCAAATATTTTGAATTCTATTCTATGCCAAGCAATGTGCCAAGCGCCAAGGATACAGCGGGACCTGGTCCCAGCTCTTAGGGGGAGTCTGGCAGGGAGACAAACGGGCACACAGGAGTGCCGGGCACCGTGCAGACACACAGGAAGGGAAGCAGGCAGGAGTGGTCAGGAGAGGGCCCTTGAAGAAGGTGGCTGTTCGCCCTTCTGTAAAGTGAAGGTGGAGAAGGCAGATGTGAAAGGAATGGAGGGAATAACATATGCAAAGTCCTGGGGGGAACATCCATATTAATTTGCCAACGAGGCTATTTTGAGAGTTAGGAGGGCACTGTGTCCATGGGTCCTGAATTCCTGACCCACAAGCTGCAGGAGTTAAGGAAGTCCAGCAGGGCTGGCAGAGGCAACAGACAGACCAGGGTGTGCTGTGCTGGGCAAGCAGAGTGTATTTGAAATTTGAGTTTGAACGTCTTTAGGAACTAAGAGGTTTTTTGTTTGTTTGTTTTGCGCTTTGCCCCCATCCTGATACTTTCTAGTGCTGTCAACAAGTGGTTTACAAACTACACTACCTCCCTGACTTTTGGCAGATCCTGACCCCTCGGTTCAGTCTCTCAGTCGTGTCTCTGCAACCCCATGGAGGGCAGCACGCTAGGCCTCCCTGTCCATCACCAACTGCTGGAGTTTACTCAAATTTATGTCCATTGAGTTGGTGGACCATCTCATCCTCTGTCTTCCCCTTCTCCTCTTGCCTTCAATCTTTCCCATCATCAGGGTCTTTTCCAATGAGTCAGCTCTTTGCATTAAATGGCCAAAGTATTGGAGTTTCAGCTTTAGCATCAGTCCTTCCAATGAATCTTCAGGACTGATTTCCTTTAGGATGGACAGGGTGGATCTCCTTGCAGTTCAAGGACCCTCAAGAGTCTTCTCCAACACCACAGTTCAAAAGCATCAATTCTTCGGCACTCAAGACTTCTTCACAGTCCAACTCTCACATCCATATATGACCACAGGAAAAACCATAGCCTTGACTAGACAGACCTTTGTTGGCAAAGTAATGTCTGCTTTTGAATATGCTATCTAGGTTGGTCATAACTTTCCTTCCAAGGAGTAAGCGTCTTTTAATTTCATGACTACAGTCACCATCTGCAGTGATTTTGGAGCCCCCCAAAATAAAGTCTGACACTGTTTCCTCATCTATTTGCTATGAAGTGATGGGACCAGATGCCATGATCTTGCTGCTAAGTCACTTAGTCGTGTCCGACTCTGTGCGACCCCATAGACGGCAGCCCACCAGGCTCCTCCATCGGGATTCTCCAGGAAAGAACACTGGAGTGGGTTGCCATTTCCTTCTCCAATGCAGGAAAGTGAAAAGTTAAAGTGAAGTCTCTCAGTTGTGTCCGACTCTTAGCGACCCCATGGACTGGAGCCTATCAGGCTCCTCTGTCCATGGGATTCTCCAGGCAAGAGTACTGGGGTGGGGTGCCATTGCCATGATCTTAGTTTTCTGAATATTGAACTTTAAGCCAATTTTTTCACTCTCCTCTTTCACTTTCATCAAGAGGCTCTTTAGTTCTTCTTCACTTTCTGCCATAAGGGTGGTGTCATCTGCATATCTGAGGGTATTGATATTTCCCCCAGCAATCTTGATTCCAGCTTGTGCTTCAGCCCAGCATTTCTCATGATGTACTCTGCATCTAAGTTAAATAAGCAGGATGATAACACATAGCCTTGATGTACTCCTTTCCCGATTTGGAACCAGTCTGTTGTTCCATGTCCCATTCTAACTGTTGCTTCCTGACCTGCATAAAAATTTCTCAAGAGGCAGATCAGGTGGTCTGGTATTCCCATCTCTTTCAGAATTTTCCACAGTTTATTGTGATCTACACAGTCAAAGGCTTTGGCACAGTCAATAAAGCAGAAATAGATGTTTTTCTGGAACTCTCTTGCTTTTTCCATGATCCAGCAGATGTTGGCCATTTGATCTCTGGTTCCTCTGCCTTTTCTAAATCCAGCTTGAACACCTGAAAGTTAATGGTCCATATATTGTTGAAGCCTGGCTTGGAGAATTTTGAGCATTACTTTTCTTAGCATGTGAGATGAGTGCAATTGTGCGGTAGTTTGAGCATTCTTTGGCATTGCCTTTCTTTGGGACTGGAATGAAAACTGACCTTTTCCAGTCCTGTGGCCACTGCTGAGTTTTCCAGTTTTGCTGGCATATTGACTGCAGCACTTTCACAGCATCATCTTTTAGGGTTTGAAATAGCTCAACTGGAATTCCATCATCTCCAGTAGCTTTGTTCGCAGTGATGCTTCCTAAGGCCCACTTGACTTCACATTCCAGGATGTCTGGCTCTAGGTGAGTGATCACACCATTGTGATTATCTGGGTCGTGAAGATCTTTTTTTTACAGTTCTTCTGTGTATTCTTGCCACCTTTTCTTAATATCTTCTGCTTCTGTTAGGTCCATACCATTTCTGTCCTTTATCGAGCCCATCTTTGCATGAAATGTTCCTTTGGTATCTCTGATTTTCTTGAAGAGATCCCTAGTCTTTCCCATTCTGTTGTTTTCCTCTATTTCTTTGCATTGATCGCTGAAGAAGGCTTTCTTATCTCTTCTTGCTATTCTTTGGAACTCTGCATTCAGATGTTTATATCTTTCCTTTTCTCCTTTGTTCCTTCTTTTCACAGCTATGTGTAAGGGGTCATCTCCTTGATTTTTAATATAAAGAGCCTAGTTGCTAGATACATAGATCATTCATTGAAAAAATAATGCTTTTGAAACTATGATGGGGACTAGATATAAACTGGTTATTTTAACTTTCATGGACCATACAGTCTGAAATAAAAGAGAGATAAGTAAATACCAAATGGGTGTATAATATTTAAATTATGACAAATGCTTTGAGGGTATATTGTCTCCCTGCTTATTTAACTTATATGCAGAGGACATCATGAGAAATGCTGGACTGCATGAAGCACAAGCTGGAATCAAGATTGCCAGAAGAAATATCAATAACCTCAGATACACAGATGACACCACCCTTATGGCAGAAAGTGAAGAAGAACTAAAGAGCCTCTGGATGAAAGTGAAAGAGGAGAGTGAAAAAGTTGGCCTAAAACTCAACATTCAGAAAACTAAGATCATGGCATCTGGTCCCGTCACTTCATGGCAAATAGATGGGGAAACAATGGAAACAGTGATAGACTTTATTTTGGGGGGCTCAAAAATCACTGCAGATGGTAACTGCAGCCATGAAATTAAGACACTTACTCCTGGGAAGCAAAGCTATGACAAACCTCGACAGCATATTAAAAAGTCGAGATACTACTTTGCCGACTAAGGCCCATCTAGTCAAAGCTATGGTTTTTCCAGTAGTCATGTATGGATGTGAGAGTTGGACTATAAAGAAAGCTGAGCACTGAAGAATTGATGCTTTTGAACTGTGGTGTTGGAGAAGACCCTTGAGTCCCTTGGACTGCAAGGAGATCCACCCAATCCATCCTAAAGGAAATCAGTCCTGAAGATTCATTGGAAAGACTGATGCTGAAGCTGAAACTCCAATACTTTGGCCATTTAATGCGAAGAGCTGACTCATTGGAAAAGACCCTGATGATGGGAAAGATTGAAGGCAAGAGGAGAAGGGGAAGACAGAGGATGAGATGGTTGAATGGCATCACTGACTCAATGGACATTAGTTTGAGTGAACTCCGGGAGTTGGTGATGGACAGGGAGGCCTGGTGTGCTGCAGTCCATGGGGTCGCAAAGAGTCGGACACGACTGAGCGACTCAACTGAACTGAACTGAGATGTAGTAAAGGTCTGCATTAGACTGGGCCTCTCTCTCTAAGGGAGAACATTCAAGCAGAGACTGGATGAGCAGAGTCTTTGGAAGAGTGTGGAGGAGGAAATGTTTTTCAGACAGCAAAGGTGAAGTGGGGAAGCTAGGACTTGCACAAATGTGCTTCTGCTCACCGAGCCATGCACCATGGGACTGGGCCGTGTCTGACCAGAGGGAAGGGTGTGCAGGTTACAGAACGAGGAGCAGATGCCCCTGGAGAAGGCCCTGGCTAGGGAAAAAAAAACAAAACCCAAAACAGCACATGTTTGCACTTGGGAGAACATTTGTCCCTTTAAAGTAAAATAAATACCTGGGAGGGTAGAGTTGGGGCACAGATTACTCTGCTCATATCGTGGGAAGTCCAGTAATGCTGAGCAAGGCAGTTTGTGGAGACCAGGGTGGCAAGGATACTCCAAGGAAGATCTCTACTTGGAAGACCCAGTGAGACACGTCATCTGGCTTCTGGGTAGATCAGTGCCCTGGGAAGCAAACACGTGGTGATCCAAAGAATCGAAGGACCACCACCAGCCTCAGACTGATGGATCTCTAGCTCCATGGATCTCTAGCTCCATGGAAAAGAGGAAGGAAATCGAGGGGAAACCTACAAAGCTAAGGAATGGAGCAGAAACCCAGTCACCAGAACTGGGTCCTAGGATCAGAAGAGAAATAAGACAAAACTTCCTGGTCTTGGTGTTATTGGTTTCTGGGCCTTTAAAATCTTTTCATATGGGAATTCAAGGAGGACAAAGTTTGGTTTGCACAAAGGAATTAAGCTCTTTCAGATTGGAAGATTAGACAGACAATGGAGAGGTAGTGATTCAGGCAAGTCACAGCGTAATCTTCCCATCTGGTGCTTTAAACAAAACATAATGTGAATTTAGCTTGCCATGACTCAGTCTGGGTGTACCAGTGGCAACTGTTAGTCACTCGTGCATTCTTCTCTTGATTGCATCACACGCTCCTTATCCACCACCTCAGGTCCTCTCTGCCACGCCTGTCCCTGGGGCTCTCTGCCATTTGTTTTCCCAGCTGCTATGGCAACTTCACTCTCGTGGGTAGAGCCCAACCATGCCCTCTTCCCGCCCCAGCTGAACATCGCTTGACTGCCTCTCTGGGCTTTCCTTGTAGCCTCTAAGCTGTGAGATGTGGTGGAATCTGACCTGGTGTCAGGCTATGTGCAGTCTGAAAGTGTGGGAGAGTCAATGTTCTGTGAAGGAAGCTTGGGTCAAGGTGAGATGCAAGCTAACTGAGGAATTCTCCCTTCTATTGACTGCAGCATGAAATTAAAAGACGCTTACACCTTGGAAGGAAAGTTATGACCAACCTAGATAGCATATTCAAAAGCAGAGACATTACTTTGCCAACAAGGGTCCGTCTAGTCAAGGCTATGGTCTTTCCTGTGGTCATGTATGGATGTGAGAGCTGGACTGTGAAGAAGGCTGAGCGCCGAAGAATTGATGCTTTTGAACTGTGGTGTTGGAGAAGACTCTTGAGAGTCCCTTGGACTGCAAGGAGATCCAACCAGTTCATTCTGAAGGAGATCAGCCCTGGGATTTCTTTGGAAGGAATGATGCTAAAGCTGAAACTCCTGTACTTTGGCCACCTCATGCGAAGAGTTGACTCATTGGAAAAGACTCTCTTGCTGGGAGGGATTGGGGGCAGGAGGAGAAGGGGACGACAGAGGATGAGATGGCTGGATGGCATCACTGACTCGATGGACGCGAGTCTGGATGAACTCTGGGAGTTGGTGATAGACAGGGAGACCTGGCGTGTTGGGATTCATGGGGTCGCAAAGAGTTGGACACGACTGAGCGACTGAACTGAACTGAGACACAGTGATCTATGGGCCTCAGAAGATGATTGCATGAGATGGAGCAGATGTCCTTGTTTGTAAGCTGCAGCCAACTTGGCGACCCTCCTTCCTTGTGGCACTCCCTCTTTGTTTCAAGTCTCCTTCCTGACACCACAGCTTTAATGAAGTAGTAGTATATAAGTTTTTGCTTCAAGCTCTGCCAAGATAAAATTAGTACTAGAACTGTGCCAGGGTTAGTAGCTTATAGGTTAGTACCTGCACAACCCAATATTAGCCAACAGCTACATGTGGCTATAGACCACTCAAAATGTGGTTGGTCCTAATTAAGATATTGTGTAAGTATAAGATACATGGGCTTTCTTGGTGGCCCAGATGGTAGTGCCGGAGACCTGCCCGCAGTGCAGGAGATAGAGGTTTGATCCCTGGGTCAGGAAGATCCCCTGGAGAAGAGAATGGAAACCAACTCCTGTATTCTTGCCTGGAGAATTCTGTGGACAGAGAAGCCTGGAGGACTATAGTTCATGGGGTCACAAAGAGTTGGACACTATTGAGTGACTAACACACACACGCACAAGATACATCTTGGAGGTGGTACCAAGACGTCAGAGTAAGACTATGAGCTCACCTCTTCCTATGGGTGCACCATAGGAAGCATAGGAAGCATTAAAACTATTTAAAATCAGTTATTGATGAGAAGGACCCAAGGAATAGGAAGCAAGATTTTCCACAACTAAAGATATAAAGAAGGAAACACACACAGATGGGTGGGAAGAGAGGGCCTGTGGTGCAGTCAAGACCCGCCCCCTGAGAAGACCCGCACGTGGGAGGGTAACTGCAGCTGCAGAGCTTCTCTCCAGGCCTGAGGCATCCACGCCCCGCCCCAGACTCCCCAGCCTGGGAGTGCTGCACCGGAAAGAGGAGCCCCCAGAGCAGCTGGCCCTGCAGGCCTGCAGAGCTTGTGTGCAGGAGCCCTTGGAAACAGAGACTCTGCTCTTAAAGGGCTCATGCACGTCTCACGCTCTCTGAGTCCCAGCTCAGAGGCAGGAATCTGAAAGGTGCCTGGGTCAGGCGCATCTGCTGGACTCCCTCTCGGGACAGAATTTTGGTGTTGTCTCTTTTGGGGAGCTCATTCCGTTACGAGGACATGTATGTTGCCAAGTGCCATTTAGGCGCCTTTCCTCCAGCCTATTGACGCGGGGCTTACCTGTCTATCGGAGGTCGGCACCAGTCCGGGGCCCCCTGGGCCACATGCCAGCTGTGAGGAGACCGGGCCCCTCCACCACTGGGCAAGCGGCCCCTGAATGAAACAGGACCTGGCAGTCAACCAAGGGGTGGGCAGATGAGCCTTCTAGTCTTCTCACGGCAGCTGGCCAGTCACAGCAGAGGAGCCCACGCAGCAGAGCATATGGAGAGTGCTTACTGTCTCCATAGGGCGTCTCCTCCATCAGCCTCTTCTGCAAGGTCAGGAAACATAACCAAGATGCCTACTGAAAATGAAAATCACTCAGTCGTGTCTGACTCTTTGTGACCCCATGGACTGTGTCCATGGAATTCTTCAGGCCAGAGTATTGGAATCAGTAGCCTTTCCCTTCTTCAGGGGATCTTCCCAACCCAGGGATTGAACCCAGGTCTCCCACACTGCAGGCAGATTCTTTACTGTCTGAGCCACCAGGGAAGCCCAAGAATACTGGAGTGGGTAGCCTATTCCTTCTCCAGAGGATATTCCTGACTCAGGAGTCAAAACGGGGTCTCCTGCATTGCAGGTGGATTCTTTACCAGCTGAGCTACCAGGGAAGCTCAGAGATACCTACTACATGGAAATAAATACGGGGGACAAGGCAAACGTGAAGTGATAGAGGAATACATTGCAAATGAAAGAGCAAGACAAAACTTCAGAAGAAGAACTAAACAGAGGGGAGATAAGCAATTGGCTTGACAAAGAGTTCAAGGTGATGATCGTAAGGATGCTCAGTGAACTTCAGAAAAGAAGAATGGATGAACACAGTAATAACTTGAACAAAGAGGCAGAAAATATAGAGAAGAGCCATACAAAGTGGAAGAATATAATAACCGAAATAAAAAGTGCACTAGGAGGGACCAGTAGTAGATTACATGACACCGAAGAACGGATCAGCAAGCTGGAAGACTCAGGAGCAGTGATCACCCTAGTAGAACAGAAAAAAATTTAATGAGGATAGTTTAAGATGTCTCTGGGGCAACATCAAATACGTTAGCATTGGTTATATCACGGTGCCAGTAGGAGAAAATAGAGACACTGGGGCAGAGGACTTAATTTGAAGACTATAGCTGAAAACTACCCAACCTGGAAAAGGAAACCAACATCAGATCCAGGAAACACAACAGCGCCAAAGAAGGTAAACACAGTGAGGTTCAGCCCAATACATTCTGATTAAAATGGAAAGTCAAAGGTACAGGGAGACTGTTAAAAGCATCAGAGAAAAGCAGAGAAAAGCAACGGATGGGAGCACAAGGGAACTCCCATAAGTTGATCAGGGGAATTTTCAGCAGAATTTTGCAGGTAGAAATGAGTGACGTTTTATATTCAGCGTGATGAAAGGAAATACATGATACTATGTATTAAAAACGCTAAAGATGCCACCAAAAAAATTTAAAACTAATAAATGAATTCAGTAAAGTTGCAGGATACAAAGCTAATAAATTTGTTTCATTTCTATAATAACAACAAACTGTCTGAAAAATAAAATTTAGATAATGATCCCAGTTAAAATTGCATCAAAAAGAATAAAACACCTAGGAGTAAATCTAACCCAGGAGGCAGAATACTTGTATTTGGAAAAGTACCAATATTAGACACTAATTAATGAGATTAAGGATGACATAAATAGATGGAAAGGTATACCATAGCCACTGATAAGAAGAGTTAATATTTTAAAAATAATCATACTACCCAAGGCAAACTAGATTCAGTGAAATCCCAGCAAAGTACCAAATGCATATTTTCATAGAACTATAACAAATGATTCTAAACTTTGTATAGAAACACTAAAGACTCAGAACAGCCAAAACAATCTTGAGAGAGAAAAACATGTATAGGTATCATTCTTCATGATTTCCAACTATACTAATCCTAATTTGAAAAGAAGATATATAATCCATACATGACCACTGGAAAATTCAAATTAAGATATAATCCTAATTTGAAAAGATATATTCATAAATATATATGATCACAGCTGTTCTAGTTACAATTGCCAGGGTATGGAAGCAACCCATGTCCATTAACAGATGAATGGATAAAGAAAATGTGATGTATACACAAATACACCCACATACACACAGTGGAGTATTCAGTCAGTCCAAGTTGCTCAGTTGTGCCCGACTCTTTGTGACCCCATGAATCACAGCACACCAGGCCTCCCTGTCCATCACCAACTCCCGGAGTTCACTCAGACTCACATCCATTGAGTCAGTGATGCCATCCAGCCATCTCATCCTCTGTCGTCCCCTTCTCCTCCTGCCCCCAATCCCTCCCAGCATCAAGTCTTCTCCAATGAGTCAACTCTTCGCATGAGGTGGCCAAAGTACTGGAGTTTCAGCTTTAGCATCATTCCTTCCAAAGAAATCCCAGGACTGATCTCCTTTAGGATGGACTTGTTGGATCTCCTTGCAGTCCAAGGGACTCTCAAGAGTCTTCTCCAACACCACAGTTCAAAAGCATCAATTCTTTAGCGCTCAGCCTTCTTCATAGTCCAACTCTCACATCCATACATGACCACAGGAAAAACCATAGCCTTGACTAGAAGGCCCTTTGTTGGCAAAGTAATGTCTCTGCTTTTGAATATGCTATCTAGGTTGGTCATAACTTTCCTTCTAAGGAGTAAGCGTCTTTTAATTTCATGGCTGTAGTCACCATCTGCAGTGATTTTGGAACCCCAAAAAATAAAGTCTGACACTGTTTCCACTGTTTCCCCATCTATTTCCCATGAAGTGATGGGACCAGATGCCATGATCTTAGTTTTCTGAATGTTGAGTTTTAAGCCAACTTTTTCACTCTCCTCTTTCACTTTCATCCAGAGGCTCTTTAGTTCCTTTTCACTTTCTACCATAAGGGTGGTGTCATCTGCATATCTGAGGTTATTGATATTTCTCCCGGCAATCTTGATGCCAGCTTGTGCTTCTTCCCAGCCCAGCGTTTCTTATGATGTACTCTGCATCGAAGTTAAATAAACATGGATGACAACATACAGCCTTGACGTGCTCCTTTTCCTATTTGGAACCTGTCTGTTGTTCCATGTCCAGTTCTAACTGTTGTTTCCTGACCTGCATACAAATTTCTCAAGAGGCAGGTCAAGTGGTCTGGTATTCCCATCTCTTGAAGAATTTTCCAGTTTATTGTGATCCACAGAGTCAATGGCTTTGGCATAGTCAATAAAGCAGAAGGAGATGTTTTTCTGGAACTCTCTTGCTTTTTCCATGATCCAGCGGATGTTGGCAATTTGGTCTCTGGTTCCTCTGCCTTTTCTAAAACCTCTGCCTTTTCTAAAGTGGAGTATTACTCAGCCACTAAAAAAAATCTTGTCATTGGTGGCCCCACAGATGGATCTAGAGGGTATTATGCTAAGTGAAATATGTCAGAGAAAGACAAATACTGCCTGATTTCACCTATATGTGAAATCTAAAAGCAAAATAAAGCACAATGAAAACAGATTCATGGATAACAAACTGGTCACTGCCAGAAGGGTGGGGCTTGAGAGGATGGTAGAATTAAGTGATGGGGATTAAAAGGCATAACCTCCAGTCATAAATAAATAACTTACAGTGTGTAGCATTCAGAGTAAGGAATATGGTCAATAACACTGTAATAACTTTGCATGTGAATAGACGGTTAATAGTGTGA
Organism: Tragelaphus eurycerus; assembly: GCA_935064755.1. Classification (NCBI taxonomy): domain Eukaryota; kingdom Metazoa; phylum Chordata; class Mammalia; order Artiodactyla; family Bovidae; genus Tragelaphus; species Tragelaphus eurycerus. Next base: position 20,402,277 of record CAKXYN010000034.1, read on the forward strand.
TTGTTTCAGAATTCTGATCTGTGTGCGTGTGTGCTGAGTTGTTTCCGACCCTCTGTGATGCTGTGGACTGTAGCCCACCGGGCTCCTCTGTCTGTGGGATTCTCCAGACAAGAGTACTGGAGTGGCTTGCCATTTCCTTCTCCAGGGGCTCTTCCCAATCCTGGGATTAAAGTGGAGTCTCGCATGTCTTCTGGGTTGGCAGGCAGAGTCTTTACCACTGAGCCACCTGGGAAGCCCATTTCATAATTTATGAAAGATGAATCATTGTGTAGCGTACCTGGACTGTCGTAGTGTTGAATGTGACCTATAGTTCAGTAAAGATACATACCGTATTTTGGACACATGAAAAAAGGATTAAAAATATTTTATCAATAACTGCTTATGTTTATTACATAAAATGGTAATATTTTGGATATATTGAGCTAAATTAAAATACTGTTAACATTTTTTTCATCTGATTCTTTTAACATTTTTTATTATAGCTATAATATTACCATTGAACCACCCTTCTATAAAATTTGTGGAATTTACCTCTTTCCCCATTGAAAAGTTCCCGGTACTTGTTTTCTACAATTTCTTCAAGATTAGTACTCAACAGAGCTTTCCCTGGTGGCTCAGATGGTAAAGCGTCTGCCTGCAGTAGCAGGAGACCTGGGTTCAATCCCTGGGGCGGGAAGATCCCCTGGAGAAGGAAATGGCTACCCACCCCAGTATTCTTGCCTGGAGAATTCCATAGATGGAGGAGCCTGGTGGGCCACTGTCCATGGGATGGCAAAGGGTCGGACACGACTGAGCACCTTCCCTGGTTCACTGGTTGACAAGTGATAATTCCAACCGAGGGAGTGCTTTTATAGGGGTTGAAATAAGCAGTGGCCTGTGCAGTTTGTGTGAATATTAAAGTGACCACTTGTATTTGTTAATGCCTAATATGTAGGGTGTCGGGTTTATAACATGGACCGTACCTGATCAAGGGCTTCTATTCAATGCCTTACTGAGCACATTAGATTAAGTGCAGCAGATGTTGAGAAGGCTAACAGTTTTATAAGCGTTAATCTTCTGTATATTTTATTATATGTATTTTTCCAAGCTATAATTGAATATCATGAGCGTAGTGCCTAAGGATTAACGTTTGTGCTTTTTTTTTTCGGTGTTCACTGCTATTATCAATTACGTGTTGTGATTTGTCAGGCTAAATTAAATTTGCTGCAGGATTTGGCCCCGATCCTTCTCCTGGAATTTCCTGTGGCTTTCTTGCCCCAGGTATTCCATCACCAAACTGTCTTATTAAGCTCTCCAGCACATGGCGCTGGGGATACACTACTTGCTGTCCAGGTCAGGTAACTGTGGATGCTACTCTGTTCCATAAAAAGATAAGGTTCTGGCTTCACATCACATTCCTTGCATTGGAATTTGGTTCTGGCGGGAATGAAATACTGTTAAGGAATAGTTTGGGGAGAAGCAGCTTGAGGGACAAGAGTTGAGTTTGTGTTTAAAAGGAATGTGCCTTGGGAATGAGGGCGGAGTAGAGGATAAGGATTCAGCTTCAAGCTGAGCAGGGAACCGAGGGAATGGATGTTGAAGATTCTACAGCTGCTGTTGGGAGCCGCGCGGAGAGGCACTCTACTCGTGACAAAGGTCATGAAGAAGGAGGCTTGGCAAACGCAATGGCGAGATCAAGCCTCAGGAGTCCTCCCGGATATTCTCGAGCATCTACCCCCAAAAAACCAGAGTCTGCCTGCTTTACTGCTTTATGCTCACCTCTGACTTTACTGGGGGCTGTCCCCCACCACCATCTCGCTCTCTCTAATAAAGAATTAACTTACAGCTCCAATTAATAAAGTTCCTGGGCATTAGGAGTGTTCAAATTCAAACCCCTCAGGTAGCTTTCTGCTACTTCTACTGCTAAGTCGCTTCAGTCGTGTCCGACTCTGTGCGACCCCATAGAAGGAAGCCCACCAGGCTCCCCCGTCCCTGGGATTCTCCAGGCAAGAACAGTGGAGTGGGTTGCCATTTCCTTCCCCAATGCATGAAAGTGAAAAATGAAAGTGAAGTCACTCAGTCGTGTCCGACTCTTAGCGACCCCATGGACTGGAGCCTACCAGGATCCTCCGTCCATGGGATTTTCCAGGCAAAAGTACTGGGGTGGGGTGCCATCGCCTTCCCCGAGATAGCTTTCTAACTCACCTGATAAGTTTACCCAGACTCCTACAGCTATGCATACGATTGTTTACAGTCTCTCAGCCATGAGAGGCAAGGAAAGCTTAAGATATTCAAATAGCTTAGAGCCTCTCAGAAAGTTAGAAACTGTCAGAATAAGACTAGTAAAAAGATTTTATTAATAAGCCAATGCTTTTTGCCAAGTTTCCACATCCCCGGTTTTGTATCCTTGAATATGTATAGTTGGTTTGTATAAAAATTAAGTAGTGGCCTTGGTGCTAGTAACTTTAGACCCTTAAGGTAATAAATTCTTTTCTTTGTTGTAAACCCACTGCGCCTCCTCCCTATAGGAATGCAAGTTTATCTAACACCTGCAGATAAAGATGGTGCCAAACCTTAAAATAATTACTCTTAGAGAAAATAAGTCTTGCAGTTGACAAAACTTTGTCAAGAGTCATAAAGTGTTAATAGGCCTTCTGGCCAGAAGATGATGTAAATCACCTGAACCATTTGTACGCGATAAATTTGCAGGAAAGAAACCCTGGTTTTTGACTCCCCTATTATCCTCTATGTGTAACTTAGGGTATAAAAGCCCCTGTTGAAAATAAAGCTATGGGGCCTTGCTCACCAGAGCTTGGTCTCCCCATGTCATTCTCTCTCTCAATTTCCATTTCTGGCTGAAGTCTCCATCTGGAGCGTGGAACCCACCAAACTTGCTAATCATGCCTGGGCTTCTAAGACCCACTCGAGAAAGTGCCTAAGGTGGGGCACTTTCCGCTATTCGAGCGGGCGCCTGTGGCCTACCCAAGTGGTGCAAACTTCTTGTCTTGAAGTTTTATTGGTCTCCCGCGTAAACCAAGCTACTCAGCCTCTTCTACTTTCTGAATTTCCTACTAAGCTATCCTTTAATTACTCTTAATGTCTCTAATTGAAATGTAAATGAGTCGCCGATGCTGTCCACCCTCCGAAGACCCTGGATCAGCTGGGGCTGGACCCGGGTAGCTGCAATGGTTTTATACCAACAAACTGATTATTTGTCACAGTTCCACACTATTTAAATAGAAGACTTCAGTTCCAGCTGCAGATCAACATGGCTGTACAGTATGTTACTTAATGTTTTCAGTTGTCAACTTATTGTTAAAGAAAATCCAGAAAACGTACCATCCAGGAGTTTGAAATATTGATGGAGGACTATTTACAACCAAGCTTGATTCTAAAGCTGATCCACAATATTGTCCCAACTGACACAATATTTAGCTGATCCCCTGAGCCAGGTTCAGAAGTGAGTTCACACATCATGGATTTATTAATTTTCCATCTTTTCTAGCCCATACGTTTCATTTGCTTTGAAATTTCGTCTCTTTTCCTCTCAAATAAAAAAAGTGTGAACTCAATGTAGATAAACAATTCTATCAAAAGTTTTATTTTGGTAAGTGAGAAATTAACAAAAAGTTCATTGAGGATGTCCTTGTGGGGACTCCCCTGGTGGTCCAGGGGCTAAGGAATGCGCTCCCAATACAGGGGCCTGGGTTTGATCTGGGTTCCCGTTCAGGGAACTAGATCCCATGTGCTGCAACCAAGACCCCATGCAGGGAAATAAATAAAGATTTTTAAAAAGGCGTGTTTCATGTCTGAAACTTTACATTAGGATTGCTGCTGCTACTGCTAAGTCGCTTCAATCGTGTCCAACTCTGTGTGACCCCTTAGATGGCAGCCTACCAGGCTCCCCCGTCCCTGGGATTCTCCAGGCAAGAACACTGGAGTGGGTTGCCATTTTCTTCTCCAATGCATGAAAGTGAAAAGTGAAAGTGAAGAAGTCGCTCAGTTGTACCCAACTCTTAGCGACCCCATGGACTGCAGCCCACCAGGCTCCTCCATCCATGGGATTTTCCAGGCAAGAGTACTGGAGTGGGTTAACTTTATTCAAAAGCACAAGTAAGCAGAGAGCTGGGACAATCACAATAAATCAGATGTTTTGAACTAAAGTCCCTAAACTATTTTGTAGCCCTTTCAGGGAGGTTAGAGTTACGGGCAGAACAGCAAGAGAAGAATACATGTTGAGTCCCATTTTTGTTCCACATGAATCTTTATGCTAGAGAAGTTCACTTACAAAGTTGATTTAAGCCCATTCAGCGACCAGTGGAACAGTGACGGCACTTTAAGGGCGGTGACAGTCCCCCACGGGATCCAGTCAAGTCCTGTCTGGTTTTGTTTTGTAAAATAACATCTTTTAAAAATTACTGTTAACAACTTTCTCTGCTCATAAAACTAAGATTACCCTGTTTATTATGACCCAGAAAGGTAGGTTATCACGGGCAGAAAATGTGAAAGGAAATGAATTATAGCTTGGATTTGTTTTTTTATCAACCAGCTGAAAGTACAGAATTGACTGCCAAGATCATCAGGGCAGTCACTTGTGAAAAAAAAGAAAAAGAGGGGTGGTGTTCATGCTACGCTTAGAGTACAGTTCTTGGCCAACTGGGGTCAGGAAGCGAGGGGAAGGTCCGGGCCTTGGTGTGTGGCCAGCCAGGGCTGAGCGTATTTCATCATTGCTGTCCTCTAGCCTCCAGATAGCCCCCACATAGTAGGCCCTCGTAAATGCCGGTAGGGGTGATCGAGGCTGGGAGCGAGCTGTTGGGGAGCATCGAAGGCCCTGCATCAGAAGTACCAGAGGTGTGATGGGTGTGAGCCAGGCAAGCGGGCAGGAGACGCTCATGGGGCCGCAAAGCTGGGGGAGAAGCTGAGCCTTTGTGGGCCCTCCTGGACCTTCAGAACCGCACATGTGCTTTCCTGGGAGGCTCCCTGGAGACGCTCCATGGGAGAAACGGATTGAGAGGAGACACGTCAGAGCCACGCAGATAAGGAAAGCTTTCAGTTGCGGCTGTGTTCATGGGAAGCAGAGAAGACATTCTAAGACCACAGGAGGAACCTGGGCAGAGAGAAATAAACACAAATCTACCAAAAACACTGAACAAATGCTAACTTCATCTATGATGAAAACCGTTGAGTACTGAGCCTTCAAAAGGGGATGGCTAAGATCTTAATGGCATTTGCAGTATTTATTCTAATGTTTTTCAGTTTTAAACATAAAATGACGTTTGGACCATCACGTTTAGTGTAAGACACCAACGAGGAAGGTGGATTGAAGGGTGAGGGGAGGAGACTGAGCTTCTCTGGGGCCAGGTCTTTGGATGAAGGCTTTGCAGCTACGGTCCCCTCTGGCCCTCCTGGTGTATTACGCATGGTGCCTCATAGAGATAATGCCAGAAAGCCTCTTTTCCCTTGTACTAACTCTAGAAGTAATAGGCTAATACATGGCTTACTATGTTTCAAATACCAAAGAATTTCTTTTCCATCCTCGTTACTTTCATCATCTCATTTTCCCTTCATGTATTACACACACGCTCAGTTGCTTCAGTCTTGTCTGACGCTCCGACCCTATGGACTGTAGCTCGCCAGGCTCCTCTGTCCACAGAATTCTCCCGGCGAGAGTACTGGAACGGGTTGCCATGCTCTCTTCCTGGGAATGTTCTCGACCCAGGAATCAAACCTAAGTTTCCTGTCTCCTGCATTACTGAACCACCTGAGAAGCCCTTTACATATTAACAATTGTTAATAATTAACAATTCAATGTGTTTCTAATTCTTTTTATTTGTATCTATATATATATACTCCACTTTTTAAATGTAAACAATTACTGAGGAGCACAATTAATTGGAGCATAAATATGAAATAATTTCATTTTTTAAAAAGTGACTGTGACTTTTTTTTTTTTTTGGACCGTGCAGCTTGTGGGATGTTAGTTCTGCAGCCAGGGATTGAACCTGTGCCCCCGGCTTTGGGAGCACAGAATCTTAACCACTGAACCACCAGGGAAGTTCCAAAAAGGGCTGTATTATTTTAAACTTCCGTTTTTCTTTTGGCGCTGAGTGGGCAGCTCCTGAATGCAATCTCAGCTCCTCTTCATAACTTTCCTGCTATGTTCAGTGGTTAGAATGGTTTCATTTCAATATTCAGGATTCTATTTATTTGGAAACTTCAGTCTCAAATGCACTTCAGAGCAGGTCTCCCTCCCCACGCCCAGGGAAGGCCAGTGCGTGTGGCTCCAGATGGTCCCTGTGGCCGTGCGGCTGGGGGCTGGCTGGCGGCCTTTGCTTCCCCGGCTGCGTCTGCTATCCTAGCCTTTGTGAGCTCAGTGATGGTGAAAGTCTGCACACGTCCCTTGCCGAGCGGCTTGCTTCCACTCAGCCCTGCAGGCTCTTGCAGCTCCCGGTCATGCCTGGCTACCTCTTCCGGACAAGCATGGAATCCGCCGTCATTCTTCCTAAAACACCCAACTGGAGTGCTTCTCAGAAGGGTTCTGCAGTATCAACTGGCTGAAACCATCTTGAAGGCCGGCAGACACCTGCAGGAATCTCCTCTTCCACGTCCTCCAGAAATCGGGACCCTGAAGGAGAGGACTTGTCTGGTGGTCCAGTGCGTTCCCAGTGCCAGGGTGGGGCATGGGTTCGATTCTTGGTTGGGGAACTAGGACAGTGCAGGCAGGGAGGCCAAAAAGAAAGAAAGAAAGAAAGAAACCTGAGGGGTGGGGTCTGGACTCTCTCTCTGCTGGCCTCCTCTCGCCCCCCCCCCCCCCCCCCCCCCCCCCCCCCCCCCCCCCCCCCCCCCCCCCCGCGCTTGGCCTCCGTCTCCGGGTGTCTCCTCCGGCGCGGGGAGCGGGCGTCGTCCTCAGCTGGCCGCGCACACATCCACGTAGGAAACCGAATGCCGGTCTCTGCGCCTTGCCGCCGCCTCCGTCCTTCCAAGCATCTCCCTGGAGCCGCCTCAGAGGCGCCCCTGTTGGAGGTGGGACAGGCGCAGCCTTCTGTCCCTCCTGCGTGGGGGGGGGGGAGCGCTCTCTCCTCAGGAGGGCTTGCAGTCTGAGCCCGCTGAACCCCAGCCCCGGGGCCCCTGCCTCCAGCTCGCGGTGCCCTCCTCTGCCCACCCGGGACGCGCTTCCGCTGCCTGGCGCTGCCCTTGACCCCGCACTACTCCCTTAACCGCACCTGCACCTCTGAAAAGCGTCCCTCTGTCAAAATAGTCTTAGATTCTTTCAGGGGGTCCTCTGCTTTCTGTCGACCATGACAACCATGACCGCGTTTTCCCCTCAGCAGAATATCCCCAGGCCTTCGATGTCACCGAGTACACATTTCCTCACAGATGCATGACTGAGTCAGAGAACCATCAGACAAAACCCAAAGTGAGAGGCCTTCCACACGAAAGAACCAGATTGTCCTCTCTAAGGTCACGAAGACAGAAGACCAAGCGATGCTCCCAGATTAAGGGGAGCTCATAAAACCTGACAAGTGAATGCCATGCCCACTCCTGGAGCAAAAAGAAAAGAATATTTTCATTTATCTTTATTTTGAAAAATTAATTTTACTGAGATGTAGTTAACTTACAAGAGTTTATTAGTTTCAGCTGTACAGCAAAATGACTCATATATCTGTAGAGTATATATATGTTCTTTCCCATCATGGTTTGTCATAGGGCACCACCGCACTGAGTATACGGTTCCTGGTGCTGCGCAGTGGAACCTTGCTGCTTATCCATTCTAAATGTAAGGGTCTGCGTCTGCTAACCTCAGACTCCCAGCCTTTCCCTCCCCCACCCCGCTGCCCCTTCCCAACCAGGAGCCGGTTTCTGCGTCTGTGAGTCTGTTTCTATTTCATTGATGGGTTCATTTGTCTCATATTAGATTCCACATATAAGGGATATCATATAGTATTTGTCTATCTCTGTCTGACTTACTTCGTTTAGTATGAGCATCTCCAGATCCATCCATGTTGCTGCAAATGGCATTATTTCATCTTTTTTAATGGCTGAGTGATATTCCATGTATATCTGTGCCGCAGTTTTCCTTTATGCAGTCCTCTGTCGGTGGGCACTTACGTCGCTTCCACGTTTTGACTAGTGTAATAGTGCTGCTATGAACACTGGAGGGCACATATTTTTTTGAACTATGGTTTTCTCTAAATATATATCCAGGAGTGGAATTGTTGGATCATACGGTATTTCTCGTTTTCTGAGGAACCTCCAGACTCTTTTCTATCGTGGCTGCACCAATTTGCGTTCCTACCAGCAGTGTAGGCGGGTTCCTTTTGCTCTAAGCCCTTTCCGGCGTTTGTTATTTGTAGACTTTTTAACGGTAGCCATTCTGACTGAAGTGAGGGGAAAGTGAAATCATTGTAGTTTTGATTTGCTTAGGAAGAAATGTTTTTAAATTTTGCTGTAAATGACAGATTTGCTTTTGTGTGTGTGTGTGTGTTTGGAGAGAGAGAGAATAAAGCAATTGTAATAAAATGTTCGCATTTGGGGATTCTCAGTACAGGGTATGTGGAAATTCGTTGTACTCTCTTTGCAACTTCTCTGTAAATCAAAGTTACCTCAGAGTGAAATGAACGTACAGCGTACATGACTGCTGTCTTACTGCCGGCTGTTTATTCAGGTTGCCTCGCCTTTTTCTCCATTGCAAACCACCTTGCAGCGAAAAACCTCCTGCATACACATCTGTCTGTATTTGTGCCAGTATTTGTTGAATGGAATGGAAGAAGTAGAGCTGTTGAATCAAAGGTCAAACACGTTTTGAATTTTGGTAGATTTTGCCACATCTCCAAAGACTTGCCATAAATGCCTACAATCTGCTTTATATTGCTGCAAAAATATGAGAAAAGTATTTAAACAGATGGTAACCTGTATAGATGAAGTCTTTCAAACTGATGGAATTTAAGTCACTAGAGTTTAGGAATTTAGGCAAACCTAAGGCAATGGCACCCCACTCCAGTACTCTTGCCTGGAAAATCCCATGGACGGAGGAGCCTGGTGGGCTGCAGTCCATGGGGTCGCTAAGAGTCGGACACGACTGAGTGACTTCACTTTCACTTTTCTCTTTCCTGCATTAGAGAAGGAAATGGCAACCCACTCCAGTGTTCTTGCCTGGAGAATCCCAGGGACGGGGGAGCCTGATGGGCTGCCATCTATGGGGTCGCACAGAGTCGGACACGACTGAAGCGACTTAGCAGCAGCAGCAGCAGGTTATTATCATACACGTTAACTGCTTTTCTGCCCTTTATCACCAACATTTTCAGTGTCCTGTGGATTTCCTTTTGCCTGGGGTTTGTGATCCCTTTTCTTGTGGCCTATTCTCTGAATTCCATTTGATCAAAAACGCTAGTTAATTTTACTCAGGAGGGCAAAAAAGTTAACATACTAAAAAAATTTTAAAAAGACAGGAAAAAAAAAAGTTAAAACATTACTTTAGAAACAAATTGTACCTGACTTTTTGTATCAAGAATGACATTGCTTTCTTCCAAGAACATACATAGCCAAGGGTTGATTGACAGTTAAAATCCCTTGCAAGATCATCAAGAGATCTAATATTGAGGTTGAGTTTGGAGATGTGACAAAATTTCTGTACAGTTTAAATAATGCATTTACTCATTTGCTCGTTGGCTATAATCACATGTTCTAGCTGGAAAGAAAGTGAGAGGCCCTTGGGTCCACTGACTTCCTTTGTAGAAGTGGAGGCTGATTTGTAGTTTGATATTTGAACTGGAATCACAGTGTGATAATGCAAGGCAGTGGCTAAGCGCCGCTCTTCCTTTTTTATTTTTCTTTTTGACCATGCTCTGCAGGATGTTGGATCTTAGTACCCCAACCAGGGATCGAACCCACACCCTCCACACTGAAAGCACAGAGTCTTAACCACTGAACACCAGGGAAGTCCTGTGGTTTTCTGACTTTTTAAAGTGCTCTTTTCCTGCTTTATACCCGTACTATCTTAAATATTCTCGGTCCATGGGATTTCCCAAACAAGAATGCTCAAGTGGGCTGCCATTTTCTTCTCCAGGGGATCTTCCTGACCCAGGGATTGAACCCGAGTCTCCTGCACTGGCAGGTGGATTCTTTACCACTTAGCCACCAGGGCAGCCTCATAAATGACTCATACAAAGCCCCTAACCAGGAAATATAACTGGGAAACTGGGCATTTCTCTTTGTATTGCTGGAAACTGCACCAGAACATATGAAAATGCCATAAATACCAGAAATATATAATGTGTCCTCAAAAAGTTTTGCCCAAATAGTAATTCTAGTGTGTTTCATATACACAAGGTCAAATGTTTATTTGGAAATGATTAGATTTTCCTAGATAATTAGTGTAGCTGAAACTTGGGTGATTCGGTTTCTAATTTTCTTGACAGTGGCATAATTCAAACTAAGATTATGTCATTTAGCTTTTATAATTGAAATAAACATTTCTTTGAGTGCTTATGCCATAATGAGGAAAGATAACCTGTTATACAAGTATCAACACTGACCCATCTTATTCCTGCCAGATCATCTACTTTGGCTCTGCAAGTGTATTTTCGTATTGTCTGTGGGTGTATGTAACATTCTGGAAGCTCAGAAAGTCTCATATATAATTGTAAAGTTTGAGTGCCACTATTAACAGATTCTATCTGTATCTGCTTCGTTACTCTGGTGAGGTTGCTTGCAGAGCATATTAGGATTTGAAAAACTTTCATGGATACAGTGGGAGACAATTTTGTAGTGGGGGGTGTGTATTAGTAGCTTGGTCGTGCCTGTTTCCTTGTGACCGCATGGACTGTAGCCCACCAGGCTCCTCTGCCCATGGGGTTTCCCAGGCAAGAACACTGGAGTGAGTGGCCAGTCCCTTCTCCAGGGGGTTGACCCAGGGATTGGACCCGGGTCTCCTGCACTGTAGGTAGAGGCTTTACCGTCTGAGCCACCAGGGAAACCACGGTCCTGGGGGGAGGCGGGGGACTAACTTGGCCATGGGGCTGATCATTGAGAGTAAGAGGATGGCCAGTGAGGGAAAAGACAAGTCTCGATCCCAGAGAACCCTGGGGTTTGACCCTGATTTGGATTGCTGTGATCGTCTAAGGTGATCCAGCTAGTTCGTGGGTGGCGGTAACAGGAGTTTCCGTCAATGGTGATACCATTAATTGGGTGGCTCCCAGTCAGCAGCGAATATTTTTAGGCTAAAAAGGACTGATAATCACTGACACAATGTTCTCTATTTAACACAAAATGCCTAGAACTAACACAACACTGTAAATCAACTATATCCCAATATAAAATAAAAATTAAACATAAATTAAAAAAGGATTTGCATGTGTTTGACAAAAGAAACACAAACTGGCTAAAGATCCAATGCTAAAAAAAAAAAAAAAACACAAATATTTGTTATATCCACTTAACATTCATTAATAAAATTCTCTACACAGGTCCTTTATAAAAATCAGAATGCCCTAACTATAAAATGGTTTCAGTGTGTTTGCCCTCTTCGTCTTACTTGGGTTTCTCTTACCTTGGGCGTGGGGTATCTCTTCCCGGCTGCTCCAGCAAAGCACAGCCATCTCACCTTACCTTGGACGAGGAGTCTCTCCTCACCACCGCCCTTCCTGACCTTGGAGGAGGGGTATCTCCTCACTGCCACCCTTCCTGACCTCAGTCGTGGGGTAGCTCCTCTCGGCCGCGCTTAGTGTGTTGGTCGCAGCCGCCAAGGTGCTCAAGGTAAGAGAAACCCAAGTAAGACGGTAGGTGTTGCAAGAGGGCATCAGAGGGCAAATACATTGAAACCATACTCACAGAAAACTAGTCAATCTAATCACACTAGGACCACAGCCTTGTCTAACTCAATGAAACTAAGCCATGCCCGTGGGGCAACCCCGTGGGGCAACCCAGGATGAGCGGGTCATGGTGGAGAGATCTGACAGGGTGTGGTCCGCTGGAGAAGGGAATGGCAAACCACTTCAGTATTCTTGCCTTGAGAACCCCATGAACAGTATGAAAAGGCAAAATGATAGGATACTGGAAAAGAAACTCCCCATGTCAGTAGGGGCCCAATATGCTACTGGAGATCAGTGGAGAAATAACTCCAGAAAGAATGAAGGGATGGAGCCAAAGCAAAAAGAATACCCAGCTGTGGATGTGTCTGGTGATAGAAGCAAAATCCGATGCTGTAAAGAGCAATATTGCACAGGAACCTGGAATGTCAGGTCCATGAATCAAGGCAAATTGGAAGTGGTCAAATAAGAGATGGCAAGAGTGAATGTCGATATTCTAGGAATCAGCGAACTGAAATGGACTGGAATGGGTGAATTTAACTCAGATGACCATTATATCTACTACTGCGGGCAGGAATCCCTCAGAAGAAATGGAGTGGCCATCATGGTCAACAAAAGAGTCCGAAATGCAGTACTTGGATGCAATCTCAAAAACAACAAAATAATCTCTGTTCGTTTCCAAGGCAAACCATTCAATGTCACAGTAATCCAAGTCTATGCCCCAACCAGTAATGCTGAAGAAGCTGAAGTTGAACGGTTCTATGAAGACCTACAAGACCTTTTAGAACTGACACCCAAAAAAGATGTCCTTTTCATTACAGGGGACTGGAATGCAAAAGTAGGAAGTCAAGAAACACCTGGAGTAACAGGCAAATTTGGCCTTGGAACACGGAATGAAGCAGGGCAAAGACTAACAGAGTTTTGCCAAGAAAATGCACTGGTCATAGCAAACACCCTCTTCCAACAACACAAGAGAAGACTCTATACATGGACATCACCAAATGGTCAACACTGAAATCAGATCGATTATATTCTTTGCAGCCAAAGATGGAGAAGCTCTGTACAGTCAGCAAAAACAAGACCAGGAGCTGACTGTGGCTCAGACCATGAACTCCTTATTGCCAAATTCAGATTTAAATTGAAGAAAGTAGGGAAAACCACTAGACCATTCAGGTATGACCTAAATCAAATCCCTTATGACTATACAGTGGAAGTGAGAAATAGATTTAAGGGCCTAGATCTGATAGATAGAGTGCCTGATGAACTATGGAATGAGGTTCGTGACATTGTACAGGAGACAGTGATCAAGACCATCCCCATGGAAAAGAAATGCAAAAAAGCAAAATGGCTGTCTGGGGAGGCCTTACAAATAGCTGTGAAAAGAAGAGAAGCGAAAAGCAAAGGAGAAAAGGAAAGATATAAACATCTGAATGCAGAGTTCCAAAGAACAGCAAGAAGAGATAAGAAAGCCTTCTTCAGCGATCAATGCAAAGAAATAGAGGAAAACAACAGAATGGGAAAGACTAAGGATCTCTTCAAGAAAATCAGAGATACCAAAGGAACATTTCATGCAAAGATGGGCTCGATAAAGGACAGAAATGGTATGGACCTAACAGAAGCAGAAGATATTAAGAAGAGGTGGCAAGAATACACAGAAGAACTGTACAAAAAAGATCTTCACGACCCAGATAATCATGATGGTGTGATCACTCACCTAGAGCCAGACATCCTGGAATGTGAAGTCAAGTGGGCCTTAGAAACCATCACTATGAACAAAGCTAGTGGAGGTGATGGAATTCCAGTAGAGCTATTCCAAATCCTGAAAGATGCTGCTGTGAAAGTGCTGCACTCAATATGCCAGCAAATTTGGAAAACTCAGCAGTGGCCACAGGACTGGAAAAGGTCAGTTTTCATCCCAATCCCAAAGAAAGGCAATGCCAAAGAATGCTCAAACTACCACACAATTGCACTCATCTCACATGCTAGTAAAGTAATGCTCAAAATCCTCCAAGCCAGGCTTCAGCAATATGTGAACCATGAACTTCCTGATGTTCAAGCTGGTTTTAGAAAAGGCAGAGGAACCAGAGATCAAATTGCCAACATCTGCTGGATCATGGAAAGAGCAAGAGAGTTCCAGAAAAACATCTATTTCTGCTTTATTGACTGTGCCAAAGCCTTTGACTGTGTAGATCACAAGAAACTGGAAAATTCTGAAAGAGATGGGAATACCAGACCACCTGATCTGCCTCTTGAGAAATCTGTATGCAGGTCAGGAAGCAACAGTTAGAACTGGTCATGGAACAACAGACTGGTTCCAAATAGGAAAAGGAGTACGTCAAGGCTGTATATTGTCACCCTGTTTATTTAACTTAGATGCAGAGTACATCATGAGAAATGCTGGACTGGAAGAAATACAAGTTGGAATCAAGATTGCTGAGAGAAATATCAATAACCTCGGATATGCAGATGACACCACCCTTATGGCAGAAAGTGAAGAGGGGCTAAAAAGCCTCTTGATGAAAGTGAAAGTGGAGAGTGAAAAGGTTGGCTTAAAGCTCAACATTCAGAAAACGAAGATCATAGTATCTGGTCCCATCACTACATGTGAAATAGATGAGGAAACAGTGGAAACAGTGTCAGACTTGATTTTTCTGGGCTCCAAAATCACTGCAGATGGTGACTGCAGCCATGAAATTAAAAGACGCTTACTCCTTGGAAGGAAAGTTATAACCAACCTAGATAGCATATTCAAAAGCAGAGACATAACTTTGCCAACAAAGGTTCGCCTAGTCCAGGCTATGGTCTTTCCTGTGGTCATGTATGGATGTGAGAGCTGGGCTGTGAAGAAGGCTGAGTGCCGAAGAATTGATGCTTTTGAAGTGTGGTGTTGGAGAAGACTCTTGAGAGTCCCTTGGACTGCAAGGAGATCCAACTGGTCCATTCTGAAGGAGATCAGCCCTGGGATTTCTTTGGAAGGAATGATGCTAAAGCTGAAACTCCAGTATTTTGGCCACCGCATGCGAAGAGTTCACTCATTGGAGAAGACTCGGATGCTGGGAGGGATTGGGGGCAAGAGGAGAAGGGGACGACAGAGGATGAGATGGCTGGATAGCATCACTGTCTCGATGGATAAGAGTCTGAGTGACCTCCGAGAGTTGGTGATGGACAGGGAGGCCTGGAGTGCTGTGATTCATGGGGTTGCAAAGAGTCGGACACGACTGAGCGACTGATCTGATCTGATGTGAACTATAAAATAAAGAAATAAAAAATGAAACGGATACAATTTATTTTAATATAGAATGCTTGCTTACAAACCTCGGGAACAGTGTTCCCCAAACTTACCTGCATGCACATTTCCTGGGATCTTGTGAAAGAGTAGATTCTGGCTCATTGGGTGGTAGGTGTGTTTTGTTCTGTGCTCAGTCATGTCTAATTCTTTATGACCCCATGGACTGTAGCCCACCAGGCTCCTCTGTCCATGGACTTTTCCAGGCAAGAATACTGGAGTGGGTTGCCATTTCCTACTCCAGGGGATCTTCCCGACCCAGGGGTTGAACCAGCAGCTCCTGTGTCTCCCGCATTGGCAGGGGGATTCTTTACCATCGTTCCTGAGGATTCGAATTTCTGGTAACTTCCTGATGATGTCGGTGCTGCTGGCACCTCGCATACACTTGGAGTAGCTTGGCCTTAAAAGGTATAACCCCAAAGAGCTTGTATCCACAAATGCAGCCCGACACAGATGTGTCGAATCGGCAATTGCATTATCAGGAGAGACATTGCCATTGAATGTGGTTTCTCAGGTAATTCATAAACAAATCTTGCTGAAAAACCTGTTTGACTTCCCTTGATTTGCACAGCTAGTTGCGTTCTTGCCCAAATGCTTTGCGCTCATGTGTGAAACACAGCTAGGTTCTGAACTCGCATAATGATGGATGTATTTTTCACCTCCAGGAATGTCCAGTGGGATGGTTGGCATTTTCGTAGCATGCAGGGCCCCTCTTTGTATGCAAGGTTATGCCATGGATGGCAGAACGTTATTATCCTTGACTCCTGCCTGGTATCAATAGCACACCCAATCCCATGACAAACCCAAATCACTCGCACAAATTTCCCAAGTCCTGTGGGGCACAGGATGGGATTGCCAAAGAGTGTTAATTGAGACAAAGTGCTGATATCAGTCTGCTAATGTAAGCAAAGCAGAAACCCATTGTGAGGTTGGCCAAAGACATCAAGGGCTAGCGGCCACAGCTGCTCAGAGACAGGTAAGCCTGGGCTTATTGTGATGTGTTGGTCCATTTGCTTATGACATCAGTACTATTTGGAACGCTGTTGGAGAAGGAGTGGGCTGGAACAGGAGATGCCTCTCAGTGTGATAACATCTGCTGCTGGGGGTCTTGTTAAAATGCAGATACCGATGCAACAGGTCTAGAGAGGGACCAGAGATTCTGTATTTCCAACAAACTCTTAGGCGATGCCAAGGCTGGCTGCTGGGGCAATGTTTGCTCCACTTGCTCTGAACAGCAAAAGCTGTAGCACCTAACTTGGTGAACTGGGGCCGTAGGTTGAAAAGAGTGCCCAGAACTGAGATGAACTGTGGGCAGTCGGAGTAGACAATCATCATCCCGTGTTTCTATCCCCTCCGGAAACATCCCTTTTCTCTGACTTCTTGTTACTTCTCAAAGCAATGCCAACTAGCACAGGACAAAGAGCTAGCTTGTTTGCAAAGGGCTCCTGGTTCCTCTCTGGAATGTGGAAGCGGCGGGTGACGCTTTGTTTAAAGGTCATCTTTAGGTCTGAAAATACAGAATAAAGAGTACAGAGATTCTATTTATGTCATTCAAGGATTTAATTAGGTGTAAATGTCATACTGTTAATGGATACTTAAAAGCCAGATTTCCTGAAGATAACGTCCAATTCAAACAATTACTGACGATTGAGAATGTTCTCTGAAACTCTGTTAAGGGAAAGTGGTTATTTGGTTCCAGAGTCAGGAAGATGGATTACAGCACGCACGCTCTAAGTCTCGCCTCCTGTGCTCAGGGTGCGGCCAGCAGGGTAAGCCAGGAGCAGAATTTAAGGAGGCACCCTTTCTCTGGGTCAGGCAAAGGCCTCCTTGGTTTTCGCCTTGGATGCCTCATGTGCTCACCCTAATTCTGACTCTGCCAGTGCCCATGACAGACATTGCAAAGAGATGATGCTTGTGTTGAGAAATGCATGGTGGGTTTGTCAGTTACATTCTTCATACATCCATGTGTCTGTGGTTAATTACCTATTGTCTGGAATTCTGTCCTTATTCATACATTTTGTGGTCGCCACGATAAACCCCATATAAAGCCATGCTGGAAGATGTAAAGATGGAAAAAAAATCTCAACAATTCTTTCAACAAATTTCTCCTTCTCTGTATCTAACATTTTTCCTTGGGCTTCTTACAAATAGAATATCATTTTACCAAAGAATTTCATAGCTTATATATTATTTTGAAAGTTAACCTAGGGGGAGAATCTCCAGGTTGAGTGAATAGAAATGGGCAAAACAAACCCCAAACAGAGCATCCACTCAAAACCACAGATCACACCCCTTCCCCACACGACATGTCGTCATGATTGAATTATGAAAAATGTGCTATTTTTGAAAGAGAATGAGATCCCAAAGGCCAAAACCAACACTTGAAATCCTTTTCTTGGAAAAAGCCTTTTATAATATATTGTAGCTGATTTTCAAATGCTTTGTTGTAGATCTGCTGCATTAGAACCTCTATGAGTGAAGTGTGGACGTTAAACTCATAAGGTGGCAAAGGAACTGCTGGTATCCAGGCCAGATTGAGAACAAAAGCTCTAGGATGTGTCTATTTTTAGGCTGGCAGAAAATGTCCACATTGTCAAAACAAAGTTTCGCTTACTATGCTAACCTAAAGATATACTAATAGTGAAAGTCTTTTTCATTTAATTTATGGAAAAATGACCTTATAATAGCAATAACAAAAATAAAACCAGCAAATCCCATAACCCTGATAAATGGCTCACTTGCTTTCATTTTCTATTTTTGCAGCTGGTCTGTCCTCAGGTTTCAGAGATGTGTGACCTTGGCAGTGACACAGAGTCCCCTATTCAGAAGAGCCCCACAAATTCCATAGCTGGTCATGCTTTATCCTTGTATGATTCTGCATGAAATTTTACATAGCTCTGTGTCCAGGGTTGATTGGAAGCTGTGCTCTCTTTTTACTCGAGAATACACGATAGGTATTTTTCGTGCCATTTTATGCTGTCATGTCATCTTCGAGACTATTAGTTTTTTATGGTTATATAATACCAGATCATATTTAGAATTAAGCTCACATTCCCTTACCTTAATTTTACCCATATTAGATCACTTCTTGATTTTCATTAATATGTAATTCTGTACCAATGAGAATCTCTGTGTATTCAGCTTTATCCATTGAAAATTTTACTCAGGACACTTTGTTTGGATAGGCACCCCTGGGCTGGGCTGATTACACTTCTCAGCTTGCCTAGGACAGAGCTGGCTTATGCCTGATGAATTCATCAACTGCACCCCCGTTTGATCTGAGAAGTGCTCCCATGCGGGCTATAAATTTCATGGTTTTCTTGGCTGTGGCTGGTATTACGCCTATTGAGCACTTTTAGAAGGGAGAACTGACCAAATGGTAGTAATAAAATATTTTATATAACATTGAGCATAACCACTTTAGAAAATAAAATAAGGCTTTCGCCGAAAAGAAAAGCTTCTGGGGCTTCCCTGATGGCTCAGTGGTAAAGAATCCGTCTGCCGATGCAGGAGACACAAGTTCAATGCCTGGTGCAGGAAGATCCCCCATGTCGCAGAGCGCTGAGCCCATGCACCACAGCTGCCGAGTCCGGGCTCTAGAGCCCGTGAGTTGCAACTATTGAGAACCATGCACAGCAGCTACTGAAGGCCCTGTACCCTAGAGACTGTGCCCTGCAATGGAAGCCCACTGCAAGAGAAGCCCGCCACAGCTAGAGAAAGCCCGCTCAACTCAACTAGAGAAAGCCCGTGCACAGCAGCAAAGCGCTCAGCCAAAAATGAATAACCAGAAAATAAATAACCCTATACAAAAGAAAACGTTATTTAGAAAATATTATTGAAATAGGTTTCCATTTTTCCACACAATCACATAATTAAGAAGAATGGGACGGATTAAATGGCAATAATATTTGGGGGCGTTTTTAAAATTCTTAGCAGCTGTGTGACTATTAGTGACCCACGGTGGTGAGAGATACCACTTAAAAATCAAGATGTTTATTTTTAAAATCCACAGATAATGTTGGTATTGTATTAAAATTTCATTATTTCTGATATGACCAATTTAAAATTGGTGATAATTTCAGGATGGACTTTAAGGTTTCTCTCTGCCATATCAAGGAAAAGCAGGACTTTGCTAAGTGAGAAATAGTATACATAAGAATATAGGAAGAGATGGCTGTTGACGTTGGAGCGTAAAAACTTTAAAGAGCATCAATAATTGTACTTACATAACCCAAATGAAATGACTTGGTAAGCAGGGCTTTGTAGCTGGTTGGATTCATGCTTTGACTTGCTAATTCAAATGATTCTTATCCATTAAATCCGAGTCTTCGCCAAGTATGATTAGTATCAATACATCTAGTTCCAATTAGTATATGACCTTGGCAAAGCCTCACTTAAAAATAGGGCATCATCATTACATTAATTCTTCCCATTCCAGAAGACTTGTCCCTTGAATTTGTTCCAATTTTTTTTCACATTTTTTGAGAGGTTGTATTTTCTGGATAAAGGGGAAAAAAAGTAAACCATGGAAGTGTTCCTAAGACTTGAGTTTGGCTATGACCTTGGTGAAAGCAAAGTGCAGTCCAGGATTTACAGGGGAGGGAGCTTTGGACTGCCTCCTCCGTCCGGAAAAAAGACACGTGGAGGTCGGGGATGTTTGCTGGGGCGGAGGTCATCTGTACTTGCTTGCAGTGTGAAGGCCGCTGGGGAGATCAGAGAGGCTGCTCCTGGAAGATTCCCGAGCTTTGAGGGTTTGATGGAGTGCACACACTGCCAAGTCTGAGACAGCATTATTTTAATCTTATCTTCTACACCGATTAGCTCTGGGACCAAGAACACATTCATCTTCTCTGAGACTAGTTTCATTGGGTATTGGTAAACACATTTCTCCCCACAGTTTCTGAGTAGTAAGTTTAGATTGTGTCCTCAAAAGAGCAGGAAAAGACAAGGGGTGCCTGGGAGGAGAGGCAGCCAGGAAAAACCAGGCAAGCTGGAGTTTTGTGTGATTCTCCTCGGGGAGAACAGATCCTTGTGCTGGAGGGGAGCAGGCAGGAGACCTCTGGGCCGGCGTAGTCCCCTGATTAGCGGGATCAGAGCCGATGGCTGCTCCGCCCTCAGTGGGTCCTGGCCTGGCCTTCCTCCGCTGTGTTCACCAGGCGGTTCTTTACGTCTGCGTCTCCATTTCTTATCTGTAAACAGGCTCGTCAGTAGTATTTTTCTAGATTCCATATACATGCGTTAGTACCCAATGTTTGTTTTTCTCCTTTTGACTTCACTCTGTATCTGGAGGGGAGGGATGGGGTGGGAGGGAGGTGCGAAGCGGAGGGCTACATATGTCATTACGACTGATTTGCGTTGATGTAGGGCGGATACCCGGAGAGGGCAGTGGAAACCCACTCCAGCACTCTTGCCTGGAAAATCCCATGGACGGAGGAGCCTGGTGGGCTGCAGTCCATGGGGTCGCTAGGAGTCGGATACAACTGAGCGAGTTCACTTTCTCTTTTCACTTTCATGCATTGGAGAAGGAAATGGCAACCCACTCCAGTGTTCTTGCCTGGAGAATCCCAGGGATGGGGAGCCTGGTGGGCTGCCGTCTATGGGGTCGCACAGAGTCGGACACGACCGAAGCGACTTAGCAGCAGCAGCAACAGCAGGGCGGATATCACCGCCACATTGTAAAGCAATTATCCTCCAGTTAAAAAATAAACGCAAGGAATGATTAAATTATTTAAAAAATAGCGGATGATTAGCCATTTTGCCCTTGTCAGGGGCAGGTGCTTTTTAGGTCAGTGCAGGCGTCGAAAGCTGTGACTTGGAGGTGATCAGTAAGAAGCAGTGGGGAGAGGGAGCACCCTCACTGTGAGGGCAGAAACCAGGAGAGAGGGGATAGGAGTGCCTCCAAGGAGCGGTCCATTTGGGCGATAAACTAACTCGGAGCCTGGATATCCATCCTAGGGCTTGAGGATTTTGATTCAGGGGCCTCTGAAAAGCACCGTTCATTCATGAAATCTGGCATCATTCTCTCCTTTATTTATTGAGTGCTGACCAGGTGCTCAGAGTTTAGGGTGGGGACACTCACACAGTTCCGTGAAACTGTTAAGGCTGAGTGATGACCCCTCCTGGCTAGGCTGGCCTTGTTCTGCAAGGGACAACCACTCTTCTTTCTAGGAAGCAAGGCTAGATGTGGGCTCCTGGGTCTGGGGATGGCTCAGCCTTGCAAATCTAACTTGAACTGTAAGAGCCAACCTGCTCCACTGGTCCTGTCCCACTCATGCTGTTGGGCTGCTCTGATGGTCCTTTCCCATTCTGTTGTTTTCCTCTATTTCTTTGCATTGATCACTGAAGAAGGCTTTCTTATCTCTTCTTGCTATTCTTTGGAACTCTGCATTTAGATGTTTATATCTTTCCTTTTCTCCTTTGCTTTTCACTTCTCTTCTTTTCACAGCTATTTGTAAGGCCTCCCCAGACAGCCATTTTGCTTTTTTGCATTTCTTTTCCATGGGGATGGTCTTGATCCCTGTCTCCTGTACAATGTCATGAACCTCATTCCATAGTTCATCAGGCACTCTATCTATCAGATCTAGGCCCTTAAATCTATTTCTCACTTCCACTGTATAATCATAAGGGATTTGACTTAGGTCATACCTGAATGGTCTAGTAGTTTTCCCTACTTTCTTCAATTTCAGTCTGAATTTGGCAATAAGGAGTTCATGGTCTGAGCCACAGTCAGCTCCTGGTCTTGTTTTTGCTGACTGTATAGAGCTTCTTCATCTTTGGCTGCAAAGAATATAATCGATCTGATTTCGGTGTTGACCATCTGGTGATGTCCATGTATGGAGTCTTCTCTTGTGTTGTTGGAAGAGGGTATTTGCTATGACCACTGCATTTTCCAATATGCTACTGGAGATCAGTGGAGAAATAACTCCAGAAAGAATGAAAGGACGGAGCCAAAACAAAAAGAATACCCAGCTGTGGATGTGTCTGGTGAGAGAAGCAAAGTACGATGCTGTAAAGAGCAATATTGCATAGGAACCTGGAATGTCAGGTCCATGAATCAAGGCAAATTGGAAGTGGTCAAACAAGAGATGGCAAGAGTGAATGTCGACATTCTAGGAATTAGTGAACTAAAATGGACTGGAATGGGTGAATTTAACTCGGATGACCATTATATCTACTACTGTGGGCAGGAATCCCTCAGAAGAAATGGAGTGGCCATCATGGTCAACAAAAGAGTCCGAAATGCAGTACTTGGATGCAATCTCAAAAATGACAGAATGATCTCTGTTCGTATCCAAGGCAAACCATTCAATGTCACAGTAATCCAAGTCTATGCCCCAACCAGTAACGCCGAAGAAGCTGAAGTTGAAAGGTTCTATGAAGACCTACAAGACCTTTTAGAACTAACACCCAAAAAAGATGTCCTTTTCATTATAGGGGACTGGAATGCAAAAGTAGGAAGTCAAGAAACACCTGGAGTAACAGGCAAATTTGGCCTTGGAATACGGAATGAAGCACGGCAAAGACTAATAGAGTTTTGCCAAGAAAATGCACTGGTCATAGCAAATACCCTCTTCCAACAACACAAGAGAAGATCTCTTCAAGAAAATCAGAGATACCAAAGGAACATTTCATGCAAAGATGGGCACGATAAAGGACAGAGATGGTGTGGACCTAACAGAAGCAGAAGATATTAAGAAGAGGTGGCAAGAATACACAGAAGAACTGTACAAAAAAGAGCTTCAAGACCTAGACAATCATGATGATGTGATCACTGACCTAGAGCCAGACATCTTGGAATGTGAAGTCAAGTGGGCCTTAGAAAGCATCACTACGAACAAAGCTAGTGGAGGTGATGGAATTCCAGTAGAACTATTCCAAGTCCTGAAAGATGATGCTGTGAAAGTGCTGCACTCAATATGCCAGCAAATTTGGAAAACTCAGCAGTGGCCACAAGATTGGAAAAGGTCAGTTTTCATCCCAATCCCAAAGAAAGGCAATGCCAAGGAGTGCTCAAACTACCGAACAATTGCACTCATCTCACACGCTAGTAAAGTAATGCTCAAAATTCTCCAAGCCAGGCTTCAGCAATATGTGAACCGTGAACTTCCTGATGTTCAAGCTGGTTTTAGAAAAGGCAGAGGAACCAGAGATCAAATTGCCAACATCTACTGGATCATGGAAAAAGCAAGAGAGTTCCAGAAAAACATCTATTTCTGCTTTATTGACTATGCCAAAGCCTTTGACTGTGTGGATCACAATAAACTATGGAAAATTCTGAAAGAGATGGGAATACCAGACCACCTGATCTGCCTCTTAAGAAATCTGTATGCAGGTCAGGAAGCAACAGTTAGAACTGGTCATGGAACAACAGACTGGTTCCAAATAGGAAAAGGAGTACGTCAAGGCTGCATATTGTCACCATGTTTATTTAACTTATATGCAGAGTACATCATGAGAAATGCTGGACTGGAAGAAACACAAGTTGGAATCAAGATTGCCGGGAGAAATATCAATAACCTCAGATATGCAGATGACACCACTCTTATGGCAGAAAGTGAAGAGGGGCTAAAAAGCCTCTTGATGAAAGTGAAAGTGGAGAGTGAAAGGGTTGGCTTAAAGCTCAACATTCAGAAAACGAAGATCATGGCATCTGGTCCCATCACTGCATGGGAAATAGATGGGGAAACAGTGGAAACAGTGTCAGACTTTGTTTTTCTGGGCTCCAAAATCACTGCAGATGGTGACTACAGCCATGAAATTAAAAGACGCTTACTCCTTGGAAGGAAAGTTATGACCAACCTAGATAGCATATTCAAAAGCAGAGACATTACTTTGCCAACAAAGGTTCGCCTAGTCCAGGCTATGGTCTTTCCTGTGGTCATGTATGGATGTGAGAGCTGGACTGTGAGGAAGGCTGAACACCGAAGAATTGATGCTTTTGAACTGTGGTGTTGGAGAAGACTCTTGAGAGTCCCTTGGACTGCAAGAAGATCCAACCAGTCCATTCTGAAGGAGATCAATCCTGGAATTTCTTTGGAAGGAATGATGCTAAAGCTGAAACTCCAGTATTTTGGCCACCGCATGCGAAGAGTTGACTCATTGGAGAAGACTCTGATGCTGGGGGAGATTGAGGGCAGGAGGAGAAGGGGACGACAGAGGATGAGATGGCTGGATGGCATCACTGACTTGATGGATGCGAGTCTGAGTGACCTCCGGGAGCTGGTGATGGACAGGGAGGCCTGGCGTGCTGCGGTTCATGGGGTCGCAAAGAGTCGGACACGACTGAGTGACTGATCTGATCTGATCTGATGGTCCTTTCTTGGGAAAGGGGACTGGAGACCTCCTACCGACGCCCTCATCCTTCTTGGTCGTTGTCCCAAAGAACTCGCTTTGGTTTCCTTGGCGTGAGGTCAGCACTCTACTTCAGCGTGTAGACTGAGAACTCAACCCCTCATCTTGGTTGCTGTCAGCACGGCTCCCTAGGACTAGGAGGCCTTACTCCTCGCTCCGGTGATGTCTGACCACACCCCCAAGTCTCAGCTGTTTTTTTCTGTTTTGTTCACCAGGGGTCTGTGAGCCTCTGGCCGTTGACACCTGCCTGGAGGCAGATGAAAATAGATACAATGTGCTCAGGTAGTTAGTGAGCAGAAACACAAGGAATTCAACCCCAGGTGAACTGACCCCAAGGTCTATTCATAGCTGCACGGCTATTGGTTGTCTCAACTCCACTGTCTAGGGTCTGGCATTGCTTGTTCTTGAGGAAATCCAGTTCAGCCCACAGGGCACTGATTTGTCTATAGTCTGGTTTTCCTCCTCCCTCAGGAAGCTTTTAGAATCAGAAATACATTGCTAGAGTTCTAAATTCAGTGTGTCTTGATTTAGGTCTTTTCCTCTTTCTCTTTTCCTCCACTCTTTTAGCGAGTGAATCCTTTCAATTTTTTTCAGTTCTTGAATTTTTAAAAAAAATTCATTTCTAAGTCTGACTTTCCTGCTTATCCGTCCTTTTTAAATGGAAAACGAAATCCTACATATTTGACCTTCTGGACCGATTCTCTAATTCTTTTCTCTCATGTTTTTCATCTTTCAGTCTTACTCTTTGGGGAATTTTCTCAATTCTCTTTCTGTTGAACTTTTAATTTGGGCAAATATTTAAATTTCAAGGAATCTTGCTTGTTTTAGATCATCCTGATCCTGTTATTTTGAAAAATAGGTTTAATATTTTGTCAGTTTTTTCTCATCCCACCGACTAGAAAGTGTTGAAGTTCTCTTTTATTTCTAGCACCGTTTTTTATTTTTTTGAAAGGAAATTCTCTTTGTACATACTGGTCTTTCTCTTTCACATGGAAAACTTTTTATAAATACCTGTGATTCCTGATTGTCTCTTTATATTTTAAAATGAGGTCCTGAAAGTTACTTGAGAGTTCTGTTGCCAAGTTGGAGCTTATTGATAGGTATCTCTGGGTAACAAGTGACGTAGTGGAGCCAACCTGCCTTGCTGCTGCTGCTGCTAAGTCGCTTCAGTCGTGTCCGACTCTGTGCGACCCCATAGACGGAAGCTCACCAGCCTCCCCCGTTCCTGGGATTCTCCAGGCAAGAACACTGGAGTGGGTTGCCATTTCCTTCTCCAATGCACAAAAGTGAAAGTGAAGTCGCTCAGTCGTGGCCGACTCTTTGCGACCCCATGGACTGGAACCTACCAGGATCCTCCGTCCATGGGATTTTCCAGGCAAAAGTACTGGGGTGGGGTGCCATTGCCTTCCCCGCCAACCTGCCCTGGAACTCCCCAAATGTGGAAAGGTGGAGGCGCTTTATATATATATATATATTTTTTTTTTTTAATAAGTTTTTAATGTATTTTCACTTTTAGTTAGTGACTCACATTTTCTCTAAAGTATTCAGCATCACGGTTTTTCTCCACTGCTGCTGCTTCTTTTTTTTTTTTTTTTTAAATTTATTGGTATATAGTTGAATTATGATTTTGTGTTGGCTTCAGGTGTACAGAAAAGTGAGTCACGTGTACATTTACATGTATCCACGCTTTTTTAGATTCCTTTCCCGTTTGGTCATTATAGAGTGTGGAGTAGAACCTGTGTAATGCAGAAGGTTCTTATTAGTCATTTGTTTTTATAAACAGACTTCCTTGTGTTCTGAATAGCAGGGAACTCTGCTCAGTATTCTAGGATGAGCTCTAAGGGAAGTGTTGATGTCAATCCCAGTCTCCCAGTTTGAGGCTCTTTATCTTATCCAAAGCAGACGTTTCCAGTTTCTTGCCTGGGAGAGCAGATCCCTGTGTGAAAAAATCCCATGTGGAGCTGTGATGCTTGTCACATCATGTCTTGGCTGTTCTAGCCTCTATGGCTGAATAACACATGTCCCCAAAACTTAGTGGCTTAGAGTAATCATTTGTTACCTCTGAGGGTTTCTGTGGGTCAGAAACTTGGTAGCTGACTGGTGGTTTGGGTTTGGGACTGCTCATAAGTTGGGGCCGCGGACATCTGAAGGCTTGACTGGGGTTTTAGGATTTGCATCCACGGGGACTCGATCATGTGCTGGACAGTCGGTGCTGGGGCTGGTCTCACCACACGGCCTGACCACAGAGCTGCTTGAGCCTCCATACGACATGGCTTCTCTGCAGTGAGCAATCCAGTAAACAGAGCGGGTGTGTGCAAATCCTCTGAAGACCGAGCTGCAGACATCACCCCTTGGGACTTCTGTTGTATTCTGCTGCTGCTGCTGCTAAGTCGCTTCAGTTGTGTCCAACTCTGTGCGACCCCATAGACAGCAGCCCACCAGGCTTCCCCATCCCTGGGATTCTCCAGGCAAGAACACTGGAGTGGGTTGCCATTTCCTTCTCCAATGCATGAAAATAAAAAGTGAAAGTGAAGTCGCTTAGTCGTGTCTGACTCTTAGGGACCCCATGGACTACAGCTTACCAGGCTCCTCCGTCCATGGATTTTCCAGGCAAGAGTACTGGAGTGGGGTGCCACTGCCTTCTCCGGGCTGCTGTATTCTACTGGTCCCTAAAGAGCCATTCTCTGTTTAACGTGGCAGGAGACTAAGCGAACACCAGGAGGTAAGTATCGCTGGAGTCGGTCTTGTACGATGGGCACCATGTGGACTTCCCGCTTGTCTCGCGGTGCTCACTGGTGCGTCTTACTCCCACTTTCTGATGTAACTTGGTCTCTAATCCGGGGCCCCAGGGGCTCTGCAGGAAGGCAGGCATCTTTGGACCTTATGTTCGCGTCTGCCTCTGAGTACACATTGCAGGATTCCTCCCCCTATCTCTCAGGGTTTTCTTGAAATCAGCTGTTAGCCAGGAGATTTCCTCCTGTCTTTTTCTGATGGTAGATGTATATGTTTTCCGTCACTGTCATTAGTGAGTTATTAGGAGGATGGAGAGGAAAATGTGTTTGGTCAACTTAATCACTTTTAACTTGAAGCCAGAAACTGTGTTTTTAATACAGTTTCCAGAATGGGACATAATTTTATTTCATGGGCTGATTTTCTGATTATCTCTATGAATAAATTACCTTTCCCTAATACCTAAGAACAACCTGTTAGTCCAATTGTTATTAAAGGATTTTGAAGAAGCTTCAGTTTATCTATAAAACATAAATAGTATTGGGTGCTGTGTGCTGCTTGATATTTTTAGCCTTATTTTGATATTAATGTAAGATTAGGACTGCAGTTTATGATAGGGTTCATGCTGTGAAGTAGACACTGTATTTCAGCAGGTAGAGGAAAAGATGAGCTTGGTGACTGGGAATCCTGTCACTCTGTGTCTGCAACAACTCTATAATGCATCTTTTTCTATCATTAGAAGCATCTCCTTTCATCACCAAATACAATTTGCTTGTAAATATTTATAGCTCCCCCTTCCCCAGGCTTTTTGTTACAGAGGCCTTCGTTTACCCTGATGTAGTCCTCTGTCTCATTTTTCTTTCTTTTTTGGTTAATAAAGGATACACATTTTTCTTTCAAAATCACTAAGAAATTAAGTTTAGAAGAGCCCAAAATATCTGATATTAGAGATAGGTTCATGTTCAAATTTTTCTTTCTTTTTTTTTTTTTTTGTTTAAAAAGTCTAACGATGACTGAGTGACTGAAAGACAACTATACAATTTCAATTGATGACTTAGAAAACAATTTAACTTTGAAAACAATTTAAATA
The DNA here is from genome assembly GCA_935064755.1 of Tragelaphus eurycerus. Lineage (NCBI taxonomy): Eukaryota > Metazoa > Chordata > Mammalia > Artiodactyla > Bovidae > Tragelaphus > Tragelaphus eurycerus. The sequence continues at coordinate 20,430,520 of CAKXYN010000034.1, forward strand.
GATAACCTAGAAAACACACCAATCAGAAATAAAAATAATAAAAACCAGCCGTAATTTTACTGCTCTCTTCTGGGTACATATCCCTTTGATTTGTTTTTGTACATATGTGCTCATTATTCTCTCTGTTAATTTTGTCACTTAATGGTTTATTATGACCATCTTTCCTTATTAAGAAATATAAGCCAGCTATCTGTCAATTATACTTCAATAAAACTGAAATTAAAAAAGGAACATAAGCCTAAATGATCAATTCTAATGTCAGTATTCATTTCCATTTTATACATAAAATAATGTATTTAACGCATTCCTTATTGATGGATATTTAGGTTTCTATAAAATCTTAGTTATAATAAACAGTGCTGTGATAAATATTCATATATGTTTGTGTGCACACAAACATCCACACCCTGATTTTGACTATTTCGGAAAGGTAGACCCTTTGAAGTAGAATTTCTGCACTGTAGGCTATCCGTCAGTTCAGTTCAGTTTAGTCGCTCAGTCGTGTCTGACTCTTTGAGACCCCATGGACTGCAGCACGCCACGTGTCCCTGTCCATCACCAACTCCCAGAGCTTGCTCAAACTCATGTCCATCGAGTTGGTGATGCCATCCAACCATCGCATCCTCTGTCGTCCCCTTCTGCTCCTGCCTTCAATCATTCCCAGCATCAGGGTCTTTTCCAATGAGTCAGTTCTTTGCATCAGGTGGCCAAAGTATTGGAGCTTCAGCTTCAGCATCAGTCCTGCCAGTGAATATTCAGGACTGATTTCCTTTAGGATGGTTGGATCTCCTTGCTGTCCAAGGGACTCTGAAGAGTCTTCTCCAACACCACAGTTCAAAAGCATCAATTCTTCAGCACTCAGCTTTCTTTGTAGTCCAACTCTCACATCCATACATGACTACTGGGAAAACCATAGCTTTGACTAGATAGACTTTGTTGGCAAAGTAATGTCTCTGCTTTTCAATATGCTGTCTAGGTTGGTCATAACTTTTCTTTCAAAGAGTAAGCGTCTTTAAATCTCATGGCTGCAATCACCATCTGCAGTGAATTTGGTGCCCAAAAATGTAAAGTCTGTAACTGTTTCCATTGTTTCCCCATCTATTTGCCATGAAGTGATGGGACCAGATGCCATGATCTTAGTTTTCTGAATGTTGAGTTTTAAGCCAACTTTTTCACTATCCTGTTTCACTTTCAAGAGGCTGTTTAGTTCTTCGCTTTCTGCCGTAAGGGCAGTGTCATCTGCATATCTGAGGTTATTGATATTTCTCATGGCAATCTTGATTCCAGCTTGTGCTTCTTCCAGCCCAGTGTTTCTCATGATGTACTCTACATATAAGTTAAATACGCAGGGTGACAACATGCAACCTTGACGTACTCCTTTCCTAATTTGGAACCAGTCTGCTATTCCATGTCCAGTTCTAACTGTTGCTTCTTGACCTGCGTGCAGATTTCTCATGAGGCAGGTCAGGTGGTCTGGTAAATCCATCTCTTTAAGAATTTTCCACAGTTTGTTGTGGTCCACACAGTCCAGGCTTTGGAGTAGTCAATAAAGCAGAAATAACTGAAGCCTATCCCTTCTCCAGTGGATCTTCCCGACTCAGGAATTGAACCGAGGTCTCCTGCATTGCAGGCAGATTCTTTACCAACTGAGCTACAAGGGAAGCCCATGAGACATTTTAGGTAAACAAAATAGGCAACACATAGTTTGATTCTATTTTTTTTTAATATGTGCACACATAGGAAAAATTCACCAAAGAATCAGAAGTGACTATCTCTTAGCAGGGCAACCCACTCCAGCGTTCTTGCCTGGAGACGCCCATGGACAGAGGAGCCAGGGGAGCTATAGTCCATGGGGCACCAAGAGTTGGACACAGCTGAGCAACTAAGCACAGCACCCGTGATGCAGACGGAAGGCGCTCCTTCCCTTAGAACTTCTGGGACCCTTCAGTCATTTAGGGACAAACATTACTTTAGCCTTTTTCTGAGATAGAAGGTTAGAGTTGGGAGTTGTCCCAAATAGGGTCCACTACACTTGTAGCTCTCCTTCTGGTCAAAGCTGAAAATTGGGGAGGTGGGGCAAATCTCCTTCCAGCTTTTTAAAATCGTCATTATTGTTATTTATTTCTTGGCTGAAGTGCCTGCATGCAGGATCTTTGACCCCAGCCCTGGATTCAGTTGTGCTCCATGTGGTGGAAGCACATAATCCTAACCACCGATCCATCAGGGAAGTTCTTCTCTTTGCATCTTAATACAAGTTCCAAGGAGATCTTTATCCACTGCTGTGGCTTAGAAGATGAACAGCTATCACCAGGAAAGAAACTCTTGACCCAGAAAACATTCAGTGCCATGAGTGAGATATGGGAGTTAGCTCTGGTACAACCATGCTGCTACTGCTGCTGCTGCTGCTGCTGCTGCTAAGTCGCTTCAGTCGTGTCCAGCTCTGTGCAACCCCATGGACGGCAGCCCACCAGGCTCCCCCGTCCCTGGGATTCTCCAGGCAAGAACACTGGAGTGGGTTGCCATTTCCTTCTCCAATGCAGGAAAGTGAGAAGTGAAAGTGAAGTCTCTCAGTCGTGTCTGACTCTTAGCAATCCCATGGACTGCAGCCCACCAGGCTCCTGTGTCCATGGGATTTTTCCAGGCAAGAGTACTGGAGTGGGGTGTCATTGCCTTCTCTGGTACAACCATGAAATGACATCAGCTCATTTCTGTCTCTAGTGACTTGGGGAGCCCAGAGGAGTGGTCTCCCTGAGACCTTTTCAGAGTTCCCATGAAGTCAAAACTATTTTCATAGTTACACTAAGATGGCATTTGCCCTTCACTCTCGTTTTCTCATGAGTATGCAGTGGAGTTTTCTAGAGACTAAATGATATGTGATATTTCAACAGAGTGAATGCAGAAGCAGATGGCATAATCCAGTTGTCATTAATTAAGCCAAGCATTGAAGAGATTTGCAAAAAGATAAAACAATGCTATTCTCTCGCTGCTTATTTTGTTTTGGAAAATACAGTCATTTTTCATTAAATATGCTACTTATGGTATCAGAATGAACTTATTATCTTTAATTTATAAATAAAAAAGTCAATATTTCAGATTTTCTATTTTAATTTCAAATATGGTAAATTTTGAGAAATATTTACCCACATGAGCAAAAGTCTTTTGGGGGTCCTGGATAATTATTACAGTGTATAGAGGTCCTGAGATGAAGCAGTTTGAGAACCAGTGATGTAAAGAAAAGAGACTGAACTGAACCCTAGGAAATGGTAGCACCAAGAGATGCAGAATTTCTACTGACTGATGAGCATTTGACAGACTATATTATTATTGATACTTGATTCCAAACTACTTTTAAAGGAGAATTAATACATTCTAGATCAGATCAGATCAGTCGCTCAGTCGTGTCCGACTCTTTGCGACCCCATGAACTGCAGCACGCCAGGCCTCCCTATCCATCACCAGCTCTCGGAGGTCACTCAGACTCACATTCATCGAGTCAGTGATGCCATCCAGCCATCTCATCCTCTGTCGTCCCCTTCTCCTCCTGCCCTCAATCCCTCCCAGCATCAGAGTCTTCTCCAATGAGTCAGCTCTTCGCATGAGGTGGCCAAAATACTGGAGTTTCAGCTTGAGCATCATTCCCTCCAAAGAAATCCCAGGTCTGATCTCCTTCAGAATGGACCGGTTGGATCTCCTTGCAGTCCAAGGGACTCTCAAGAGTCTTCTCCAACACCACACTTCAAAAGCATCAATTCTTCAAAAGCTCAGCCTTCTTCACAGTCCAACTCTCACATCCATACATGACCACAGGAAAGACCATAGCCTTGACTAGGCGAACCTTTGTTGGCAAAGTGATGTCTCTGCTTTTGAATATGCTATCTAGGTTGGTCATAACCTTCCTTCCAAGGAGTAAGCATCTTTTAATTTCATGGCTGCAGTCACCATCTGTAGTGATTTGGGAGCCCAGAAAAATAAAGTCTGACACTGTTTCCACTGTTTCTCCATCTATTTCCCATGTAGTGATGGGACCAGATGCCATGATCTTCGTTTTCTGAATGTTGAGCTTTAAGCCAATCTTTTCACTCTCCACTTTCACTTTCATCAAGAGGCTTTTGAGTTCCTCTTCACTTTCTGCCGTAAGGGTGGTGTCATCTGCATATCTGAGGTTATTGATATTTCTCCCGGCAATCTTGATTCCAGCTTGTGTTTCCTCCAGTCCAGCATTTCTCATGATGTACTCTGCATATAAGTTAAATAAACATGGTGACAATATACAGCCTTGACGTACTCCTTTTCCTATTTGGAACCAGTCTGTTGTTCCATGACCAGTTCTAACTGTTGCTTCCTGACCTGCATACAGATTTCTCAAGAGGCAGATCAGGTGGTCTGGTATTCCCATCTCTTTCAGAATTTTCCACAGTTTATTGTGATCTACACAGTCAAAGGCTTTGGCATAGTCAATAAAGCAGAAATAGATGTTTTTCTGGAACTCTCTTGCTTTTTCGATAATCCAGCGGATGTTGGCAATTTGATCTCTGGTTCCTCTGCCTTTTCTAAATCCAGCTTGAACATCAGGAAGTTCACGGTTCACATATTGCTGAAGCCTGGCTTGGAGAATTTTGAGCATTACTTTACTAGCGTGTGAAATGAGTGCAATTGTGCGGTAGTTTGAGCACTCTTTGGCATTGCCTTTCTTTGGGATCGGGATGAAAACTGACCTTTTCCAATCTTGTGGCCACTGCTGAGTTTTCCAAATTTGCTGGCATATTGAGTGCAGCACTTTCACAGCATCATCTTTCAGGACTTGGAATAGTTCTACTGGAATTCCATCACCTCCACTAGCTTTGTTCCTAGTGATGCTTTCTAAGGCCCACTTGACTTCACATTCCAGGAATACATTCTAAGATAACTTAAAATTTTCCCTCAAACCTTTTAAGCAAAACCAGACACAAAGCCAAATAATTAATGAAAAGGAAAACTTGGATTCAGGCTTCTAAAGAATTTAGCAGGACAGGAACTGAGAGGTAAATGATCATGCCTTGTAATGGTGCAGTTTTCTATTTTTTAATTTATTTTTAAAAAACTTTTTGATGTGGACCATTTTTAAAAAAGTCTTTATTGGATTTGTTAGAATATGCTTCTGTTTTATGTTTTTTTTTTTTTGTCTACAAGGCATGTGGGATAATAGTTCCCTGACCAGGAGTCAAACTCGCAACCCCTGCACTGGAAGATGAGGTCTTAACCACTGGACCCCTGGGAAGTCCTGGTGCGATCCTATAAAATACGGATACGTTTGAATTTAACTAGTGAGCTTTGAAAGTTTCTGAAAAATTCCTATTTTTATTTTGAAATTTTCGTCTAGCTAATTTCATGAATACTTTAAGTTCCCTTATTCATTTTTTTCTGTATCTTATGTGCCAGCAGTTAGAATGCATTGTTTTAACTGATATGAAGAAAAATAGCAGCTCAGTTACCAAGCTGATGTAATACTCATTAAAAAAAGATAGATTCTCAAAATAGCCTGGATGCTTGTGTGTGTAGGTTGACAGTATGTTTAACTACAACCTTTCAGCAGCATGCCCCTGGTCATATTCATCTTTATGAGTCATGATTAACAACAGGACCTATTCGTACCTGTTTAGTTTGTGAGGATTGGGTAACAATAGGTGAGAGACTCCAGTGGTATCATTAAGATTCAAGAGTCTTTACAAAGGCAGCTCTTTGGAACAACATTTCATGAATTGCCCATGTAGTTTTCAATCAGTAACTAACCTCTAATTATTCTGTAAGCTCCTCCTGAAGCATGCATTTCTTAAAATAACATTGATCCTGTTTATATTGCAAAAAGAATACATATTCATTGTAGAAAATATAGTTAAGCATGGAGATGTGAAAGAATTAAGTAAGTATAAGAGGCACATTCTTCCCACAAAGATCACCCTAGTAACAATTTGGCATGTATCTGGTTAGCATTTTTGACATGTAAATATACACATATTTTTTCTTTTGCAAAAATGGGACCATACTGCAAATATCATTTTGTAACTTGCTTCCCCCGAAACAGTATTTCATTAACATTTTTCAAGTATATATATATATATATTTTTTTGCTCAGATGGTAAAGAATCTGCCTGCAATGGGGAAGAACTGGGTTCGATCCCTGGGTCAGGAAGACCTCCTGGAGGAGGGCATGGCAACCCACTCCGGTATTCTTGCCTGGAGAATCCCATGATAGAGGAGCCTGGTGGGCTACAGTCCATGGGGCCACAAAGAGTGGGACACGACTGAACAGCTAGCACTATACTTTTCTTAGTACTCACATTACCTAAATCTCCAGATATGTCTACTGCTATTCTCTTAGATTGTAAGAGTATATCATGCTGTCTTGAAGGTTATATCACTCAAGGTTTTCACTGCAAACAGCAGAAATTGACACTGGCTAAATTTCCCAGAAAAGGAGTTTACTGGAAACATTGGTAGCTCGTAGGGTGGGGGTAATAAGATGGACCAACCAGACTCAGAACATGGAAAACAAACGCCCACAACAGTGAAACACGAGAGAGTTCTGCCTAAATATGTGTGCGTTTAAAAATTTAGTCCTGCCTGCTCGACCCTGCAGAATTTATCCCATCACTTAGAATTGAGAGGAAATAGATGTTTGTGGAATGTCAAAATGGGAAAAGATGAACAACGGATACAAACGGGAAAGACTCGTGCAGATCAAGCCAGAGGGGTCATTATGTCATGAGACCAACAGACCAAAGACCCCTTGGCTGGCTGCACTGGGAGTCAGATTTGAGACAGGCTGACTTCAGTTCTCCCGTGTGGCAGCTGACGGGCACACACATTGCCCTTAATTATGTAAGTGGTGGGCAGAACCACATTGTGGGCTCCTTTGAGGAGCCTTTGAAAGTCAGCTGGAAACTAGGGCTGGATGACCTCAGTGGGCAATGCTCAGTCTGTGGCAACGTGGAAAAGCAGCAAGGGTGAGCCCAGCACGTGAACGGTCCTCCGAGGTAAGGTTGCGCTGCGTTGCAAGGGCAAGTCGCCTTTCATCTCCTACCCTCTGCCTCGAAACTGCTGTCTGAGACCATGTGTTAGCCTGACTGATACTACAGCTTGATATCAGGCCTTTTGAAATAGAAGATGAATTCTTGGGAGTATGAGAGGAAATATGCCATTTTGAAAAGTCATCTTCTACCGAAACCACTGCTTAAGGGCACCCTGCAGCACTAAAAATGATTCGGAGAAGAGATAGCGCCTTGAGAATGTAATTTCTCTTAGCTTTCTTTAAAGTTCTGAGGAGTTCTTGTAGAGACAAGTACCCTAGGTTGGTGCAGTAAAGCTGATCTCCCGTAACTGTTCTGCACGGGAGAGGTTGTCTTCCCTATAGCGCTGTGCTCTTAGTGGTGGCAAAAAATAGAAATCCCTCCTCCTCCCCCCGCCCCTGACCAGCATCCCCCTAAAGGTGAGGCCCTAGTGATGCTTAACTCAAAATGGGAGCTTGCTGAGGAAATTAGTGCCCTAGTCTTTTTTAATCAATGTGTTTCGTCAAAAAATAAGGCCTTCAAAGAGCTGACACTAAAAAGTAAAGAAATGGGCAGTAAAAGAAATAGGAAAAAAGAAGCTACACCTGCTGCTGAGCACCTCCTGGACCCCTTTGCACGCATCTTCTCAGTTCACGCTCGGGTGCCTTCATAAGCACGTGTCAGCGTTTCCATCTTACAGAGAAGGTGGCAGAGGTTCAGAGAAGGAGAGACTTGCCCATAACCACAGACGACAGTGAGGAGATACCAGATGCAAATTGTGTTTTTTCCCCACTGCAAACTGTTTCAACACAATCTTTGTGTTGGGGACAACTGTCAAGGAAAAGCAAAGCGGTTAAGGACCCTGTGCTGATGGGCAGAGAGGAGAAGAAGCATGGCCATTTCACGACATTTGTCACTGACATTTGTTGGTGTTAACACCTGTATTTGTAGTTGACCACAATATAACATAAAAGGGAAAACTATATAGATGTAAAGGGCTGATTAGCAAGGAGAGATAAGAAAGCCTTCCTTAGCGATCAATGCAAAGAAATAGAGGAAAACAAAAGAATGGGAAAAACTAGAGATCTCTTCAAGAAAATTAGAGATACCAAGGGAACATTTCAGGCAAAGATGGGCACGATAAAGGACAGAAATGGTATGGATCTAACAGAAGCAGAAGATATTAAGAAGAGGTGGCAAGAATACACAGAACTGTACAAAAAAGATCTTCATGACCAAGATAATCATGGTGGTGTGATCACTTGCCTAGAGCCAGACATCCTGGAATGTGAAGTCAAGTGGGCCTTAGAAAGCATCACTATGAACAAAGCTAGTGGAGGTGATGGAATTCCAGTGGAGCTATTTCAAATCCTGAAAGATGATGCTGTGAAAGTGCTGCACTCAATATGCCAGCAAATTTGGAAAACTCAGCAGTGGCCACAGGACTGGAAAAGGTCAGTTTTCATTCCAATCCCAAAAAAAGGCAATGCCAAAGAATGCTCAAACTACTGCACAATTGCACTCATCTCACATGCTAAGAAAAGTAATGTTCAAAATTCTCCAAGCCAGGCTTCAGCAATACGTGAACCGTGAACTTCCAGATGTTCAAGCTGGTTTTAGAAAAAGCAGAGGAACCAGAGATCAAATTGCCAATATCCGCTGGATCACTGAAAAAGCAGAGTTCCGAAAAAACATCTATTTCTGCTTTATTGACTGTGCCAAAGCCTTTGACTGTGTAGATCACAATAAACTGTGGAAAATTCTGAGAGAGATGGGAATACCAGACCACCTGACCTGCCTCTTGAGAAACCTATATGCAGGTCAGGAAGCAACAGTTAGAACTGGTCATGGAACAACAGACTGGTTCCAAATAGGAAAAGGAGTTCATCAAGGCTGCATAATGTCACCCTGCTTATTTAACTTATATGCAGAGTACATCATGAGAAATGCTGGACTGGGAGAAGCACAAGCTGGAATCAAGACTGCTGGGAGAAATATCAATAACCTCAGATATGCAGATGACATCGCCCTTATGGCAGAAAGTGAAGAGGAACTAAAAAGCCTCTTGATGAAAGTGAAAGAGGAGAGTGAAAAAATTGGCTTAAAACTCAACATTCAGAAAACTAAGATCATGTCATCTGGTCCCATCACTTCATGGGAAATAGATGGGGAAACAGTGGAAACAGTGTCAGACTTTATTTTTCTGGGCTCCAAAATCACTGCAGATGGTGATTGCAGCCATGAAATTAAAAGATGCTACCTCTTTTTAAATTCCATATATATGTGTTAGTATACTGTATTGGTGTTTTTCTTTCTGGCTTACTTCACCTGTATGCGAGACAGCAAAAGAGACACAGATGTATAGAACAGTCTTTTGGACTCTGTGGGAGAGGGAGGGAGGGATGATTTGGGAGAATGGCATTAAAACATGTATAATATCATACAAGAAACAAATTGCCAGTCCAGGTTCAATGCAGGATACAGGAAGCTTAGGGCTAGTGCACTGGGATGACCCAGAGTGATGGTATGGGGAGGGAGGTGGGGGGCGGTTCAGGATGGGGAACACGTGTACACCCATGGCAGATGCATGTTGATGTATGGCAAAACCAATACAATATTGTAAATAATAATAATAATAATAAAATAAAATTAAAAATAAATATAAATAAATAAAAGTGCTTACTCCTTGGAAGGAGGGTTATGACCAACCTAGATAGCATATTGAAAAGCAGAGACATTACTTTGCCAACAAAGGTTCGTCTAGTCAAGGCTATGGTTTTTCCAGTAGTCATGTATGGATGTGAGAGTTGGACTGTGAAGAAGGCTGAGCGCCGAATTGATGCTTTTGAACTGTGGTATTGGGGAAGACTCCTGAGAGTCCCTTGGACTGCAAGGAGATCCAACCAGTCCATTCTGAAGGAGATCAGCCCTGGGATTTCTTTGGAAGGAATGATGCTAAAGCTGAAACTCCAGTACTTTGGCCACCTCATGCGAAGAGTTGACTCATTGGAGAAGACTCTGATGCTGGGAGGGATTGGCGGCAGGAGGAGAAGGGGACAACAGAGGATGAGATGGCTGGATGGCATCACTGACTTGATGAATGTGAGTCTGAGTGACCTCCGGGAGCTGGTGATGAACAGGGAGGCCTGGCGTGCTGCAGTTCATGGGGTTGCAGAGTCGGACACGACTGAGTGACTGAACTGAACTGAACTGAAAGGACTGATTATTTACTGACTTTATTCTTAAAATTTTTAAAAAATTATTGTCGTTGGCTGCTGGGTCTCTTTTGCTGCGCTGGTTTTTCTCTAGTTGTGGGCTGCAGGGACCACTCCCCAGTTATGGTGCAGACTTCTCATTGTGTGTCCTCTTTTGTCGTGGAGTACACGCTCAAGAGCTCAGTTCAGTTCAGTCCCTCAGTCGTGTCCGACTCTGCAACCCCAGGGACGGCTGCACACCAGGCCTCCCTGTCCATCACCAACTCCTGGAGTTTACTCAACTCATGTCCATTGAGTCGGTGATGCCATCCAACCCCCTCATCCTTTGCCACTCCCCTCTCCTCCTGCCCTCAATCTTTCCAGCATCAGGGTCTTTTCCAGTGAGTCAGCTCTTCACATCAGGTGGCCAAAGTATAGGAGTTGCAGCTTCAGCTTCGGTCCTTCCAGTGAACACTCAGGACTGATCTCCTTTCGAATGGACTGGTTGGATCTCTGGCTTCAGTAGTCGTGGCACCTGGGCTCTGGAGCACAGGCTCAACAGTTGCTGCCCACGGGCTTAGTCGCTCCACCACATGCGGGGTCTCCTGCATTAGCAGTTGGATTCTTTACCACTGAGCCATGAGGGAGGACCCTACCAAATGTATTTAACAACATGCTCACCAACCGCTAATATGAAAACTCTCTCTGTTGCTCAGATATTCATCCTCCTCACATGGTCAGAAACGTATTTGTGATACTCCTTTCCACTATCTGCTAAGCTTTGTAAATGCCCGTGTCTGTTTATCTATTGATCTTCCATTCGTCCCTTTTCTCATATGTATACACATCTGTTTATATACACTCAAACACGTACACACACACTCAAAAAGAGGTTTTAATTCTTGGAACATATTTAGGTTTTTGCTGTTTGAAGCAGTATAATAATACTTTTTGATTATAAGAAAAATTCTCGCTCATTGGTAAAAAGTTTGTAAGTGGGACAAAAATCAATATCACCCAAATCTTATAAATTGGTGGCAACCACTGTTAGCAGTTTGTTCTGTTTCCATGTATTCTAAAGACTATATGTATGGTGAAGAGCTTTTCCATTTTGAGATAATTGTAGAGTCATAAGAAGTTAACAAAAATAATACAGAACTCTCCTGCACACCTGTACCCAGTCACACCCACTGGTCACATCTTGTATGCTGCTAAGTCACTTCAGTCGTGTCCAACTCTGTGCGACCCCATAGACGGCAGCCCACCAGGCTCCCTTGTCCCTGGGATTCTCCGGGCAAGAACACTGGAGTGGGTTGCCATTTCCTTCTCCAATGCATGAAAGTGAAAAGTGAAAGGGAAGTTGTTCAGTCGTGTCCGACTCTTTGCAACCCCATGGACTGCAGCCCACCAGCCTCCTCCATCCATGGGATTTTCCAGGCAAGAGTACTGGAGTGGGTTGCCATTTCCTTCTCTGATGCATGAAGGTGAAAAGAGAAAGTGAAGTTGCTCAGTCGTGTCTGACCCTTAGCGACCCCATGGACTGCAGCCTTCCAGGCTCCTCCATCCATGGGATTTTCCAGGCAAGAGTAGTACACATCTTGTATAACTATAGTCTAATCCCCAAATCCAGGGAATTGACATTGGTAAAACTCATGTGTAAAGTTCTGTCAATTTAATCACGTGAATATATTCATGCAACCACTTCCAAGATGAAAATTGTCTATGTAATTTTTTAAAAATGGGAATATTCTGTATAATATGCCTTATAACTTTTTTTCTTCCTCTAACAATACAGAACACTGAGGACCTTTTTCAGTGCAGTGAGTATCTCCCCTATAATGATTATATTTTTGTCTGTGTCATATTCCACTGTGTTGATACAAAGCATCTTGGACACTTCGTTTATAGGAAGTAGGATTAGAAAGTCAGTGCTATGGGCATGTTGAAGGTACTTGTGGCATGCTGATACTCACTTCTTGAGACAGTGTATCAATTCCTACTCATGTGAGCAGACTGAGTGACTTGCTCACTAGCCAGTGCCTTGGCCAACATAGGTATTAGTAGTAAAGGAAATCAGTACCTTTTTGATAAGCTGAAAAGTGTTGTTTTATTGTGCTTTAACTTGCTATGTGTGGTTGATAGTAAGGTTGAATGTTTCTTATGCTTATTGAACATTAATGTCTTGATTATAAATTTTTATTCCTGTACTCATGCCATTTTTTTTTCTATAGAGGAACTTTTTTCTTTATCTATTTGTAAGCACCACTTATCCATGAAGGACGTTACCCACTACTGCATACATGCTGATTTTTTTTTTTTTTTTTGGTAGGTTTGTTTGAATTTGTTGCTGCATTTTAAATTTTGTTTATAATGATTTTGCTGTGCAGAAGTTAATAATTTTCTTAAATCAATGTTTTTTTTTTCAATTTCTTCCTTTGGAGAACCTTTTCCACACTGAAATAATCAAGTTATTTTCTTTTTGTTCTTTTAGGATTTTCAAAAAAAGTTAAACCTTTAAAAATCCTTGTTATTTTAGCATACAGTATAAACTAAGTATCTAGTTAACTTTAATTCTAAATTGTTACCTATCCAAGCAACAACTTTTAAAATCCTTTCATTAATCTGAAATGCCTCATTTATCATATATTAAAATCATACATATGGCGCACAAAGGATAGAAAGTGGAAAGTGGGTTTGAACTCATAGTCATTTGCTTTGTTTCCTCACTCACTCCTGCATTGACTCATTCCACAAACATTCATTCAGTCCCCACTCTGTGCTTTAGGTGCAGTGGTTAAAATGATGCTCAAGATGGACAGGTACTTGTCACAGGACTCTTTTTCTTTTAAGAGTGGGGTGGGGAAAGCAAAAGGTTATAGCAAAAAAGTAAAAAAAAAAAAAAAAAGAAGAACTTGAGTAGAAGGTGTCTGCTGCTGCTGCTAAGTTGCTTCAGTCATGTCTGACTCTGTGCAACCCCATAGACGGCCTCCTACCAGGCTCCCCGTCCCTGGGATTCTCCAGGCAAGAACACTGGAGTGGGTTGCCATGTCCTTCTCCAATGCATGAAAGTGAAAGGTGAAAGGGAAGTCGCTCAGTCGTGTCCGACTCTTAGCGACCTCATGGACTGCAGCCTTCCAGGCTCCTCGGTCCATGGGATTTTCCAGGCAAGAGCACTGGAGTGGGGCGCCATCGCCTTCTCCGAGAAGGTGTATGAGAAGGAGTAAATACGAGTGCTCCTGACCTCACACCCTAGCCCGAGTCTCCATCATGTCCTGCCTGGATTACTGCAGTGGTTTTCTAATCTGGCCTCTTTTAGTCTATTCTCCTGGCAACCACCAGAGTAATGTTTCTAAACCGCAAGCCAGATCACCCAGTTCCTCTGCTCCAAACGCTCCGAGGGCCCACTCTTCCTTTTCTGTTGCTAGGTAACAAATGACTACACAACAGCAGCTTGGACCAGCGCCATCTGCATCTCACTGTTTCAGGGGGGTCAGGGGTCAGGGTTGGTGGGAGCCCTTTTAGCATCAGTCTGCCACTGAGAAAAGAAGGCAGGGCCTCACGTGGCCCCGGAGCCCCCTCGTGCTCTCCCCTGCCCAGCACCCCTCTCTGACGTGGTCCTCCTTGCCCATCCTCCATGGCCGTGGGCCCCAGCTGGTCCTCAGACCCACCAGGCACCGTCCAGCCTCAGGGCTCCTGCTCTGCTGTTGCCACGCTTCCTACCAACACGCTCCGCTTGCCTTCCTCTCCTCCAACTCTTTGCCCCGTGTCACCTCTCCGTGTCCCTGACCGCCCGCAGAAGCATGCTTGTCCCCCTCCTGACGTGGACACCTGAACTGCCCGTCTCTTGTATGCTGTGCCCTGTCTTCTTCCTTGCACAGCTTCCAGCAAGCTCTTGCTTCTGAGACGCTGTACTTGCTGTACTTACCCTTTATCACCTGTCTTGGCCCCTGAGACAGTAACCTCCACAAAGGCAGAAATCTTTGTTTTCTTCCTGGTACCCCCAAATGCACTGGCAGAAAGCCAGCATTTCATATATAAGTGTTGAATAAATGGGGGTGGCAATGACTTGAAGACATTTGAACTGAGTTGTGAATAAGAGGCCTTTTCCAGAAAGATTAGTGGAAGAAAGATCATTTCATGCATACTTTTGAAAAAAAGATTTTATGTGAAAGCTCTTCCAAGCACTTTCCAAACATTACTTCATTGAATCCTCTAAAAACCCTGTGATTATGTGTAGCTATTATCCCCATTATACAGATGAGGAAATTTAATAACTCACTCAAAGTCACACTGTTAATATTTAAATAGAGAGCCAGGCAACGGACCAGAGTCTGTATGCTTAACCTCTATGCTTTGCTGCCTTTCAAGTCACAGCCAGTGCAAATACCCCGAGGCTCAAAAAAACATGGAGCTTTTCGGGCAGTGAAGAAGCCCAGTGTGGACGGTGTTTATCTACATGAGCAACATGATATGAATTGAGTCCAGAGATTAGGCAAAGATGACGACCTAGCCAGCCCTACAGACTGGGGTAAGGAGTGAGGAAGAGATTGTTCTGATTGCTGGAGGTTTTTTAACAGGGCAATGATGTGATTTGATTTAGGTTTAAAAATAATTTGCTCTGGATACTGGCTGGAGAAAGGACTTGTGATGGTGAAGAAGGAGGTAATGAAAAAGCGATTATCATGAACAGTTCTGTTAATTCTGTTTCTCCTAGACGTATTTTTTAATGTTATATTAATTTAGAAATACCTCCTTGAATCTCTTGGATTCTTAGTTCTGTCAGCTAAGGGAATATCTTTGCATTTTTATTATGTTGTGTCATTTTTTGTATAGTGAGCTTTATGAAAATTGCAGATGATGCACATTATAAATAATTTATTGAAATACGGTTGATTTACAATGAGTTAATTTCAGGTGTATAGCAAAGTGATTCAGTTATATGTATACATATATTCATTCTTTTTTATATTCTTTTCTTATGTAGGTTATCCCTGTGCCACACACTGGGTCCTTGCTGGTTATCTGTTTTATATGTAATAGTGTGTGTATGTTCATCCCAAGCTCCTGATTTATCCTTACCTATCATATGTTTCCCTTTCAGTAACCATAAGTTCGTTTTTGATGAAAGTGAAGAGGAGCTAAAGAGCCTCTTGATGAAAGTGAAAGAGGAGAATGAAAAGGTTGGCTTAAAGCTCAACATTCAGAAAACTAAGATCATGGCATCTGGTCCATCACTTCATAGGAATTAGATGGGGAAACAGTGGAAACAGTGTCAGACTTTATATTTTGGGCTCCAAAATCACTGCAGATGGTGACTGCAGCCATGAAATTAAAAGACGATTACTTCTTGGAAAGAAAGTTATGACCAATCTAGATAGCATATTGAAAAGCAGAGACATTAATTTGCCAACAAAGGTTCATTTAGTCAAGGCTATGGTTTTTCCAGTGGTCATGTATGGATGTGAGAGTTGGACTGTGAAGAAAGCTGAGCACGGAAGAATTGATGCTTTTGAACTGTGCTGTTGGAGAAGACTCTTGAGAGTCCCTTGGACTGCAAGGAGATCCAACCAGTCCATCCTAAAGGAGATCAGTCCTGGGTGTTCATTGGAAGAACTGATGCTGAAGCTGAAACTCCAATACTTGGACCACCTGATGTGAAGAGTTGACTCATTGGAAAAGACTCTGATGCTGGGAGGGATTAGGGGCAGGAGGAGAAGGGGACGACAGAGGATGAGATGGCTGGATGGCATCACTGACTTGATGGACATGGGTCTGGGTGAACTCCGGGAGTTGGTGATGGACAGGGAGGCCTGGCGTGCTGCGATTCATGGGGTCACAAAGAGTCAGACACGACTGAGCGACTGAACTGAACTGAACTGAAGTCTGTTTTTGCTTTGTAGATAAGTTCATTGTAGATAAGTATCATTTTTAAATTGGATCCCATGTATGAGTGATGTCATATCATGCCTGTCTTTGACTTGCTTCACTTCGTACGATCATCTCTAGGTCTATCCATGTTGCTCCACGTGGCATGGTTTCATTCTTCGTCACAGCTGAGTAGTATTCCACTGTATATATGTACCACATCTTCTTTCTCTGTTCCTCTCTTAGTGGACATTTCGGTTGTTGCCTGGGTATTGTAAATGGTGCTGCTGTGAGCACTGGGTGCCTGCATCCTTTCAGATTACGGTTTTTCTCTGGATGTATGCTCAGGAGTGGATTTGCTGGCTCACGTGGTATTTTTATTTTTAGTTTTCTGAGGAAACATCAGCCTGTTCTGCACAGTGGCTGTGCAGTCTGCATTCCCACCGAGAGTGTGAGAGAGCTCCTCTCTCTCTGCACTTCCTCCAGCGTTTGCTGTGTGTGACCTTTTTGATGGCAGCCATTATGACCAGTGTGAGGTGATGCCTCTCTGCAGTGTTCATTTGCATCTCTCTGGTAATTAGTGATGCTGAGCGTCTTTTCTTGCGATGTCTGGTCACCTGTAGTAACAACTTTTGAGAAGACGGAACGGCATCACGCGCACTGGTGTCAGGCAGCAACCAATTCCTAACATCTCGGCTCGTTTTCAGACGGCAGTCTATGTTTAAAACCAGATTTCCTGAGGCACATTTGCACACCGCGACTTTTACGCAGGTCCAGCGAGTGATTCCCTGGTTTTTGGTCTGTCTGCTGGGCAGCGCAGCTGCTGTCCCCGTTCGTTTCAGAACTTTCCATCACACAAACGTCGTACCCACGAGAGTCACTAGTCTTTCTCACCATCCTTCCAAGAGAGCCATGGATTTACTCTGTGCCTATATATATATATATTTTCTGGACATTTCACGTGACTGGAGTCACAGACTACATAGTCTTTTGTGTCCAGCTTCTCTCACTTCGCGTCCTGCTTTTGAGGCCCATCCATGCTTTGGTGAACACAAGCACCTCTTTGCTTTTGATTGTTGAATTGCATCCCACTGCGTGAGGATCCTGTGTTTCGTTTGTTTTCCATCAGCTGACAGGTAAATGGGTTATTTCCACTTTTCTTGCTATAAATAAAGCTGCTTAAGACATTGCCACATACATCGTCGTGTGGACATGTGTTTTCATTTCTCATGGGTAGCAATTTTTTTTTGAGGAGCAGAATTTCTGGGTCTTTTGGAAAATCTTCATTTAAATTAATTTTCAAAGTCTTAAATAAAACTAGAATAGCCTGCACCAAGAGTTTATTTTGATAAGTTGTCATCTCCAAATAACTTTGATTATTTTTTATCAAATGTAAATTTGTAAAGCTAGCTTTTGTTATGTACTTGACATTTTAACTTAATAAGGAATGTCTTTGCATTTCATAATGTTTCAAACATTGAGAAATAATTTCTCCATGCTCATAGGTTTTTTTCCCTTGGTACTCAATTTGTGATTTGATTAAAAATGTCTTTAAAAACAAGATGTTCTCTAAATCATTGTTTTAGGCCATGTACCATATGGAGTTATTTCTGCCTTTAAAATACTCTTCCATGGAGAAGGAGGCTTGAAAACCACAGAGTGAATATCTTTCTTCTTTGTTATTTTAGCTGCTGACATTTTAAATTGAATTTAGCAGTGGCCTTATATTTTTAAAGTTAATGAAGTGGATTTCAGGTTCAGTTAACAGTAATTTAAGATGACAATTAAATTATTAGTGAAGCTAATTATTAAGTGGAAAACTCACCGTAATACCCAAGCTAATGATGAAATAAAATCTTAGTTCCAAGAGCTGTGCAGACCGTGAGCTGAATGTAGTATAGATTTTTTTAACAAAGCACAGTGGGAAGGTTGACAGGTGACAGTCCCACGTAAGGTATTATTTCCAGCAGGCTGAGGTTTAATATTTAGGTTCATGTCTAGATCTGTTTTATTTATCTAAGTCACATTGGGTGTAAAACACTGTTTCACAACGTCTTAAGCAATTTCTCTAAATATAAATACATCCATTATGCTTATCCCATTTATCTCAAACTCACATGACAAGCGCAGTAATTGCCATATTTATAATAAACACAAAACAAGAAAAATGCTGCTAGGAGCTCTCCCTGTAGCTTTATGTTGGTAAGCAAGGGCATGCATTTCCTTGAGGGGTTTGCTTGAAGCAAAAGTGAGCGATGCCGCAGCCAACGTCATAGATGAGGCCAAGCCTTTTCCCCAAGTGGTGAAACTGCTTTTTTTAAAAAAATAACTTTTTTTAAAGTTATTAAAAAAAAAAAAAAAAACTTTTACTGGAGTGTATTGGAGTATAGTTGCTTTACAATGGTGTGAGTCTCTGCTGCACGGCAGAGTGAACCAGCTCTGTGTGTACATATCCCCTCTTTCGGGAGCTTTCTCCCGTCCAGGTCACCACAGGGCGTGGAGTGGAGCTCCCGGAGCTCTACCCTGCTGGTGTCCACAGGTCTGCCCTCTGCTTCTTAGCACGTTGACCACCGCATGTGAGCCCGTCTGCTGCTCCTTCTGGTTTGGATCGGGAGAGCTGGAAACCAGGCAGGTTCGTCAATAGTGAAGGGGTGACTGAGACATGATTCGCTATCTCCAATGAGACAGCAAATGGCGCTGAGGATGAACTGTGGGCTCAGTTCAGTATGCTTGCATCTCGAAGCATGATGTTCTATAAATAAAGCAAGACAGGAAGCAAAGCATACAAAAATCCCTATTTTTGTAATACTCAAAGACTGCGTTAAGCTGTGGTGTCAGAAGTCAGGACAGTGGTTGATCTCGGGGAAGAGAGGGCCTCGAGGTGGGAAATGGCAGGAGAGGCGTCTCTGGGTGCCCGCGAGCGGCCTTTGCTTCTGGACCTGGATTTCTTCCTTTTGTGACGTCTTTATGAGCTCCATCCTGACGATCTGCACGCCTTCGTGTGCACATGTTAAATAAACCAAACAAAAAGTAAAAGACAAGTAGGTAGTCAATGCAGAAAAACATTACTTTTTATCTTCTTTTGATTTTAATTGTAATATTGATTTGCACTAAGGCAGAATCCTTAAAGCAAAATGTATCACAGAACTCTTTCGCATGAATAAAATTTCTTGATATAGGTTCTGAATTTGTCATTCATGGATTTTGAAACAAGTTGAACTGTTTCCTCATATAATTCTTTTATAAATTTCCAAAAATAGCTAGGATTTTTTTTTTTGGAGTACTTTGCAAGTTAATTTGGAAGGTATTGAGATCTTTATAGATGTTTTGAACCAGGTTTATCTATGATGCTTGTCTATTTGTCTGCTCTTGTGCTGGTTAGTATTAGTTATTTTTCTTTTAAAAACTCAATTATAATCACATCATTAAAATACAAATATGTTCTTATTGTTAAAATTTAAAATATTATAAGTAAGTCTATAATCTCAAATTTGGATATATCTTTTTCTCTTCCACAGGACTGTCCATAGTTATCAATCTCCAAATAACTAGGTATCTAAATTTTCTTCAGTATCTATATGTATGTAAATATGCCCAGGGAATACATATGGTATCAGCTCGTCATTTTTTTGCCTACATGAACTGTACCAGGGAATCCTCATTTGTGTGTATTTCACTTTTTATTTTCCCCTCCCAACAATATGCTTTAGAGCTCTTTTCATGAAAGAAGATTAGAATTCCCTCATTCTTTTAATTTGCTGATTGCTATCAATAGAATGGATGTGCAATGGATTATTTATTCATCCTATTAATGAACATGTAGGCTGTTTCAATTTTTATGATTATAAACAGTGCTAAACCATAGCTATACACATCTCTTAATGCATGCTTCCAAGTCTTCCTCTAAAGTAGACTTTGAGAGTTAGAATAGGTCAAATATTATGCACATATGAAATTTTGATTAATACTGCCTGAATTCTTCCCTACAATTATTTTTCCAATTGGCATGCCTTCTAAGAATATTTTAAAAGTATTCATTTCTATCCTCTCATCAAAACCTCATATATTAAATACCATGGAGAATGGTAAAAATGAATGACTACTGTGCTCATGGAATTTGTAATTGAATGTGATTAAGTACATAAATATTTGTACTATAAGGCAATGCAAATAATGCCTTAAAGTCAGCTGAATTTGTGGAAGTTGTAGCCTGTGGTGCTTGGTAGCAAGCAGAGAGGATGCCTTACTTCTGGAGTGCCTTAGTGGCTACTTCCCAGCCAAAGGGCTGACTCAGAAACCCAGTTTACTGGCTTCCTGAGTGGATTCAATTTTCAGGAATAGATTCACAGTAACCAAACTTATGGAAAAACAGAAATACCAAAGAGTCCAGACCTGCTCTCCAGCTGTCATCTTCTGTCCGTGGACACCCCACACAGAAAGCCAAATTATCATTTAAATGCCAGGTAGCCCAGTTTTTAAGAAAATATATCCACATGGCAGACCATTTGGCATATATATATCTTCTGTGAAACTTCTCAACAGATAAACCTGATTTATATTCTTGATCAGTGAACGTGGAATGAGGAAGAGGGGAAAGAGTGGGGGGAGTTACGGGAGTCGCCTCCTCCACAACACGGGCTCACCTGCCTCTGCTCTGCAGACGGCTCCTTGGCAGAGACACCCTCTCTCCTCTGTACTGCTGGGCTAAGTCCAGGCCTTCTCTCTTCTTCCAGACTCTCAAGGATGGACAGTCCTCCTCCTGATGGGCACACACTACAATCACGTGTTATTCTCTGGAAGCAACCCATGCTATTTAATCCTAATGATAAAATCAATAATTATAGTCAGAGATGCTTATTTAAGGCTTATGATGTGCCAGGCACAGTTCCAAGTGCTTTAAATACATTAACTCATTTAATCCTCTTTAAAATGTCTTTCTTGATCTCCATTTTTGTCCATCATGTGTTGATTTGATAGCTTATTTATCCAAGGGAGCCAACTTGTTTATTTTATTTACATGTTCTTGGGGTTACCCTCAATATAGATGTAACATACAGAAACACAATTAAAATAGGGCAGAAATACTAAGTAGAAGAGATTCTTTTTGATTGGGTCAATAGATGAAATTTCTTAAGAAGGAAGAGATGATGCTTCAAAGAATGAGTTGAATTTTTACTGGCAGTGATAGGATAAGATTTCATGCCTTAAATAAATGAATTTCCCTGCTTAAAAGTGAAATTTCACTTCCCTGAAAGGTTTACTGACTTGAAATATTTAATATCTCATTAATGTCTGATAAGCAAGATGTATTTGATTAAGAATTTTGCTATTTGGAGTAGAGGTAGAGAGGGAATACAGGTATTTTCCTGTACTGTTTTTGTTGTCTGGTTAAACTACAGAATTAAAACAAAACTGTCATTGGCTCTGTGAGCTTTTTCTTTCTAAATGTTTCTTACACATTTGCAGCACAATTTATATCTTAATGAAAATGAGGCTCAAGAGATGCTCTTAGGATCCAGGAGGGGAAATTAGAATGCTTTGCCCTTGATTACAGCATCTGTTATTTCCTAGGGAAAAAGGCATCAGTGGTCACTTGTAAATTGTAATTCTGACCTACATTGCAGAGCTTGCAAATTTCCTTGGGAGCCTGATCAATAACACACTGTTAAAAGGGAACCTTGCTAACAGCTTTTTCTAAAAAAAGGTTGACAGTCAAGAAAACAATTTGTTCAATTTCATCTGCTCTCCCCGAATTCCCATGACAATTTGTTCAATTTCATCTGCTCTCCCGGAATTCCCATGACAATTTGTTCAATTTCATCTGCTCTCCCGGAATTCCCATGAGGTAAAACTGCTCCTTATTTTGTAGTCACAAAAGCATTTTGTTTAAAATGATAATGTTGATGTTTGTTTCATTTTAACATGAAAGACATACATATCAAATATGAAAAGGACCTCTGGATTCTTGTAGCAGGCTGGCCTTGTCTGACATCCTTCTCCCAGCGTCTGGGATGGTACCCTAAGAAGATTCACCAAAAACTGGCAACAGCAGAGGTAACTAAAAGGAAGGCAGCCAGTCAAATCCTGCAGCAAATGTTTTCTAATTCTAATAAATTAAGAATCCTATTTTTGGACTACACACCACCTGCCCACTTTGTGCATCTGAACTGTGCAAAGAGGTCCAAAGATGATGGGAAGAGATCTGAAGTCAGCCCACATTTAAAGTGGGCCATTCTCTGAGTTAGGAGTTTTCAGTCTTGGCACTGTTGACATTACGGTTAGGATTAAGGCTACAGCTAGGATTAGGGTAGCAGGCTGGCTGGGTCTGACACCCTTCTCCCAGCTCCTGGTATGGTACCCTGAAAAGATGCACAGAAGGAAAAAACAGAGGAGGAAGCTAAAAGGGAGACAGTCATGTGCGGTCGCTAGCCCGGGTCATTCTTTCTTGTGGGGCTGTTCTGCGTTTTTTTTTTTTTTTTGCAGGGGAAAATGGACAAAGGAAAGGATCAATGAGGGTGGGAGGGAAATGGGAAGAAAGAAGGGGAATGATGGTGGGGAGGAGTATATGTAATTTCTTAACCAAAGGCTTTCTGTTTTTAATCACAAAGAACACTTAAAAAAAATCATGTTGAATTCATCCTATATTAGGAGGTTTGTTCTTGAAATGAAAAGTTCAGGAAACAAAAAGTCCAGTTTGGGTGTCCTCATCTTTAGGCACATCTTGGTATTTTGTATTGGTAGGTCTATCTTTATCACAATATATTATTTAGGACAGGATCACATTTGTCACCTCTTCCTCCCTACTACCCAAAGTGGTACCAAACCCATAAAATAGTCAATAAACCTTTACAGAGTGAACAAATAAGTCTTTTTTTTTTTTTTTAAACTCTCCTGAGTGAACTGAATTTTTTGAGGCTCATAAGTAAATATGTTTTGCTCTTTACTTTGTCTATTACAGCCAGATTATATGAGTGGGGTATTAAAGTCTCCCACTATTATTGTATTGCTGCATATTTCTTCTATCATATTAATTAATGTTTGTCTTAGATATATCAATGCTCCAATGTTGGGTGCATATGTATTTATAATTGTTATAACTTCTTTTTGGATTTTTCCTTTAAGTCGTTATGTGTAACCTTCATTGTCTCCTTTTCAAGATCTTTAAAGTCAATTTTATCTGATATAAGTATTGCTACTCCTGTTTTCTTATGGTCCATATTTGCATAGAAAATCTTTTTCCAGGCCTTTATTTTCAGTCAGTATATATCCTGTATTTTAAGGTGGTTTTCTTGTAGACAACATATATAGGAGTCTAGTTTTTGTATCCATTTGACCCATTTTAGTCTTTTGGTTGTCTCTTGTAGACAAGGTATGTAGGGGTCTTGTTTTTGTATCGATTCGGCCAGTCTTTGTCTGTTGATTAGGGCATTCAGCCCATAAACGTTTAAAGCAAT
Organism: Tragelaphus eurycerus; assembly: GCA_935064755.1. Lineage (NCBI taxonomy): Eukaryota > Metazoa > Chordata > Mammalia > Artiodactyla > Bovidae > Tragelaphus > Tragelaphus eurycerus. The sequence continues at coordinate 20,454,058 of CAKXYN010000034.1, forward strand.
TATTGATAAATAAGATTTACTTTATTGTTTTGGGTTCGAATTTATACACCCTTTTAGTGATTCCTGTCTAGAGAATGTCCTTTAGTTTTTGTTGGAGAAATGGTTTAGTGGTGCAAAATTCTCTCAACTTCTGCTTATCTGTGAAGCTTTTGATTTCTCCTTCATATTTGAATGAGATCCTTGCTGGATACAATAATCTAGGCTGTAAGTTATTTTCTTTCATCACTTTAATTACGTCTTGTCATTCCCTCCTGGCTTGGAGAGTTTCTATTGAAAGATCAGCTGTTATCCTTATGGGAATTCCCTTGTGAGTTATTTGATGTTTTTCCCTAGCTGCTTTTAATATTTGTTCTTTATATTTAATCTTTGTTAATTTGATTAATATGTGTCTTGGAGTGTTTCGCCTTGGGTTTATCCTGTTAGGGACTCTCTGGATTTCTTGAACTTGAGTGGTAATTTCCTTCTCCATTTTAGGGAAGTTTTCAACTATTATCTCCTCAAGTATTTCCTCATGATCTTTCTTTTTATCTTCTTCTTCTGGAACTCCTATGATTCGAATGTTGTAGCGTTTGATGTTATCCTGGAGGTTTCTGAAATTGTCCTCATTTCTTTTGATACGTTTTTCTTTTTTCTCGTCTGATTCATTTATTTCTAGGATTCTATCTTCTAATTCACTAATCCTATCTTCTGCCTCTGTTATTCTACTATTTGTTGCCTCCAGGGTGTTTTGGATCTCATTTATTGCATTATTCATTATGTGTTGACTCTTTTTTATTTCTTCTAGGTCCTTGTTAAACCTTTCTTGCATCTTCTCAATCCTTGTCTCCAGACTCTTTAACTGTGATTCTATTTTGATTTCGAGATTTTGAATTAATTTCGCTATCATTATTCAGAATTCTTTATCAGGTAGATTCCCTATCTCTTCCTCTTTGGTTTCGTTTGGTGGGCATCTATCCTGTTCCTTTAGCTGCTGGGTATTCTTTTGTCTCTTCATTTTGTTAAAATTGCCAAGTTTAGAGTGTCCTTACTATATTTTGGTAGTTTGTTGAATTCTCTATATTGAGGCGGTTTACAGGTCTTTTCAATATCTAATCTCTGCCTTGTTACAGAGGGGGCGGAGATGAACACCCAAATCTAAGCCGGCCAGGTTCAGGCACTCGGATAATCCTCAGAAGCACAGACTTGGTTGAGTCTGCGTTTTATGCCCTTCCCAGATCCGAGTAGCGCAGGTGATGAAATGTTCAGCGAGCGCAGCTGCTGCGACTTATCGCCTCTCCGCCGCTCAGTTTTCTGGGTATACAAACAGCGCACTTTCTCAGGCAGATGTTGACCATCCAGAGCCCCAAGAAGCGTGAGTCAGCACAGAAACCTACTCACAGTTCCGTTAGACAGTGTCTCTCTAGGGCTGTAATTGCCCACCTCCGGCCCTGGCTGCCTGTCACTGGAGTGGGACGGCCTGCAGCCGGCCAACTCTGTGCAGCCCTTTGTTCTGTAGGTAGTCCTGGTGGTGTCTTAAGTTAGGGCTGGCTTTTGATGTAGTAGATAACCGACAGTCTGGTTATTTCGCTCAGATAGCGCCCGAGATAGCCAGGCTAAATCCTTTCTCAAAGCAATGCAGGCCTCGCCGCTCCTCCTAGTCCAGCCCCTGCTTGCCAATAGCAAATGCTGGTGTCCGCGCCACTTCTCCACAAAAGGAGTTACCGCAGGGCTCGTTTTCTCATTTTGAAGACAAAGAGTTGTCTTTCTAAGTGCCTGATGTCCTCTGCCGGCATTCAGAAGTTGTTTTATCGAATTTATTCAGCATTCAAATGTTCTTTTAATGGATTTGTGGAGGAGAAAGTATTCTCCCCGTCTTACTCGTCTGCCATCTTAGCTCCTCCCCCCTGTTCTGCGTTTTATGGGATGTTTACAGCATCCTGGTCTCTACCCACTAGATTCGAGAAGCACTCCCCACTGTTATCTCTGGTTTTGACAAAAGCAATGGTCTCCAGACATCGCCAGACTCCTTGAGGGGCAGAACAGCCCCAGGCTGAGAACGAGGACTTAAATGACTAGCGTAGCCGGAGCCGGGGCAGCCCCTCTCCCACCGGTCTTTCATCACCGTGCTGTGTTTAGTGGCTCAGTTGTGTCCCGCCAGGCTCCTCTGTCCACGGCATTCTCCAGGCCAGAACACTGGAGTGGGCAGCCTTTCCCTTCTCCAGGGGATCTTCCAACCCAGGGATCAAACCCAGGTCTCTCGCATTGTAGGCGGATTCTTTACCAGCTGAGTCACCAGGGAAGCCTGTGGTACCTCTTTTTTTCACTTTTTATTAAAGGAACTGACCAGGAAACAGATTGAAGTGCCCTGAAACCTGGGCACCTTGTTTCCAAAAAAAGTTTAAGGGAACATGTTTGGACCCCAAATCATCAATGCTGGTAGAAGCTAAAGTAATGGTTACTTTTGAGAGAGGGACTGTCAGCAGGGTGGGGATACAAAAATGGATTCTCTGGTGACAGAAGTACTCTGTGCCCGGATCTAGGGATGGGGATGCGTGTTGAAAGGTCCTCAGGCCCAACTGTGCAGCTGAGTGCACTTTGCTGTGTTTAAGTGATGATTCAATTAACAAACGCAGCAAAAGAAAGAAATGCAAGGGGCAGAAAGCCCAACGCAGGCAGGAAAAGGGCGAAGGGTCATCTGTTTGCAGATTAACATACAGAGAGCATCCTTCTGAACGTGAAGAGCCAGGCGCATGTTGGTCGCCCGAGCTTGGTTAGGGGCGGGGGTGACTCCTGGATTCTCACGAAGTCTGCGTGGAGCCCCACAAGCCCCGTGAGGTGAAGGGAAACCTAGTATGAAAAGCTGGTCCTCGGGACTGGTAGCTGCAAGCTACTATATACGGAATGAACAAACAACGAGGAGATACCGCACAGCACAGGGAACTGCATTTAACATCCCGCGATAAACTGGAACGGAGGAGGATGCCCTGGAAGTGGGCGTGACCCGCAATAAACCGGAACGGAGGAGGATGCAGTGGAAGTGGGCGTGACAACGTAACCAACTATGCTTCAATAAAACCAGGTTTTCAAAGAAGCAGGACCTGTTAGTCAACCAGTTGCCATAGCCTAAGAGAAGTTTCAGGAAAACGCAAAGACGGTGGATCAGTTTTAAAGATGCAACACCCCCTAAATGTCTGTAGGTCTTGTCCTAGGAGACCTGGGCAGCAGGAGTCCTACCCCTTAGCTCTCCAGGTCCTGACTCTCCAGGCGCTGCCGGGGGTCAAGGGAGTCCCCGTCAATGGCTCCAGCGTAACGCTCTCCTGCCTCCCGCCTTTGTGTCAAAGGCGCCTTGATTCATCCATTTGCTTATTTCTTAGTTAGTTCATGTATTCATCCAGAAGCATTTATTTATTGATTATCTTATTGGAGTCTAGGTGCTTTCCAGCGTTGTGTGAGTTTCTGCTGCACAGCACAGTGAATCAGCTACGCGCACACGTGTAGCTCCTCTTTGGGGGTTTCCTTCCCATTTGGGTCACCACGGAGCGCTGAGCAGAGCTCCCTGAGTTACACCGTGGGTTCTCATTAGTCATCTATTTTAAATATAGCATCGATACTGTATATAAGTCAACTCCAACCCCTCGATTCGTCCTGCCGCCACCGCCCCCTTCCCGCTTGACATTCTTACATTTGTTCCCTATGCCTGTGCCTCTATTTCTGCTTGCAAATAAATCATCTATACCAGTTTTCTAGATTCTGCATATATGTGTTCACATATGATATTTGTTTTTCTCTTTTTGACTCACTTTATACGGCAGTCTCTAGGGCCACCCACGTTTCTACAAATGACCCAGTTTTCTTCCTTTTAATGGCTGAGAAGCATTTATTATTTCATATGGACTGTATTCCAGGCGTTACTTTCTGGGTGAGGGCTATAGTGGTATATGAGGCAGACAAGATCCCTCTTCTCTTGCAGCTTATTTCCTAGCGGAGAAAACAGACGAAGTCGATCAATGCTATGCTATGCTATGCTAAGTCACTTCAGTCATGTCCGACTCTGTGTGACCCCATAGACGGCAGCCTACCAGGCTTTCCCGTCCCTGGGATTCTCCAGGTAAGAACACTGGAGTGGGTTGCCATTTCCTTCTCCCATGCATGAAAGTGAAAAGAGAAAGTGAATTCGCTCAGTCATGTCCGACTCCTAGCGACCCCATGGACTGCAGCCTACCAGGCTCCTCCGTCCGTGGGATTTTCCAGGCAAGAGTACTGGAGTGGGGTGCCATTACCTTCTCCGAAGTCGATCAATAAACAAGTATATATTAGAGAATGATAAATGCTATGGTGTAAATAAAGTCAGGACATGGGATATTGACTGGGCGTGGTGGGTTAGAGAAGGCATAGTTTTGTCTATGCAAATGAGAATGCAAAGTCTTTAAAGACCCTAAGGTTATGAAGTGCTTGGCATCTTGTTAGCTTACTGGTATCCACTTGTTCCCTCCAAAACAGACCCCATCTCAGGGAGACTGAGTGTCCCAGCTCCAGTGTGAAAGGCCCTGGGTAACAGCCCCAGTCATGGTGGCCCCATGCCCTTGACAGCGATCGGTCTAAAAATCTGGGCCTAAGTACATGGAGTTTTCCTGTCCACTGGGTTTGGTTCAGGAGGAGGGCCTGGATCCAGCCTGAAGTGGGAGATGTGCCTGGGGAGTGGGGGTGGGTTTCTAGAAACATCTGGGAAGTTTGCTAAGTCGCTTCAGTTGTGTCCGACTCTGTTACCCCATGGACTGCAGCCTACCAGGCTCCTCTGTCCATAGGATTTTCCAGGCAAGAGTACTGGAGTGGGGTGCCATCACCTTCTTAGTCTGGGAAGTTTACCGACCCTTAATAGAAGAGATGGCCTGTTTTTCACTAGCTGAGAACGAGGAGGCAAGAAGCTGTGGCCGTGCAGGAAGTGGGCTGTCTCAGAGCTGAGTGCAGAGAAGCGAGCGGTCTACCCGTCTCCTGGGGACGTGACCAAGCCCTCGGCACATACTGCAGGTCTGCTTGGTGGCCTGGGCCTTCACCCTGCGCGGCCAGAGCTCCTGTTTGTGCACAGAGCTGGAGGAAGGGCCCGGAGGAGCGGCCCTCAGCCAGAGACAGGGAGAGGTGGTGGACGACTGAACCAGCTCTGAGCATCCCTGATTCTCCAAGGAGGGACCACTTACACTGAGCCCTGGATGACAACAAGAAGACATCTGCGAGAAGGGTGCTCCCAGCTGAGACAGAGGTCGGCAAAGACCCTAATCTGGGATCTGTTTTGGCCCATTCACGAGTCAGCGCAGAGGAGGGAGAACATGACCAGCGTCTGCAAACAGGGAATCTGGCTGAAGTCCTGGTCTGTTTTTAGAAAACCATTTATGTCTGCATTTGACTGTGCTGGGTCTCAGCTGTGGCTTGTGGGGTCTAGTTAGACCAGGGACTGAACCCAGGACCCCTGCCTTGTCAGCCCTGACATTCCTGTCGGAGCCCCCGTCGTAGTACTGGACCATCAGGGAAGTCCCTGGAGCTCTCCTCATCTTTCCTGCAATCTGATCTTTGTTCTTGAGCAGTCTGATCTTGAGTGGGAGCTTCCTCTCCTTTCAATGGGCTGAACCATCGCACCCCTAAGTCAGGGCTGTAATTGAAACAGTGTAGATGCTCCTGTGTCCTTATCTGTTGTAGGAAAATGCTGACCCGGGAGATAAGGATTAGGAAATTCGAAGATGCAGAAACAAAGAACAGCTGTTGGGCTAAGGAACTGGTAACAGTTCAGCCTGTAATTCTGCCACCTAACAGGATCACCAAATCCCCAGGTCCCTGAAAGATACAGATAAAAACGGACACACATTCCTAAGCTGCTTTTACAGGAAGTAGACCTCCCTCCAGATGAAAACCACTGGCCACAAGAACATGGACCCTAGACTAGTTGAAACCAGAAGGCTGATGATGCTTGAAACGTCACCTTGATGACAACCAACCCGAGAACTGCCAGTGAGCTGACCACGTCCTGCTCCTTGAACACAGACAGGTCCTCAGGACCCCTCCAGGGTGGATCACAGTTTTCAGGGCACTAGGGCACTGTGGCCCCCCCTTGCCTGGCAAAGCAGTAACAGCTGCTCTTTCCTACTTCACCCCAAACTTCTCCGTGTTTGTGTCTGGCACCAGTGAGCAGAGGCAGATTCAGCAACATAATGAGACTCAAACGAGCTCCTGAGTGTGAAATGTCTGTTATGGCCCTTGGCCCAGAGAAGCTGTTCTCTCACCTGGATCAGGTTTGCTCACAAACGTTCAGTGTGCAATGGATTTTACATTTTGTGTGTGTGTGTGTGTCGGGGGGTGGTCATTGTCAGAAGGAGCACAGTAAGATCTCACCCAGCTGAACCTTGGGACAATGAGAGCAAGCCACCACGGATCAACCCCGAGGAACCATAGCTAAGCACCCGTCATAGAGGGGTTATCTGGATCCACTTAGAGTGCAAGATGCCCCAGAGTTCATCTCCTTGTCAGAAACTCTGGAAGCAGGCTTTCAGAGCTTGCGCAGTGTGGGATGAGGGTGTCATCTGGGCCAGGACACATCACCTCTCCGGTAGCCCTGTCTGCTGCAAACTTCAAGAGATAATCTGTCCACGTCCATAAAGCTTGTGGCTCACAGTAAACACTTTGGCCAATTTGTCCATCAAATAAAATGGAAAACACACTATGGACACATTATTGGGAGAAGCTGGAAATTCTGGAGCACTCATGATTAATTACCTGGTGGACCTTGACAGGTGCCTTGTGCCTGCTGCAAAAGCTGCTCTAAGGCTGACTTTCTACTCCTAATGGAAAGAAGCGTCCAGGAAAGAGCCTGAACTTTCCCTGATGTCCAGGGTCATCAAAAAAGTTCCTGCTGCCGTCACCTGTGTTCAGTTTCCAAGGAAGCCACTGGAAAATTGCTTATGTTAATTGCACAGATGACTCTGAGCCATGAATTCAGAGCATACCTGCAGAAGAGGAATTCCACCCAGAATACTTTTAGCAGAGTGCCATCAAGACGTTGGGTTTAATCACATGTATTCCTTTATGACAACAAAGACCGAGAAAATGTGTTTCAACTGGCCTGTCACTAGTTACATTTCTGTTAAAGCTCCCTGTTGGAGAAGTCTCATAAAATAATAGCAACAGCCAAGTAATATTTATCTAGGGCAAGTAATATTTTTCTGACCTCTAGGAAGCTCTGAAAGTAATCAAACCTCTCTATATTCAGTCAAAAGCTATTTCGGGACCATTTCTGTCTCCCATCATGGACTAATTTTCTATAATTATGGACTATTAAAAATGAAATGAAGAGATAAAGAAGGATTCAATCCTGAGCTCTGGCAGTTACTCATTCTTTGACCTTATTAATAATCATAGTAATAATGACAGTTAATATTTATGACAGCTTACCAGGTCCCAAGCCTTATGCATAGCACTTAACTTATACCCGCCTCATTTAACACCTGCACGAAGCCTTTGGGGGGCAAATGTATTATCGTACACTTTGTATAGATGAGAAATAGAGCCTCTAAAAGGTTAAGACTCTCGTCTAGGCTCACAGCCTTAGCGGGCGCCTGGGCTGCCTTTCCAGCCTGGCCCGCCGCCCGGGGGATCACTAGTCATGGTCTAGAGTCCGCCTCCGCCGGGCCTGAAGTCCTCAGCTCTGTCTGTCTTGCTCTCCGACGTAAATGGGGAGACCAGGGCGTGGCGGACTGAGTTTCCGGGCTCGGCGTGGTGGGAGCAGGAGTGGCTCAGCTCTGATGTGGGGGGCCATGGAGCAGGGTGAGCCTGGAGCCGGGGCTGTGGACGTGGGGCAGCGCCGGGAGCAGAAGCGCCCCTGAGGCGCCCGGTCCCAGCCTAGTGACCCACGTCGGGGACCAGCTGCAGAAACGCTGTGAGACCGAGGAAGGGTGTTGGGAAGGCAGACGGCAGAGATTGCCTGAGACCTGGCGACTTAGAAACGGGGGCTTATCAGAGGCTGTCCGGGGATGGGGCGCGGCCGGAGCTGCCCAGGGCGCCCCGCACGGATTCCGGCGCCCCTGCCTCCACGCACCGCGTGAGGACTCACGGAAGAGCCTAGCGCAGGCAGTTTGCAAACTCTCCAATGAGGACTTTGAGTGCAAAGCACGCCGGATAAGACGACCTGCGTGTCTGGTTCTCCCCCAGCAGCCGGGTCATAGATTTCTGGCGCCGGACCCCTCAGCCGGGCTTAGGGCTAGGCCAGAGGTAGGCAGATGGTCATGATCGAGAAAGAAAGAGCTGCCGGTTGTCATTGTTCTGAGGGAGGGTCTGTGAGGGAACCGGGAGGAGGACCAAGACCACTGCAAGTTAATGCTTGACCGCGATGGTCTCTGGAGGACACCACGTGGCCTGGTGACAGCTGGAATGCAGGACCTGGAGCCCATGCGGCCGCTTGTATTCTGTAGCCGCAGCTCAGCGTCCTTCGTTCGTCACAGAGGGGTGCGCCAGTGCTGGGGGGCACAAGGCGAGCAGCCAGGAGACCCTGGGAGAATCTGAGACCCCGGACCTTGGGACGCAGGCTGGAGACGGGCAGTGGGGGGTCCCGCTGCTGGCTGGCTCTTCCAGCCCGGGGAGCTGAAGTGAGCAGAACCCGAAGGCAGCTGGCTTCCTGCAGCCGCTGCGGGCTTGCGTCCAGCGGGGTGGTGAGGCTTGTGTCGGAGCTGGCTGGCTGCAGCGGGCAGGCAGAGGCGCAGCTGTTACCTGGCACGGAGGCCGGGCACACGACAGGCTCGCAGCGGAAAGCCGGAGCTTCTGTGGCTCCACCAGGGCTGGAAGGACCCGTGCAGAAGCACTGCTCTGCTGGAAACGCCCTTGGCTCCCACTGCACACCATTTAGTTCAGGCCGAATAGGAAACAGACATTGACACCAACCAGCCCTCCGCACCGGAACCTGCCAGAAGGATTCCAAGGACAATCAGGAGATATTGGAGAACCCGGGCTTTCAATCTGTGGAGGAAACACTAAGCCAGGGTCAGCCTGACCCTCCTGTAGGTGAATGAGCAGGAACCAGCCAGAGGAGCTCATGGAAAGACTCCGAAGCAGGGAGACACTGACCCCCCTCTTCAGGATATAGGAAAAAACGGACAAAGGGATCAAAATGATGATAGATGGAGAGCTTAGCAGAGAGGAGTGATTAGACAGAGGTAACTGAGGTTTCTCAAAAAAGGAGACCAGGAGCTTCCCTGGTGGGCCTGTGGGTGAGGCTCTGTGCTTCCAGGGCAGGGCTGAGGGTGTGTCCCTCTGATGGCCTCTCTACGATAGTAGACGTTAGAAGAGCATACGTTATGGGAACAGATGGGGCAAAGATTTGGTGTAAGAACAGTGCAAGCCATGGACCTACCCTTTCTATTTTGTAACAACCTGTAAGGGAGGAGGGGCTCCCGGATGGCGCTAGTGGTAAAGAATCCAGCCGCCAGTGTGGGAGATGCAAGACACGTGGGTTTGATCCTTGGGCTGGGAAGATCCCCTGGAGTAGGAAATGGCAACACACTCCAGTATTCTTGTCTGGAAATTTCCGTGGACAGAGGAGCCTGATAGGCTACAGTGCATAGGGCCACAAAAAGTTGGATATGACTGAGCGACTGACCACATAAGAGAAAAGAATCTGAAAAAGTATATAAAAAACTGCATCATTGTGCAGCAGAGCTGAAAATAATACATCGTAAATCAACTATAAAAGTGAAAGTGAAAGCTGCTCAGTGTCCGACTCTTGGCGACCCCACGGGTGGTCCATGGAATCCTCCAGGCCACAACACTGGAGTGGGGAGCCTTTCCCTTCTCCAGGGCATCTTCTCAACCCAGGGATCAAACCCAGGTCTCCTGCATTGCAGGAGGATTCTTTACCAGTTGAGCCACAAGGGAAGCCCCCCAACTACAATTAAAAAATACACTTTAAAAAAATTAAAAAATAATGGTGCAAGCATCTTATTCTAGCAAGATCTATCTATCTATCCGTCCATCCACCTCCTTCCATCTCTGAAAAGGTAAGCCAAGTAACTAGCAAAGAAAGTCTCCTGAAAAAATGACTCAAAGGTGAACGCTAGCTGACCTAAAGATGCCAAATGCAGTGATGGGAAACGCATGGGAAAAAAAGCTCTGCTCTCATCACAAGGCATGCGTAAATTCAGTGTGGAGAGTTGTGTTCAATGTGGCTCTAAACCAAGTGAAAGTGTCAAAACTGGAGAGAAACGTGTGTAATAGACATTTGTCAGGATAGGTTACGTATATTCTCCCAAAGCACTTGACACACAGCGCATGCTTTATAAACATTTGCTGGATGAGTGTCGCAAAAGTTTAGTAGTATAAACTCTGAGGCGCTTGATCAGGCTCCCTGAGCGAACAGCTTCAGTCTTGCGTTAGGAAGTCCAAGCGTCTGCTTCTGAGAGCAGACACGTAAGTGTCGCCATGTCAGGGGCCTACAGGGAAAGAGCGTCTTTTCTGGTTTCTGACTGTCAGCCGTGAAATCTGGCCCGGTAACATCACACCCTGCCCTCACCTTTACATCAGGGTGACTCACCAGTTCTGGTTTTCTCACTTTGTTCTCCTGGATTGACATGACTCAGAGTCACGTTAGTCTGGTTTTTCATGTATAGGGACTCGACTGCAATCTGAGAGGTCACCATGATTCTGTTGGGTCTTTTAAGAGAATTCATTAGTCAGTTAATTAATTTGGTGGCACCAGGTCCCGGTCGTGACAGGTGTGATCTAGCTCCCTGCTCAGAGGTGGAGCCTGGGCCCCTGCACTGCGAGAGCAAAGTTTTAGCTGCTGGACCACCAGGGACGTCCCTTGACCATGATTCTTTCAAGATGACTACTTACCGGTGGGCCTCCAAATTGACTGCATAGGCGTCCGTATCGGACACCCTGTTCGTGCCAAACAAGCTGATCCTCTGCGTAGAAACAGCCTGCTCCGAGGGTGGGGGCTCAGATGAGCAATCCACGGTGGGCTTGTGTTACAAACAACACAGGGTGGTCTGCTTCTAGCCGCTCTAGAGTGAGGGCAGAACTAGGAAAAACGATTTGCCTTGTTTGTCCCAGAAGATTTTAAAGGAATGAGACCTGTTCTGGATTGGGGATTAAGACCAAAACCCACCCAGGACGTTGTAGGCAGGAAAGCTGATTGTGGAGATGACGGATTCCAGAGTCAATGTTTCACAGACTCAAGGGGTGATAGGATTTTTCACTTGAGCTTTATTATTATTCACACATATTGCATTATCTTTTTAAAAATGTTCAAAATTCTTTTACCTATTACTTTCCATTAGGGTTTATCCCAGGATAGTGAATATTGTTCCCTGTGCTATACAGTAGGACGGTTTATCCATTCTGTGCACCATAGTTTGCCTCTGCTAATTCCAAACCCCCATTAGGAGCTGCCATTAGGACTGGGAGTTGGCTACTTTTGGCGGCCGGACGTGTTTCCTGGGGTGAGCACGTGTCTGGAGGCTGAAGGTGCGGGCTAGGTGCTACTGGTCCTACACGGGGCACAAACACACGTTTTCTCTGCCCCCCGGAACTTGCACTCCAGTAGGGACACCAGTATGAGTCATGTAACCACCCAGGCACCACTGATTCAGTCTTGTTTATTCATCCATTCATCCACTGTTTTTTAAGCACCTGCCATATGGCAATCCACTCCAGGGTTCTTGCCTGGAGAATCCCAGGGACGGCGGAGCCTGGTGGGCTGCCATCTGTGGGGTCACACAGAGTCAGACACGACTGAAGTGACTTAGCAGCAGCAGCAGCATGTGCCAGGTAGGCACTATTTTAGGTTTTGGGGACTCTGATTCATCAGTAAACAAACAGGACAACAGGATTCCTGCCCAGGGTGGCTTTAGAAGGTGCCAAATTCTCCAGGCTGGAGCTACCTTTCCCAGAATTTCTTTCTCGGTGCACTTCTGGGATGGGAATGGCCCCAGAAAAATGTGTGACAGTTCTGTGCGGCGAGAGCCCAGCTCTCTGTGGCACCATCTTTGAAAGTCGCTGAGGGGGACACTGGAGCGTGACACTGGAGTAGACCTGCTAGACCACCGTCCCCGGGCTGGGGTCCCCTGTAGGCTTGCTGGGAATCTTTTGCTTGCTTCTCTGAGGCCTCGGTCCGGCTTGCTGCCACGTGAGGGCAGAGGACCAGTTTCTGCTGCCATTCCCTTTGACACCAGGGCTGGAGGCAGGTCCCAGCTGGTCCCTGTGAGTTCGACCATGCCCCTGCTCCCACGCACGCCCAGGTCTCCTTCCTGACAGCCGGGGAGCTGGACTCCAGTCCCACCAGCCTCCACCAGATGCAGAGGCGACAGCCCACAGGGCCACACCACCTGCTCCCACAACCACACAAGGACTCAGCCCTGACATCCATCCTGTTCTCCTGCGGCTCTCCTGCTCTGGCTGAGCCCTGATGGATAGCTTGCCCTTGTGCCATTGACACCCTGACATTCTAGACTGCACAAGGGCAGACTATCAGTCAGGGTTAGTTATTAAGCAAATAGCTTAATAAACAAGCAAATTATGCAGTAAGTTTAAGAGGGGAAGGTGTAATGGAAAGAAAATTAAAGAGTCAGAGGGGCCCAGGGCGCCGAGGGCGAATGCGGGCAGACAGGTGTTGTGGGAAACAGGGCTGTCATGGTGAGCCTTTCTGAGAAGGTGAGGTGTGAGGGGACTGGAGGGAGGGGAGGGACCAGCCAGAGGAAGATTCCAAGGGCGGGAAGACACAGGACGCTCCTGGGCAGGGGGACGCCTGAGCACTCCCAGAGCTCCCAGGAGGCCTGAGTGACCGAAAAGAGGGGGCAGGGGGACAGAGGAGGGTGAGGCCCTGGAGGCTTTGCCGTGTGTAGCATGTGCGTGTGCGTGCTAAGCAGCTTCAGTCGTGTGTGACTCTCTGCAGCCCCACAGGCTGTAGCCCGCCAGGCTCCTCTGTCCACGGGATTCTCCAAGCAAGAATGCTGGAGTGGGTTGCCAAGCCCTCCTCTAAGGGATCTTCCTGACCCAGGGATCGAACCCATGTCTCTCATGTGTCCTGCATTGGCAGGCGGGTTCTTTACCGCTCACGCCCCCTGGGAAGGGTCAGCAAACACAGGTCTGGTGGCTGTATCTGGCTCCTGCCTGTTTTTGTGCATCAGGTCTTACTGGCACTCAGCCGTGCTTGTTCATTTCCACATCATCCAGAGCTGCTTTCTGGCTACTGCGGCAGAGCAGAAAAGTTGTGACAGAGACCATATGGCCTAAACAAGCAGAAATAGTCACTCAATAAGTTTCCTGATCCCTGGTCTAGAATCCGATGTTTTGCTTTTTACTCTGAATGAAGTCTAGAGCCATTTCAGAGCTTTGGGAGGAGGATAGCCATGCTCAGACCTCCCTTGAAAGCAAAAGCGTTAGTTGCTCAGTTGTGTCTGACTCTTTGGGACACCACGGACTGTGGCCCACCAGGCTCCTCTGTCCTTGGAATTTTCCAGGCAAGAAGACTGGGGCGGGTTGCCATTTCCTTCTCCAGGAGGTCTTCCCAACCCAGGGATCGGACCCACGTCTCCCACATTGCAGGCAGATTCTTTACCATCTGAGCCACCAGGGAAAGACCTTATTTCAGGGTTATTCCTGCTGCTGTGTTGAGAGCAGATGGCAGGAGGCAAGGGCAGAAGCGGGAAGACCCACTGGGAAGGGATTGCAACAGTCTAAGCTGAGATGGGAGTGGCTTGAGGGGGGAGAGCCGCAGCAGGAGGGAGCGGAGGAGGCTGGGCTCTGATTATCTTTTGAAGGCTGAGCCAGGCCGACAGATCATATCTGGGGTGTGGGAAAGCAGGAGTCAACAACTGCATGATTGTAAGCCAGCTTAAGAGCCGGTTTAGAGCGTCCCCCTGAGAGGCCTTGGGGACCGCTGGGATGGGAACGTCGCTGGTCTCTCTGCGCAGCTGGAGCAGTGCTGCTGCTTCGTCTGTTCTCGGTGTTGGACTTTCCACCAGAAGGAAGTCTAGTTTTCAGTCTTGGCTGCGTGTTAGAGCCGCCTGGGACGTTTGGCAAGGTCTGATGCCTGGGACCCACTGGCCCCCCACCCCCCCCAAAGTCACTGCATTGGCTTTCCTGGTGGCTCAGACACTAAAGAATTTGCCTGCAGTGCAGGCCACCCAGGTTCGATCCCTGGGTCTAGAAGATCCCCTAGAGAAGAGAATAGCTACCCACTCTAGTATTTTTGTCTGGAGAATTCCATGGATATAGGAGCCGGTGGGCTACAGTCCATGGGGTTGTAAAGAGTCAGATGTGACTGAGAGACCAACACTTCCTTGACCGAGCACTAGAATTCATAAAGCTTCCCAGATGATTCTTGGATCAGCCAAGGTTGAGAACCACTGCTCTGATATTTTCTTTGAACAAACTTTCTATGCCTTGCTTTTTTAGATTTGAATATTGCTTTTTTAAAATGAAAACATTTCTATTGGAGTACAGGTGAAATAAATTTATTTACGAAACAGAAACAGACTCAGATCTTAAAATTAGCTCTATGCCACTCGAATGATGGAAAAGGGCTGGTTTGACGTCTAGAAGGGCACGGTGGAGTTCTTTTTCCCTTTCCCTTTTCTCTTCCAGCACTTGGCACCTTCACAACAGCTCCTTGAGTTCCTTTGAGGAAATTTTCCTTCTCCCCTTTATTCTTGGCCTTGCTGGTAATAACACCTGTCCCACCGTCTCTGAGGTGAACTTCCTGGGTCTCTTCTCGGCTTTTCCCGGTGCAGTTGGATGGCAGCTGTTTGACTTGCGCCCAACTGTGTGGAAACACGGATGTCAGAGATGGTTGCAGGTGACGCTACAGCAATGGCCAGCACACTGCCAGAGTCTGAGCAGGATTTCCCACCATTAGGTGGTTGCCGAGTCCTGCTCCCGGCTTTATGGTCCTCAGTGTCCTGGTTCTTTCCATCCATCCCCAAGCCTGCCGCACCCACGTCCTGTGGCTTCTTTCAGGCCCCTTTGCCCTACCCTCTACCATGTCAATAAATCCCCTATTGCCTACGTTAGCTTTAGTTGCTAACCAAGAACCTTGGTAGCATTCTTTGCTCCGTTTGCACCATGACGTTTTTCCAATCTATTCATTTGGCAACTGTGCACTTTGGCCTCTCTGATGGAAAAGAGCAAACAGCAGAAATAAGAATCTATTGAACTGGGCTTATTCAATAGGGAACAGACAGATATGAGTTGGAGCCCGATCCTTCAGAGGTTATAACAATCCTTTATAAAATGAGCATAGCTGCCAATAATAACCAGTAATTCCCAGGTGGTGCAGTAGTAAAGAATCCACCCGCCAATGCAGGAGACGCGGGAGACACAGATTCCGTCCCTGGGTCAGGAAGATCCCCTGGAGGAGGAAATGGCAAGCCAGTCCAGTACTCTTGCCTGGAGAATCCCATGGACAGAGGAGCCTCATGGGCTACAGTCCGTGGGGTCTCAGAAGAGGTGGACACAATTGAGTGACTAAGCACACAACACATTAACCATCTACTTCTTGAAATACACGAATTTGATTTGATATTCCAACAGACGCAAAGTCTTTGGTTGAAAAGCAATGTAGATAAAATCTTCAAACTGGTGAGTTAACAAGACCTCTGTCTGGAGCCATGTGTCCAACATCCAAAGGAAGAGGGATCTGTGTTGGCTTTAGTCCTGTAGGAAGCTGGCAGAGATAGAATTAAAAGTGCAAGAGATTTAGTGTAGGAAATACCCGTGATAGATCAAGAGGAGCCACCATAGAAGCCACTGGAAGGAAACCTCAGGCCAGGCTGAGGGGCTGGCACCTGCGAAAGGAGAGCGGAGGGGAGGGAGAAGCCTCGGGACCCCTGGGGTTGCAGTGCAGCTGAGAGGGTCTTGGCTGCGGATGGAGCTCCAAAACCACGGTGGCCAGTCAGAGGGGTCTTGCATCGGCCTGAGGAGATGACGGAGCGCCGGCATCCATGAGAGCAGCCCCGCAGAGCGACCCGATGTGGACGGTGGGGCGGATCTCAGAGATGCAGCGGCCGAAGGTGGTTGGCTAACCATGTTTCCTGTGGCAAGTTCTTTCCTGAAAGATGTGAGGAGCACCCTTCCGTGGATAGTACGCTTCTAACCCTTAAGCTAGAGGGCCAGAGGAGGCAAGATAGGATTCTTCCTTCCTTTCCTTTCCTTCTTCCCTCCCTTCCTCACTCTCTCCCTTCCTTCTTTCTTTTGCCTTTTTTTTTTTTTTTCACCTTTGCAGAATCTTAGTTCCCCAACCAAGGGTTGAACCTGCGCCCTCAACCTGCAGAGAAAACATGCGGTCCTAACCACGGACTCGCCAGGGAATTCCCAAGGGAGGAAACTCTTGTTTTTCAAAAATCAAGGTCAGCTCCCCCTACCTGTCCTGATCATTATTCAAGACCACGTAGGGCCTGAGGACTGTGTATATGAGGGGAGGGCTTATTACTATGCCCTTTCTGTCTGCAAGAGGTCTTTCAATCCACTGTTTGAGAAGGATGAGGCATTTGGCAAAATGAATGCATTTCCTTCCCTCTAGGGAGGGGTCGGAGGTGGGCTCTGGAGGGAAGAGGAGGCATCTGTCTCTCAGAATGGGGCCGCTGGGAGCGGGTACAGACCCCACACCGTCCTGTCTGCTCAGCTGTGCTTCTCCTGTTTCTCCTCTCCCGAGCCATCCCCTGCCCCTTTTCCACTGAATCATCCCTATCATTATGCAAACGTGCGCTTGAAAAATTTCCCTTTGTCCCAAATTCCTCTGCAATCATCCTCCCATTATTCTACATCCATTCAAGCCCAAGCTCACCAGTTTTCTCTTGTTCTTTTACACATATTCATTCTTCACTTTATCTGACTCCAATCTCACTCACTGCCCCTTAAAAATGCAATTGTCAAGAGCACCAGAGACCTCCACGGAGCAAACTTAATGACCAGGTCTCTGTCTTTGCCTATGTGGCCACTGGTAGCTAACACTGCTGAGACCCCTCTTCTTTTCAAAACACCTACCTTTCTTGGTTTCCCACCTCCTGTTTTTTCCCTATCTCTCTGGCTACTTCCTCTTTAAGTGTCCTTATCTGACTCCTCTTCCTCAATCAAATCTGAACTTGGTACTTTATCCGTGGTCTGAGCTGCATGCTCCTTGTCTCCTCTGCTCTCTCCAGTGTTTTTTGGTCAGGATGCTTTGGGCATTTGTGCTTATGTGCTAAGCCACTTCCGCTGTGACTGACTGTTTGCCACCCTGTGGACTGTAGCCCAGCAGGCTCCTCTGTCCCTGGGATTCTCTAGGCAAGAATACTGGAGTGGGTTGCCATGCCCTCCTCCAGGGGATCTTCCAGACCCAGGGATTGAACCAGTGTCTCCAAAACTGGCAAGCAGGTTCTTTACCACTAACACTGCCTGGGAAGCCCTTTGGCCACTTGGGGAGGGACATTCTTTGTTGTGTGAGGTTTTCGTGGCATTGAAGGACTTTTAACATCCCTGGTCTCCAGGCACCTAACTCCCACTGAGACTGAGTTTTTCATCTGTTTCCCAGAAGCAGAATGTGAAAAGAGGTGTTTATATCAGTTTATTAGGAAAGAGATCCCCGAAGAATCGGAAAGGGTGTGGGGGAAGCAAGACAGGGAAGGGGAGAAACTGAGACCCAAAGATGTTTTGAGCCAAGTTCCAGCCTCAGACAGATCCCTGCAATAGCTCAGAGTGTAAATTATATCTCAAGGTTGTTCTGGCTTGACATGGGGAGCTGGGTTTTCATATTCATACTTAAATCAGTCATCGCCTAAGAACTGCTGTGTGTGTGTGTGTGTGTGTTGGGGACCAGAATGTGTGCTGTGAGGGCTCAGATAGGAACTCGGAAGTGCTTTCAACTCTCCGTGTTTGCAGCAACGCAGTCCAGTAGCTCAAAAGGAACCCCTGAATAAAGTTGCAGATATGAGCCCTTAGAAGCAAAGCACCTCGAAGCTGGGGGAGGGATGCTCAGAGCTGGTCAGGAGGATTCCCGGGACCTGGGAGGAGCAGGGACAGCATCTGTTGTAATTGTCTAGAATGGGAATGTGGATGGAATGGGGTGGGCGAAGGCTGAAGGTGTGGAGGAAAAGAGGGGAGAGTACCTCTCACCCATGAGAGTGGTTCCTGGGGATCTGCTTTCTGGAACGTTCTCAGGTGAACAACTCTAAGAAGACAGCTGTGAGAGTCCCAAGGCGAGTTCCCAAGAGCTGTGCTGGCAGAGCCTGCATCCGGCCTCCTGGTCCAGGAATGGCTCCCTGGGGTCAGCTGACATTGTTTGCACCCCAAGGTCGGGCCTGCGAACGCCCGTCACGGCCTGGGCTGGTCTCATCCGAGAGCCCCGGCATCCCACCAGCTTCCACGCCTGTCTGTAGGTGAGTGCCGGCCTTCTCCTCACTGGGGGCAGCCAATAGGAGTGTCTGATTTGCTGTGTCTTTCAGACTGAGGTTTCATAATTTAAAGATCACTAATTAGATGAGGTGAACATGGAAAGAATAAATTCTGTTAAAAGTGAGGAAACTGATTAATAAACCATTATACGTACAAGTTTTAAAAGAGTGCATGTAAATATGCCACAAGTTCGAAAGAGAGGAAAAGAGGGAGCTCGCTGCTTCATTATGTGGAAATTCTGAAAAGCAGGGAGAGAATAATCACCTTCAACCCTAACACCCAAAGGCATCTGATTTTAACATTTTGATATATTTCTTTAGGATATTTTCCATCTATACTTCTTTCATATAATGCTTTCCCTTTCTAATGTTACAATAGAAGCCTTTGCATATGCAATAGAATATTCTTGGAAAACAGTATTTGAAATTGCTGCATAACGTGCATATTGAGCTTTCCTCAACGTTTTCCCAACTGTTGGATGTTGAAGGTTTTTATGCTTTTGTTTTATAAATATCACTGCGGTGGACAATGTCATAGAGGTCTGTGTGTACGTATGCTTTGGACAACTTCTCCAAGACACCTTAGAGCCTGTTGTGGTTTTACAGCATGTCTTTCCCCTCCTCTTGAGTATGAGAGTGAGATACGCTTAGTGACCTGCCTCTAATGAGCGGGCTGTGGCAGAAGTGATGGGTGTGACTTTGCAGACTGGGTCATAAAAGGCCTGTGACTTCTTCCTTGCTTTTTCCTGGGCCATGTGATCTGAATACGCCAGTTGACATGTTATAAGGATGCTCAAGCAGTCTTGTGGAGAGGTTCATGGGGTGACCAGCCTCCAGCCAGGCAAGTGAGTCATTTGGGAAGCAAATCCCGTAGCCTCAGATAAGCCTTCAGATGGATGTAGCCCTAAACACATGTAGACTACAGCCTTACCAAAGAACTTGAACTAGGGACACCCAGCTAAGCTGCTCCCAAAGTCCTGACCTGCAGAAACTGTGGGGTGAAAAATCCCTGTTGTTTTGGGGGTAATTTTCAATGTAAGAACAGATAACTAATATAAGGCGCTTGGTATGTTCAAACTGCCTTTTCAAAAGCTTATACAAATTTATACACTCATCAAAAACATAGATAAAATGGCTGTCTTTCTGTGTTACTTTTGCTACAAAGTTTGTGCTAGAAAGCAAGGTCTTTTATTTAAAGTTGTTTATTTCGTAAAGAAGGTGGCAGAGGAGGAGATCAAGATGGTGGATAAGGCGGATGCTGAGCTCACGTCCCACATGAACACATCAAAAATACACCCCGTGTGGAGCAGCTCATCCTAAAGACAACGTGGAGGCCGACAGAGGGGCTCTCTAACAACCAGCAGTGTAAAGAAAGAGCCAGGCTTCCCCAGGGGCTCAGCGGCACAGAGTCCACCAGCAATGCAGGAGATGGGGTTTCTATCCCTGGGTCGGGAAGATCCTCTGGAGGAGGGCCTGACAACTCACTCCAGTATTTTAGCCTCAACACCAGGGGAACCAATATTACTAGAAGTGGGGAGCCTGGCGGGCTGCAGTCCATAGGGTTACCAAGAGTCAGCCACAACTGAAGCAACTTAGCAGGTAGGCAGGCAAAATACATGCAGAGCTGGGTAGGAAGGGAGCAGTAAATACTAGATAAGCAACCAGGATATACTGTGTAGCACAAGAAGAAATAACCAGCGTTGTGTAATAACTTTAAATGGAGTATAATCTATAAAACAAATCTTGAATCACTATGTTGTATATCTGTAACTAATATAATATTGTAAATCAACTGTACTTTAATAATTAAAAAAATAGGTAGCAGAGAGCCTTGTACTTAAACAATCAAGGAGGAGGGGGGTGTGAAATGTTAGCCCCATGGATAGTGCAGCCAGGGGATTAGCAAGTGGTGTCTTCGGGTGGTGCCCCTCTCCACAGGAGTTGGAAATCTTCCGGAGGAGGCAACCAGGTGACAAAAAGGACAGGAAGGACGTCGGAGCAAAATAGGCTACATATGCACATCTCAGTAAGCCACTTGAGAGCTGCATAGAAAGAGCGCCATCGCAGGACGGTTGGGCTTTGTCGGAACAAGAAAGTTCAGGAACTCCTAAAAATGTCAGATCTAGTGATTTGGCTGGGGACCGACTATGAGTTCCAGGTGATACAGTGCAAGTCTCTGAATGATGGTAAAGAAGTCAGAGACTGGATGTGAGGAAAAGCAGTGCTAAGCCATGCAGGGGGAAGAGCCCTGGGACCCAGAGATAAGGAAACTGGGGCTCAGAGGGGTTAAACGACTTTTATCTAAGTCACTTGGTTGATATGACGCATCACTTATCTCTGTTCTCAACAATAAGAACTAGCATGAAATCCCCAAGGAGGCACTTAGCAAAAGTTGCTGAATGACTGTATCTATTTATCTCTATGAGCAAATACAGTCGTCTAAAGAATTCCAGAAAAAACAAACAAAACAAAACACCCTTATTATCAGTTAATTCAGCATCGCAGTGAAAATGGAGCTCCTGCCCGGCACTGTTGCTGGGCAAGTCACTGTGCTTGATTTGTAGGAGGCTACCCCAGGGACGGCAGTGTCGTCAGCTCACTGAACACAGAGAAATGGGATTGTGGAGAGAATTTCTAAATGCAAGAGTGAGTTCATTGCTCAGAGAGGATACAAATGGGCTTGCTGCTTTTAAAATCACATTTAAATACATTGAACATGAACATACAGACATTTTTTGATCCTCTGGTTATATTTTGTAGTTTATGAATCATCTTAGTCAACTTTTCTGGAAAACAAAGAAGTTGGTTTCACTCCTCAATGTTATGTTACTTTACGTGTCAGTTGACCTCCTTAATGGAAAAAGCAAGAGAGTTCCAGAAAAACATCTATTTCTGCTTTATTGACTATGCCAAAGCCTTTGACTGTGTGGATCACAATAAACTATGGAAAATTCTGAAAGAGATGGGAATACCAGACCACCTGATCTGCCTCTTAAGAAATCTGTATGCAGGTCAGGAAGCAACAGTTAGAACTGGTCATGGAACAACAGACTGGTTCCAAATAGGAAAAGGAGTACGTCAAGGCTGCATATTGTCACCATGTTTATTTAACTTATATGCAGAGTACATCATGAGAAATGCTGGACTGGAAGAAACACAAGTTGGAATCAAGATTGCCGGGAGAAATATCAATAACCTCAGATATGCAGATGACACCACCCTTATGGCAGAAAGTGAGGAGGGGCTAAAAAGCCTCTTGATGAAAGTGAAAGTGGAGAGTGAAAAGGTTGGCTTAAAGCTCAACATTCAGAAAACGAAGATCATGGCATCTGGTCCCATCACTGCATGGGAAATAGATGGGGAAACAGTGGAAACAGTGTCAGACTTTGTTTTTCTGGGCTCCAAAATCACTGCAGATGGTGACTGCAGCCATGAAATTAAAAGACGCTTGCTCCTTGGAAGGAAAGTTATGACCAACCTAGATAGCATATTCAAAAGCAGAGACATTACTTTACCAACAAAGGTTCGCCTAGTCAAGGCTATGGTCTTTCCTGTGGTCATGTATGGATGTGAGAGTTGGACTGTGAGGAAGGCTGAGCGCCGAAGAATTGATGCTTTTGAACTGTGGTGTTGGAGAAGACTCTTGAGAGTCCCTTGGACTGCAAGAAGATCCAACCAGTCCATTCTGAAGGAGATCAATCCTGGAATTTCTTTAGAAGGAATGATGCTAAAGCTGAAACTCCAATATTTTGGCCACCTCATGCGAAGAGTTGACTCATTGGAGAAGACTCTGATGCTGGGAGGGATTGAGGGCAGGAGGAGAAGGGGACGACAGAGGATGAGATGGCTGGATGGCATCACTGACTCGATGGATGCGGGTCTGAGTGACCTCCGGGAGCTGGTGATGGACAGGGAGGCCTGGCGTGCTGCGGTTCATGGGGTCGCAAAGAGTCGGACACGACTGAGCGACTGATCTGATCTGATCTGATCTGACCTCCTTAATCTGGTTGCAGTGACTCAGCAGTTTTCAAAAGTCTTGGAGTCAGGCAAGTGTGTGTAAGCCTTTCCTTGCTACATAAGTCATACACATAAAAATAATCACTGTCATATCAAAACAGAATCATCCCTTAAATGAAACCCCAGAGTTCCATTTTTCTCTACACTCTTGAAAAATTAAAAACAGGGAGGCAGATTTGCAGCAACATGGATGGACCTGGAGATTATCCTACTGAGTGAAGTAAGTCAGACGGAGAAGGAGAGATATTGTGTGACATCCCTCCTCTGTGGAATCTAAGAATAAATGGTACAAACGAACTTACAAAATAGAAACAAACTCACAGACTTAGAGCAGGAACTTTTGGTTGTGGGGTGGGGGCGATGGAGTGGGGTTGGGGGGAAGATGGGGGAGGGAATACTTAGGGAGTTTGGGATCGACGTGCACAAAGACATATACATACTGCTATATTTAAAAACGGATAACCGACAAGGACTCAAAGTTACGTGGCAGCCTGGGTGGCAGGGGAGTTTGGGGGAGAGTGGACACAGGTATATGTATGGCCGAGTCCCTTCCCTGTTCACCTGAAACTATCACAGCACTGTTAATCAGCTATACCCCGATACAATCTAAAAAGTTTTCAAAAATGAGGAGGCAGTGTTCTTACATTAAAACATCAAGAAAGCTTTGAACAGAATGTGGTATTTGTAGGTTTTCAAATAGCCTCACATATGAGAATGAATATGCACAGTATAATCAACTGCTTTCTGATTTCTCTGTTTTCAGAAGCTCATCCATTTCTTGTCCTCTTTATTTTGAGTTTATAGAGCACTTAGGAGCCACTTTGTGAGTGAAAATGGAAAGCTGTGTTGCCTGTTCAGTCATGGAAGCCAGAGCTGTTGACTGGGCTATTTTCCCACCAGCAGCACACTCTGAGCTGCCGGTCGGGCGTGGTGGGGGATGTATGAACCAGAGCAGGACTCTGCGGTCTTTTACCGCCTGTGTCCTCAGCCTGCTTCATGTCTGGAGAAAACTTTAGCCAAAGAAAAAGTTTGATCAGAGAACGAAATAATGCCATTTGCAGCATAGAGGCAGATGATCATGCTAAATGAAGCAAGTCAGAAAGCAAAAGATAAACAGCATGTGATGTCACTTATTTGTGGAGTCTGAACTCCGACACGGATGAACCTGTCTATGAGACGGAGTCGGAATCATGGGGGAGGGGAGGGGGAGGAATCATGGGCAGAGAGAACAGATTCGGGGCTGCCAAGGGGGCGGGGAAGGCGAGGAGGGTTGGTTGGGAGTTTGGAATTACCAGATGCAAACCAGGATGACTGCGACGTACAGAGTGGATAAACAAGGTCATACTCCATAGCACAGGGAACTGTATCCACTATCCTGGGAGAAACCATAATGGCAAAGGATATAAAAAAGTGTGTATATGTATATCCATCCATATATGTACATGTGTGTGTGTATGCGTAACTGCATGACTTTTCTGTGGAGCAGAAGTCAGCATTGTAAAGCAACTATACGCCAATTGAGAATTAGAAAAATATATTACATTTTGGGAAAAAGGAGAAAAAAGACGAATTTCACAAGTAATACAGATAAATCATGCACTTAACTTGGCAACAAATAAACGCAGCAAATCTGTGATAACAAAACCGCCTCCCTCCACTTCCGGGAGCCACGGTGAGGAGGCTAGCGCCCACTCCCGGGCAGGCTCGCCGTCCTGCAGTCCTCTGCTGCCGGCTTGGTGGTCTCCAGTACCTCCCGGAGCCCGCCTGAAGGGTCTTCCTGCGAAATCGTCTTTCACTGGCCTCCCCCAGGTTGAATCGGTCCAGCCTGATGCATGGTGGTCTACTGCAAGTGGCTCAGACTGTAAAGCGTCTGTCTACAATGTGAGAGACCTAGGTTCGATCCCTGGGTTGGGAAGATTCCCTGGCAAAGGAAATGGCAACCCACTCCAGCACTCTTGCCTTGAAAATCCCATGGATGGAGGAGCTTGGTGCAGGGTACTATCTGTGGGCTCGCAGAGTCGGGCATGACTGAGCGACTTCACTTTACTTCACCAGTCTTCGAGCTTCCTGAGGGTACAGTTCCTTGGTGACCCCCAAACCTCAAGCGACGTGTGGAAGTGAATGAAGAAGGGCGGGGATCAATGCCAGGCCAGGCCTAGCAGCTAAGTGGAAGCTCTAAGGCGGGCTATGGACCTCAGAGACTGTGACCCAGGTTGCTTTGTCTTCTCTTAAAAGTATCCTCTTTAAGAACTTGGTGGCTCAGTGGATAAGAATCCCCTTGCCGAGGCAGGGCACACGGTTCGATCCCAGGTCCGGGAAGATCCCCCATGTTTCGGAGCAACGACGCCCGTGGGCCTCAGCCTGTGAGCCCGTGTCCCAGAGCCCGGGATCCACAACGAGACAAGCCGCGTGGGGCGAGCCTGCCCACTGCGGCGAAGAGGCGCGCCCACTCGCCGCACATGAACGCCCTTGCAAAGCAGCTCTAAGACCCAGGGCAGCCCCAAATAATGAATTAATTAAATCATAAAAGAATAAGACCACTTAGGTCCGTGCTCGGCTGGCCCATGCACAGCCCTCATGGGGGAAGAAGCTTGACGGGTCTCAGGCTCATCCTTCCAGCTAATTAGGGGAGGGCCAGGTCAATGCTTTCCTTCACAAAAGCAATGCTTTTTTATTTGATTTGTCGTTTATCAGCCTCCGAGTAACCCGCTCCAGGTGGAGAGAGGGAGGAGAGAGAGGGCGTGTCCGGGGGGGGGGGGGGGGCGCGGTGGGGGGCTGGCAGGCTGCCCAGGCTGGCTGTCCCGGGTGTCACTGTCCCCACAGGGCCCCCACTTTCTCAGCTTTGCACAACCGTGATATTTCACTCAGTGTGAAAGGGATCAGATAATCCAACCCACAGGACTGATAAATATACCCCAAGACCCCAAACTATTCATCTACAAGGGAAAATCTCACTAGAGAGCCGAGGAGAAATTCATATTAGCTGCAGAGTGTGTTTCAACTGCTCTAGGAAAGCATGTGTAGGAAAGAGATGTCTAAATCCCAAGCTGCATGGAGGATCGGAGGAGGGAAAGCGATGAGTGTCACGGAGCCACGAGACGAGATGAGCTACCACCCTGGTCCCTTAGCCGCCAAGCGGGCTGCATGTTTGTGCTCAGAGGCCCTGGATGTGGCACCCATGAAAAAGTCCTTGGATTTTGACTCCCTACTTACATGATCGCAAAAGGAGCAGTTTCTATTATCAACAGGGTTTCTCCCGACAAGGCAAACGGAAACTGTGATGTCTCCAGTTCCACATTAGAATGGTAATCCAGGACACCTGAATTGGACTTCCGTGTTTACAAATCCCTAGAGTTCTATGTTGGCATGCATTAACTGTTGCATTTAGCTAATCCATCCATCACATATTAACTCAGTAATTTCATTCTTACAGAATAAATAGTGTAACAAAATGGTTACATTATTTATAGGTTTGGGGGGTCTGGGCTTTGCCTCTCACTTTGATAGCTGTTTTGGGGCACTTGGTACACACTCTTTGTAAGTACTAATGGTAATTATTTGTTAAGCAGGGCTTTTCAGACCTTCAGCCTCCATGCACATGTGTCATCAGATCAGAGGAGAGGGTTCTGATCAGTGGCTTAAAAATGAAGTGAAATAAGAAATATTAGAATTCATGGACACAGGTAAATATTTTCCATGTATTCTATGTAATACACTGTGATGTAAAATGTTTTTCTGCCTCTGGATCAGTGTTAAAGAAATTTATAACCCCCACCCTAGAACTCAGATCTTCACTCTCTGCCTTAGAGAGCAGGATGCTCTTTGTATAGGAAGATGTTAGAAAATTTATTTAGATGAAACTTTTGCCTGGAGAGGGAAGAGCCCTGTTATTGAGGGGACAGTCCACGTTCTGTGTCAGAGTCTGTAGAAATATCCCGTGTTGACAGTGTGTGATAGGAGGTAAAGAACAGGTGCAAGGTACGCAAGCCAAATGTAAGTGAGAAAGTAGCTGAGAGGAAAGGCTTCTGGACACCGGCTGGCCACCACTTCTCTGTAACTCAAGTTTCTCCTCTTGCCCTGGGACTTGGGGTTCCAGACGGTCAGAGCAGAGCTGTGCTGGGTTTAGTGAGTTTCGCATGATACCAGGGTCGTGGTGATGCCTGCTCAGATTCAGCCAGCCAGAACGAATAACCAGATTCTCATATGAAATTTAATTCTCTTAGGAAATTGTTTTCTTAAGCATGAATATACAGAATATATTTGGGCTTTCTAGATAATTGTTTGGCAAATTCTTAGAGATGAAAATGCATTTTACTTTTTCCTTTGGAATCTGGTGTATTACATTGTGTAATGTGTTCATGGACAGGTAGTGCTGAGTGTTCTAAACGTTAGGCTGCATCCATCCATCCATCCATCCATCCATTTGTCCATCCATGAATGTACCCATCGGTCCGTCCATCCATTCATCCATTTGTCTGTCCATCCATCTGTCTGTCCACTCGTTTGTCCATCCATCCATCCATCCATCCACCCCTTCCTTGTTGAGCACCTATGTACTCTGCAAGCAGTTTGCCCTCTCATTGTGTATTTTCAATTCCAGGAAATCTTAGATTGGGTGGGAATTTGAAAGTTGTTTGAGGTAGCCCTTATCAGAAGGGTGCATCTTCTCTATAACTCTCCTGGCCAGTTTTTGCAATCATGGGAATCAGTTCAGCTCAGTTGCTCAGTCGTGTCCGACTCTTTGCAGCCCCATGGACTGCAGCACGTTAGGCCTCCCTGTCCATCACCAACTCCTAGAATTTACTCAAACTCATGCCCACTGAGTCGGTGATGCGATCCAACCATCTCATCCTCTGTCGTCCCCTTCTCCTCCTGCCTTCAGTCTTTCCTAGATCAGGGTCTTTTCCAATGAGTCCGTTTTTCACATCATGGACATACACCCTTCTGAATGAGAAGGCTCTTCTCTGTGTTTCTTTTTCACTAATCCCCCTCAGAAGCCTCTTGTTTGACCCCCATACAGCTAAGGATTTTGAAAAGCTGCTTTTCACCTACTTGTCCATCCCAGTTCCTGATCCAGTTTCTCATTGCCTGGTTTCTGAGCTAATCTTAATCTAGCCTGATGACACATTAGGATCTTCACTCCTATCCGAGTTTGGGATCAAGACTGTGGCTGACGTCTGGCAGGCAAAAGGCGTATCCCTATCCCAAGCTTCACCCTTAGCGCTCCCACTCTGCTGCCCAGGCTTGTTCCTCTGTTCCTCTCTGATTTTGCCTTGAGGTTGATACCACAGCCTGAGTATCATATTGACTGGGGCCCAGGCCACCTTCCAGTCCTTTCCCATCCATCTATCCCCAGCCATTGGATGGATGGATTTAACCTGAATCCTGCCAACCGCCCTGCCCCCCAGCCCAGCACTGTGATGCCCACATCTGCTATGCAGGCGGAACCTTGGGCAATGATGCCATCTGAGACTGAGTCTAAACAGCCAGGTCCTCTGAGCATCGTAATCTAGGTTCTTGGTTTATCTCCTGAGGCCAGTCCAACGCTAGCACTCTCTTCTGAATTTCTCTGCCTAATCTTATCTTGGAAGCTCCTCTGTGAGTCTCATCAAGTTATGCATGTTGGTTCTAATCCTCCTGCTGCTGCTGCTAAGTCACTTCAGTCGTGTCCGACTCTCTGTGACCCCATAGTCGGCAGCCCACCAGGCTCCCCTGTCCCTGGGATTCTCCAGGCAAGAACACTGGAGTGGGTTGCCATTTCCTTCTCCAATGCATGACAGTGAAAAGTGAAAGGGAAGTCGCTCAGTCGTGTCTGACCCTCAGCGACCCCATGGACTGCAGCCTACCAGGCTCCTCCATCCATGGGATTTTCCAGGCAAGAGTACTGGAGTGGGGTGCCATTGCCTTCTCTGTATTGGTCCTAATTCTAGCTCACGGGGCCATGTCTATGAAGCGCTTCATAGATTTGAAGATGCTCACTGTTTCGATTTTCTCTTGCCCCCTAACAAATCACCACGGCTCAACACAATGATGGTAACTTTTATTGCTAATGATCTGCAGTCTGGCCAAGCTCAGCAGGGGAAAAGCTTACTTTTGCTCCATGTGGTGTCGGCCAGGGTAGCTTGCTGAAATGAGGATCTATATCCAAGTGGTTCACTTAGATGGGCTTGCAGGGAGTGCCGCGGGGCCACTGGCTGGCCCCTCAGCGGTGCCTTGTGTGGGTCTGCCCTTGTGGCCGCTTGACACTCCTTCTAACAGGGTGGCCGGGTTCTAAGTGGGAGGGAATGGAAGCTGCCAGTCTGGAACTGGCACCGTGCCACTTTCTCCCCATTCTCTTGGTCAAAGTCGTCGAAGCGTGAGCCCAGATTCAGGAGGGTAGAAATACAGCTCTCTCTTTTTTTAAAGGATAATACAAATATTTTTTTATTAAATACATTTCCCATGACTTATAAATTTCCATTGGAAACAACTTTCCTGCGCCATAAATAGGTATTGTAAATGTACAAATATTTAAAAGGATTAATGCCTAGAATATGTAAAGGACACTTGAATAAATGGAATACAGTAAAGGAACCAAAGAAAGTAGCGCTTAGAAGGTGTGACTGTAAACTTGGAGAAGAGGAAACCCAGCCGAGAATGAAGTATGTGAAAGATGTTGAACTTCATGGTAAGTGATTTGAATTAGAAGAAGATAACGTTTCGAGGCTGTCAAGTGTCATGTATTTTGATGGTGATGTGATTTTGTTTGCTGGTCAGCACGTGGAGAAAAGAGGACCCGATGTCATTGCAGTAGAGAGAAGTCAGTTTGTGAAATACTTAGTCATTATTCTGTACATCTGAAGCTAATGTGTCATATATTAATAACAACTCAATTAGAAAGAACATTTGTGAAACACTTACTTTACAGACAGAATTTGCAATGTCTCATTTAAAGATCATTTTGAATGTTCTAAAACCCTAAATTTTATTCCTAAGTATATGCCACAGAGAAATTCCTGTGTGTGATAAAAAAAGACATACTGTAAGCTCCGCTTCTTGATTTAGGGACTGGACAAACATCTTGCAGCTGCTTGCAATCTAGCCCGTACCCAGAGGCTCATCTTACCTTGCTCTCCCCCCGTCACCCGACATCCCATTCCTTCAGTCCTCTCTCAGCTCAAAAGTCCTTGTTGCTTTCCCACTACTTTTTGTGGCATTAGTCCAAGTTTTATCAAGATGCCTATACCATTAACTGGAACAACAATAATCATGGTCATGCCAGAAATTGAGATAGGTCCTAGTGATGCTGAGATGACTAAGACATTGTCCCTGTCCTTAAGGGAACATGGATTTAAAAATACACTTTTATCCCCCCTTCCTCTGATCTAGTTTTAATCCTCCCACCACAGCAGGTATCCTCCCAAGAACATAACATAATACTTTAATATAAGCCTATTACAGAATATAGAACAAAAGTTTCACCTTCTTTCTATAAAAGCTTACATCTTTCTTGATATAACCCAATGTCATGCTAACTTTCTGCAAAGTTACATTTCATTGCTAACTGACCCTGATCTTATTATTGACTACGACTCTATGTCTTGCTTTTCTAACGTCCCGTTGGTATGGCATGGCACTTGTGTCTTATACCCAGAAAGCTGACATTTGGACTCAATTTATCTACTTAATATTGAAAGCTGTCCTCGTCAGGTTTAGGCTTGTTAGATCTAAACTACTGTTCAGCCTATAAGATATTTTAGATCATCAGCTCTTGCCTAACACAGCAGTGTTCAGTCAACACAAAGCTGATGTTTGTGCCCTTAGGTGTTTGGGCAAATAACTGATGACAATGTGAAGTAGACTGAACGCAGACCCTGCGACCTGCCGCTGGAGGGCTTCAGGGCTACACAGGAGCCGCCACCTGGCTCTCAAAGTGTTCTTGCCCTTAGCCGCGAAACTTCATCTGACCCAACAATGTACTGTGAAAATAGTTCTCCACAAATCTGCTGCAGTCCACGCACTTTGAGGGCACATCCCAGATCTCGTGGCCCAGGAGCCCTGTTGGGGAAGAAAAAACTGTCAGGCAAATACAACATTTTCTCAATGAAAATATATTGTGTCCCAAACAGACCTACTCCTTTTCTAGGCTCTTAACTGACTTAAAAATATCATTTTGTGTTTTCATGATTTCTTTTTTGAGAATTCGTTTGATTGAGGTTATAATTCATGAACAACAAATTACACTCGCTTAAAATGTATAATTCAGCATATGTCATTACTTATATGTGGAATCTGAAATGTGATGGAAATCAACACATCTACAAAGCAAAACCAGACTCAGAGGCTTGTGCTGCAGGAGGAGGGCTGTGAGGGAGGGTGGGACGCGGGCTTAGAACTGGCAGATGCGAACTGTTATATACGGGATGGATGAACAAGGGCCTACTGTGGAGCACAGGAAACTACACTCAATATCCTACAATAAGCTGTAATGGAAGAGAATATGAAGAAGAAAAAAATATATATATATATGGCTGAATCACTTTGCTATGTAGAAGACGTTAACAGTTTGTAAATCAATAATACTTCAATAGATTAAAAATATTAAATGTATTCTCTGGTGCATTTTGACAGACTTATGAGATATATAATTTAAGAGATGTATGAAGTGAAGTGAAGTGAAGTGAAGTCGCTTAGTCGTGCCCGACTCTTTGCGACCCCACGGATAGTAGCCTGCACCAAGCTCCTCCATCCATGGGATTTTCAAGGCAAGAGTACTGGAGTGGGTTGCCATTTCCTTCTCCAGGGAATCTTCCCAACCCAGGGATCGAACCCAGGTCTCTCACATTGTAGACAGACGCTTTACCGTCTGAGCCACCAGGGAAGTCTGTGTGTTGCTGCTAAGTCACTTTAGTCGTGTCCGACTCTGTGTGACCCCAAAGACGGCAGCCCACCAGGCTCGCCCGTCCCTGGGATTCTGTATAATCGTACACAAATGTATAATTTGATGCATTTTGATGTACCATTGAAACCACCCCCATGATGGAGCCTCAGGACATTTCCGCGGCCTTCCAAGGCTTCCTCTTGTCCTTTCTCCATCACTTTTCTCTTCCGCCCTTGGTCCTCAGGCAGACTCTGCTCTCCTTTCTGTCATCACAGGTTACTTGCTTTTCCTAGAGTGTGTTACAGACGTACTTATACAGTGTATACCTTCTTGTGTTTGGTTTTTTCACTCAACACAGTGGTTTTGAGGCTCGTCCATGTTGCTGTTCTCCCACGACTGTGTCCCTTTTTATCGCCCAGTGGTATCCTGTTGCAGATACCTGTTGGTAGACATTTTTCTAGTTTTGAGCTCTGATGAATATAGCTGTTATGAATATTCATGTATGAATCTTGGTGTGGATGTGTGTTTTTATTTCTCTTCTGTACCTAGATGACTTCTCCTTTTTTAAATTTTTTAGTTTTGTTTTTTCACAGATTCTTCCCACCTAGAATTAACACCACCATCCTGCAGTTTTAAAAACCTAACTTATGGCCTATTTTGGAAACTGCAGCAAAAGTTATCCACTTCCAACCTTCTGGAATACCTTGATAGTTCCTCAAAAAGTTTCCATTTACAAGTTCTCTCAATTCTTGGAATATAGTTCCATAACTTAGAAAATGTATTCTCTTTTGGGTAACAGATTTTGGCATAAATTTTCCTGAAAACTTAATGTGTCAGACTAAGCATTTTATGTACATTATTTCATTTTCTGCTTATAACCATCTTATAAGAGAGATGCTACTTTATTTTTTAGCGGATGAAGAAACAGAAGCATAGAGAGATGATGTAACTTGGCTAAATTCTGACAGCTGAGCAGATAAGTGGTTTGAAGCTAGTGATTCTGGCTGGAGCTGGAGTCAAAACCATTTCACAAAATAAGATACATAGTGGTAATTATGATAAGAAACTGGGCGTTCAGCGTGGGGAGTGTTTGTAACACAGGAAGATTACTCTGGGTAAGGACAGAGGGAAACTTTCTTGACAGGGAGATGATGGCTGAAGTGGGTTCTAAAAGCTGGGATGAATTTGATCATGGTGAGGTGGGGACAAACTGATATAAAATTCAGATACACACACAATATAACCAGAGGCTCAGCGGCAGGGATGGGGCACCATGAGCTGCCGCAGTGCAGAGATCTGTGCATGACGGGACAGGGGAAAAGTGACCTGGAGCCCAAGCTTGCTCTGTTTGCCCCCAACATGCCAATAAATTGGGAGATGAGATTTTAGGGGCAAGGAGCAATGACTTTAATGTGTGGCAAAACCAATACAATATTGTAAAGTAATTAACCTCCAATTAAAATAAATAAATTTATATTAAAAAAAATCTGAAAGCTAGCAGACTGAGAGATGGCAGACTAATTTATAAAAAAAAAAAAAAAACAAAAAAACCCCCAAACCAAGAAAACATATTCCTTCAGTCTGACTTTGGCTCCTTTTATATGGAGGGTGGGCTGCAGTCCATGGGGTCGCCAAGAGTCAGACACCACTGAGCAACTTCCCTTTCACTTTTCACTTTCATGCATAGAAGAAGGAAATGGCAACCCACTCCAGTGTTCTTGCTTGGAGAATCCCAGGGACGGGGGAGCCTGGTGGGCTGCCGTCTATGGGGTTGCACAGTCGGACACGATTGAAGCGACTTAGCAGCAGCAGCAGAGGAAGGGGGTGGGAGGGGCACTCTGCAACACCAACCAGTGGCTGAGTGGGACTGCAAATGGTTGCTACCTTAGAAGAGGGGCCCGCTTGACACTGACCAGTAGCCTCTCTAACTCTGAGGGGGCCTGCTGTGACTCTGACCAGTGGCCTCTCTAACTCTGAGGGGGGCCCTCTGTGACGCTGACTAGTGGCCTCTCTAACTCTGAGGAGGGCCCGCTGTGACTCTGACCAGTGGCCTCTCTGACTCTGAGGGGGGCCCTCTGTGACGCTGACTAGTGGCCTCTCTAACTCTGAGGAGGGCCCGCTGTGACCCTGACCAGTGGCCTCTCTGACTCTGAGGAGGGCCCGCTGTGACTCTGACCAGTGGCCTCTCTGACTCTGAGGGGGGCCCTCTGTGACGCTGACTAGTGGCCTCTCTAACTCTGAGGAGGGCCCGCTGTGACCCTGACCAGTGGCCTCTCTGACTCTGAGGAGGGCCCGCTGTGACTCTGACCAGTGGCCTCTCTGACTCTGAGGGGGCCCTCTGTGACGCTGACTAGTGGCCTCTCTGACTCTGAGGGGGGCCCTCTGTGACCCTGACCAGTGGCCTCTCTGACTCTGAGGAGGGCCCGCTGTGACCCTGACCAGTGGCCTCTCTGACTCTGAGGAGGGCCCGCTGTGACTCTGACCAGTGGCCTCTCTAACTCTGAGGGGGGCCCGCTGTGACTCTGACCAGTGGCCTCTCTAACTCTGAGGAGGGCCCGCTGTGACTCTGACCAGTGGCCTCTCTAACTCTGAGGGGGGCCCTCTGTGACGCTGACTAGTGGCCTCTCTGACTCTGAGGGGGGCCCTCTGTGACTCTGACCAGTGGCCTCTCTAACTCTGAGGGGGGCCCTCTGTGACGCTGACTAGTGGCCTCTCTGACTCTGAGGAGGGCCCGCTGTGACTCTGACCAGTGGCCTCTCTAACTCTGAGGAGGGCCCGCTGTGACTCTGACCAGTGGCCTCTCTAACTCTGAGGAGGGCCCGCTGTGACTCTGACCAGTGGCCTCTCTAACTCTGAGGGGGGCCCTCTGTGACGCTGACTAGTGGCCTCTCTAACTCTGAGGAGGGCCCGCTGTGACCCTGACCAGTGGCCTCTCTGACTCTGAGGAGGGCCCGCTGTGACTCTGACCAGTGGCCTCTCTAACTCTGAGGGGGGCCCTCTGTGACGCTGACCAGTGGCCTCTCTAACTCTGAGGAGGGCCCGCTGTGACCCTGACCAGTGGCCTCTCTGACTCTGAGGGGGCCCTCTGTGACCCTGACCAGTGGCCTCTCTAACTCTGAGGAGGGCCCGCTGTGACCCTGACCAGTGGCCTCTCTGACTCTGAGGGGGGCCCGCTGTGACTCTGACCAGTGGCCTCTCTGACTCTGAGGGGGGCCCTCTGTGACCCTGACCAGTGGCCTCTCTAACTCTGAGGAGGGCCCGCTGTGACCCTGACCAGTGGCCTCTCTGACTCTGAGGGGGGCCCTCTGTGACTCTGACCAGTGGCCTCTCTGACTCTGAGGAGGGCCCGCTGTGACTCTGACCAGTGGCCTCTCTAACTCTGAGGGGGGCCCTCTGTGACTCTGACCAGTGGCCTCTCTAACTCTGAGGAGGGCCCGCTGTGACCCTGACCAGTGGCCTCTCTGACTCTGAGGGGGGCCTGCTGTGACTGTGACCAGTGGCCTCTCTGACTCTGAGGGGGGCCCTCTGTGACGCTGACTAGTGGCCTCTCTAACTCTGAGGAGGGCCCGCTGTGACCCTGACCAGTGGCCTCTCTGACTCTGAGGAGGGCCTGCTGTGACTCTGACCAGTGGCCTCTCTGACTCTGAGGGGGGCCCTCTGTGACGCTGACTAGTGGCCTCTCTAACTCTGAGGAGGGCCCGCTGTGACCCTGACCAGTGGCCTCTCTGACTCTGAGGAGGGCCCGCTGTGACTCTGACCAGTGGCCTCTCTAACTCTGAGGGGGGCCCTCTGTGACGCTGACTAGTGGCCTCTCTAACTCTGAGGAGGGCCCGCTGTGACCCTGACCAGTGGCCTCTCTGACTCTGAGGGGGGCCCGCTGTGACTGTGACCAGTGGCCTCTCTGACTCTGAGGAGGGCCTGCTGTGACTCTGACCAGTGGCCTCTTTGACTCTGAGGGGGGCCCGCTGTGACAGCGATCGGTGGCCTCTCTAACTCTTAGGGGGCCTGCTGTGACAGCGATTGGTGGCCTCTCTAACTCTGAGGGGCCCCGCTGTGACAGCGATCGGTGGCTGAGTGTGACTGCCTCTGTTGCTTCCTAACATCCAGGTGCCTGCCCTACCCTCATTATAAGGTCTTAATGGACAGATCTTATATATATATTTTAAAAAATTCTACAAATGCACAGAACCTCAGCCAAATGAGATAGAAAACTGTTCATCATCCAGAATATGTGCTTTTTTCAGACAATCCGACATCACTCCTTGACCCCCTCCTCCACTCTTTTGATTTATCACCATAGACTGGTTTCAACTGTCCTAGAATATCCCATAAATGAAATCATGTGACGTGTACTATTTTGTGTATGATGTTTTCTGACCTAACAGTGTTCTAGAAGTTTGTCTGCAGTGGTTGCACAGCTCTAGACTTCCTTTTCATCGCTGAGGTGTTTTCTGGCGTATGAATACACCGTTGTTTGGCCAGCCTCCTGTTGTTCTGGGTTGTTTCCAGTTTGGGGCCGTTGTGACTAGAGCTGCTTTGTGTGTGGAACTTTTTGTGGCCATATGGTTCTATTTCTTAGACAAATAGCTTGGAAGCCATGGCTGGGTCATATGGTAATCTTTTAAGAGATGGCTACACTGTTTTCCACAGTGTTTAAATTTTTAAAATATATCTTTAGTTTCTTGAGTTCTAGACATCTTATTCCTATAAAGCCTACCACAAGACTTGATTAAGAATGCAATATTCACGTTAGGCTTAAAATAGTATTTTCTGTGACAAGGAGGACTTGGCAATTACAGATGGCTGGCTTAGCCATCAACACCCTTTCCCCCATAATTATGCTATAAATTGGGGTGACCCTTGAGCCTCTTCTAGTAAGAACTTCGATGTCTGGAAGGTGAACGCAAAATCCTCCAAGGTGTTCTTAAGTGGTGTCTAAAGGAAAAACATGCTATAATGTCACATAAGTTAATAATTTTAAGGAGCCTGTAGGCTTGGCAGTGGACTTAAATGCTTAACAATAATTCAAAAATGGCTTAGAGAAACTTAAAAATGTGAATCATTAAGTGGGTCTGAAATTATGCTCCTGACATGTATGTGTGACACACGAGAGCACTTACCTGGGAATTTATTACCAGCTTCTGAGCAAACAAAGCCTGACCTACATTTGACTAAAGTCAGCTGTCTTTGGTTAATCCTATGGGCTTCTTTTTTATTAATGACACAATTGCTAATGTGGTAGAACATTGTCATTACCCAACAGCACAGTGGGATGAGCTGCAGCTGTTCCTCCTCTTGCTGAATCTACCGACTCATTAAATCTGAGTTTGGGAGGAATACAAGTTGTAAAGATTATTCAAATTCTGATTCAGAAATAGGACTACTGGGAAATTGTAGGTACATAAAGTAAAACTTTGAATCAATCAAGGTTCCTTTTTTTTTTGGTGAAGGTTGAACGTTCAAAATTGTTCCTTACATTTCATTTAAAATGGAATGTCAAGGAAATAGAAGGTGAAGGAAAGAAAATCGAAGACCAATAATAATTACACACTAAGTCTCTTTCATTGCAGGGAAACTGATGTATTGTTACCGGGGAAATATTAGGAAGATCATTTTCTTTCAAAAGATCATAAGGTTTTAAGAATCTTAATATTAGTTTAACAAGGATTTGCTTTTGTCCTAACAAACCAGAGAAGAACTGATTTCTCTTCAATATCTAAGGGAAATTTTGTTGTACTGTTTGTAGGTCTTCCTTGCAAAATTTTCTCTTCTTTTAGAATTCTTACTTTGCCTTTGGTGACAATTAGTCCTTTGTAAAGGGTATGAGCCTATAGTTTCCAAACGGAGTGAAGTTACCTTAGTGAAAGTGAAAGTCAAAGTGAAGTCGCTCAGTCGTGTCCGACTCTTTGCGACCCCGTGGACTGTAGCCCACCAGGCTCCTCCGTCCATGGGATTCTCCAGGCAAGAATACTGGAGTGGGTTGCCATTTCCTTCTCCAGGGGATCTTCCCGACCCAGGGATCGAACCCAGGTCTCCTGCATTGCAGGCAGATGCTTTAACCTTTGAGCCACCTGGGAAGCCAGAAGTTACC
This sequence comes from Tragelaphus eurycerus, assembly GCA_935064755.1. Taxonomy (NCBI): domain Eukaryota; kingdom Metazoa; phylum Chordata; class Mammalia; order Artiodactyla; family Bovidae; genus Tragelaphus; species Tragelaphus eurycerus. Next base: position 20,491,406 of record CAKXYN010000034.1, read on the forward strand.
TTAGGGTGGCTCAAAAAAATGTTCGGTTTTTGAGTGTGAGCGTGCGCGAAGTCGCCTCAGTATAGTGATATCCAATATTTGTTGAAAACCACAAAAGCTATCAGCCCAAGATACTTCATAGTTTCTTCAGTATGATTGGACTGCATCCCCTTCCAGGGCGCCATATTTAGTTGCTGGATTTTGACAGCTGCCAAGTTAAATAGCAATCACCACCCAAAGCACTGGGTGCGTGAGGCTTGTGGGTGGCAGTCCACTCTGATTCCAAAGTTGTGCAGGGACTAGGAGGCACACATCCTGATTAGTCAGTGCTTGTGGTTATTTAAGGATGAAAAAAAAAAAAGCAGGTTTTCTTTCAGTTTATGCATATTATTTTTTCAAATGACTACTAAATTGTTAGGACAAAGAAAAAAACCAGTTTATTTGTATGGACCCAACCAGTCCATTCTGAAGGAGATCAGCCCTGGGATTTCTTTGGAAGGAATGATGCTAAAGCTGAAACTCCAGTATTTTGGCCACCTCATGCGAAGAGTTGACTCATTGGAGAAGACTCTGATGCTGGGAGGGATCGGGGGCAGGAGGAGAAGGGGACGACAGAGGATGAGATGGCTGGATGGCATCACTGACTCGATGGATGTGAGTCTGAGTGACCTCCCGGAGTTGGTGATGGACAGGGAGGCCTGGCGTGCTGCGATTCATGGGGTTGCAAAGAGTCAGACACGACTGAGCAACTGATCTGATCTGAACTATTAGTACATAAAGCAGCTGATTATTTCTTTGGGGTTAGGAATGCTGTGAAGACAATTTCTAAGTCACTCAAGGATCCCTTGAAAGTGAGAAATGTTGGGAACACCCAGCATAATCTGATGATCATGTAAGGTAACTTGTGACCTGTCACTGTGTTTTGGAAGTTATTTTAAAAAGTTGGGAGAAATAGAGTTCACAGATAGGCCTTTCTTTCTTTTATTTAAATTGAAGTATAGTTGATTTACAATGTCGTGCTAATTTCTGCTGTACAGCAAAGAAATCACAGACTTGGATTACTGTGATACTGAATGGTTTGCCTTGGAAACGAACCGAGGTCATTCTGTCATTTTTGAGATGGCACCCAAGTACTGCATTTCAGACTCTTTTGTTGACTATGAGGGCTATTTCATTTCTTCTATAGTTTGCCACATGATATTGAAAATAGTTCCCTGTGCTATACAGTAGGACCTTGGGGTTTATCTATTCTGTGTATAATGTTTTGCCTCTGCTAATCCCAAACACCTAACCCATTCTCCCCCCACCCCCCATATTAAGGTGTTTTTGTATGACATCCATAACTGGTCTCTACTTGGGCTCAGGGGTTGGCCAAGGATTTGTCCAATAGCTGGTTCATTCCACAATATGTTTGGTCATGAAAAGTGTTGCTGAATGCATATTTATACAAGGTGCTGGGGTTCACATCTTTGCTGAGATGAGCTCACAGTCCTGCAGAGGAGGCATGAGGTTAACCAGACGAATTAGAATACAAAGCAAGAACTACTACAGTTGAGAAATGAGCTCAACTTTCTGGGAACACTATGACAGAGTGTCTGATTATGTCTGAGGGAGTCAACAAGCCCCATCTGTACTGGATCTGAAAGAGTTCCCCCAACTCTAAAGTATGTGAAAATAGAGTTGATCTGTTGACATAGATCACTATATGTTTACATACAGGACTATATAGGTAACTATAGACTAATTTTTTCTTTTTTAATTTGATTTTTATTTTATATTGGAGTACAGTTGATTTACAATGTTATGTTAGTTTCAGGTGGACAGCAAAGTGACTCAGTTATACATATATATATTCTTTTTCAGATTATTTTTCCATTTGGGTTATTACAGAATATTGAGTAGGGCTCCCTGTGCTATGTAGTACATCTTGTTGCTTATCCATTTTATATATGGGCTTAGTCGCTCACTTGTGTCCAGCTCTGTGTGGCCCTCTGGACTGCAGCCCGCCAGGCTCCTCTGTCCATGGGATTCTCCAGGCAAGAATACTGGAGTGGGTTACCATGCCCTCGTCCAGGGGATCTTTCCAACCTGTGGATCGAACTTGCGTCTCCTTTACATCCTGTATTGCAGGCAGATTCTTTACCCACTGAGCCATCAGGGAAGCCCCATTTTATATATTCTAGTGTGTATATGTTAATCCAAAATTTCTAATTTGTCCCTTCCATCCACCTTTTCCCTTTGGTAACCATAAATTTGTTTTCTAAATCTGTGAGTCTGTTTCTTTTTTGTGAATAAGTTAACTTGTATAATTTTTTTTTTAGATCCCACATATAAGTGATCTTATATGACATTTGTCTTTCTGTGCTAACTTACTTTGCTTAGAATGATAATCTCTTGGCCCATACATGTAGCATTATTTCATTCTTTTTTATGACCGAGTAGTATTCCGTTGTGTGTATTTATCCCATCTTCTTTGTCCATTCCTCTGTGGATGAACATTTAGGTCATTTCCAAATCTTGGTTATTGAGAATACTGCTACTATGAACATTGGGGTGCATATATATTTTCAAATCATGATTTTTTCTGGGTGTATGCCCAGGAATGGAATTGCTAGACTGAGTTTCTAGACTTTGTTTTTTAATCAAAGTACTGGTAACAGCAAAGAAGGTCAGTAAAACGCTGCTGCTCTGCTGGAGTCAGAGGCCAGGGTGAGATGCAGGCCTGGCTTTGTCGTCAACCCACTGGGGACCCTGGAGCATAGGTGGCAGGAACCTTCTCTGTCTATAACCTGAGACCATCAGATTACATGGTCCTGGTGACTCTAAACTGCATAAAATTTAACAGAATGCATTTAAAAGCACATGCTTGGTTTATGAAACAAAAGAAAATTTTAATTGGAAAGCATTTTAAACTTTTTTTTTCTTTTAAGTAATGTACTATTTGGTTAAATAATAGGAGACTCTTGGAGAAGATCTCAGAAATAAATGCTTTAATCTGGACTTACCCTGTCTATTGTTCACTTATTTGTCTTCTGGAAATGTTTATAATCATGAAGGGTTGGCTCTGTAACAGATCCTTTATATTTTTCACAGCAAATGATAAAATCAGTGTTGCAGCAGCCCTGATGTTTGACACATCTTTAATTGCACTGATACCCGTGGATGCTGCTGAGGACCTAACGGTGAAAGGACAGATCATGAGCTCACATCATGAGCTTTCAGATGCTCATGAGAGAAGCTGAGAAATAGATTCCTAATGAATGTCACGGGTGAGGAGAAAATGTCTGGAATGTGTGTATACTTACTTGTCAGGAGGGCATGGGAACCCACTCCAGGATTCTTGCCTGGAGAATCCCCATGGACAGAGGAGCCTGGTGGGCTACAATGAGGTCACACAGAGTCAGACACGACTGAGTGACTTAGCACAGCACAGTACATGATACTGTTTAAGGTCTCTGAGGAAACTGGTATTTGAAATTATTTAAGATACTGAAGCTGAAACTCCAATACTTTGGCCACCTGATGCAAAGAACTGACTCACTGGAAAAGACCCTGATGATGTGAAAGATTGAGGGCAGGAGGAGAAGGGGACGACAGAGGATGAGATGGGTGGGTGGCATCACCGACTCAATGGACATGAGTTTGAGTAAGTTCTGGGAGTTGGTGATGGACAGGGAGGCCTGGTGTGTTGCAGTCCATGAAGTTGGAAAGAGTTGGACACGACTGAGTGACTGAACTGAACTGAAGATACTTAGCATTGGAGGTGGCAAACGAGATTTTCACCAGATTCTGCTTATTCTGCTCTTGTGATGACTGGGGAAATGGACTTGGAGTGAGCCGCTTGACAGCTTGGAAAGTTCAACTCCCTGAGTTTCAGATCTGCAAAAGAAAGCTGTCAATAAGACTACCACACCGTAGGATGAAAAGGCGTGATGCATGCGTATGTGCTGTTATTTTAGTCATGTCCGACTCCTTACGACCCTGCGGACCACAGCCCGCCAGGCTCCTCTGTCCATGGGGCTCTTCAGGCAAGAATACTGGAGTGGGTTTCCATGTCCCCCTCTAGGGAACTTTCCTGACTCGGGAATTGAACCCGTGTCTTCTGTGGCTCCTACTTTGCAGGTAGATTCTTATTGCTGAGCCACTGGGGATGAAAAGAGGTGATAGATGCCATGAATTACCCCATTGTCTGGCAAAGCAAAAGCACTCAAAGCAAAGATTTATTATGGTCACTCAGGAAGATGATATGGCGGGGCCAGATGCCAAGAGGATGGGCCCATGTCTTGGATTAGGAACATACTCACCGTGTAGCCCCAGACGAGTCCGCGATGACCTTCAAATCCTGAGTTTTCATTTGTAAAACTGAGCTTATCAAGTCTGCTTTCTTCTCTTCCAAGACTGTTGTTGTAAGGACCAAAGGAGAATGTGAATGTGAGAGTACTTCCTGCCTGCCGTGGGCCAGTGGAAGCGATTCCTGTGAGGCAAGATTGTCCTGTCCACATCCTAGCACACAGAGGGGGTCTGAGGGAGACAAAGTAAGAGACAGAAACTTGTTCAGCGTCTATTGACCGTCTCCAAAACACATTGAATTCAGTCCACTTTGCCTCCTTTGCTGCCATCTTATCTCAAGATAGCATCATCTGTCACTGAGGGAAGTGGCCTCTTTGTTGGTATTCTGCTTCTACTCCTGATCCCTTTTAAGCCATTTCCCAGTTTCCAGAGCAGTTACTCTACTGCTTAAAGCCCTCTAGTGGCTTCCCATCACACTGGGAAGAAAATCTATACTCTTGACCTCGAAGTCACGAATAGTCCACCCGCGGCTTAAGCCTCTGACTTGATCTTCTTTATGTTGTCCACTGCACACCAGCCTCACGAGCCATCTTTCTATTCTTAAGAAGGCCAAGTTCACTCCCAGGAGCATCGATCTATTACAACAGTCGCCCTGCCATTCTAGAACACGCTTCCTCCTGATGGTTCCCCCAGTCCTCTAGCAGCTCTTTCTTGTTATTATCTGGTCTCCCTGGAGAGGATTTTTCTGGCCATTTCATTGTGCTGTGCTATTTTCTTTTCCTCCGTAGCTTTTTCTCACCACCTAACTTTCTCTTTAAAGGCTGGTTTCAGAACAGTCTTCTCCTCTATCCTATTCTACGTGTCTTTCCTAGGAACTGAAAAATATCTGGCATATGAGAGATGCTAAAGGGACAGGGGTCAACATGAGCAAGGGCATGTTTATTGTTATTAACTTTTTATCTGTTTCACTTATAAGACTCTAAAGGATCTCAAATCTCCTCCCGGATAGAACTTCAAAGACTTGAATTTACCTCCTTCCTGTACACCTCATGGAATCTGGAATGGCTCATAGCTTCTAGAAGGACCTGGCTCTCTGCTTTGGGAATAGAGTTGACATCTGGGGAGGATAACACATGGAGAAAATAAGACTGAGGGCCCCACCAACAGTAGAATGGATCTGTAGCGGTAGAACATCTCCAACGAACTCTTGTATGTTTATTCAATGGAATATAAGTGAGAGAACCATGTTGCTACTTGAGGCAGCATCTTGCCATAATAATGATGACGGAAGGGAGCAACTGAGCACTGAATCAACTGCGTGATTCCACTTATTTGAAGTCCGTAAACAGACAAAACTAACGTGTGGCGATTCAGCTCAGGATGGTGTTTACCTCTGAAAAGAAGGTATTGACTAGGATGGTGCATGAGAATATTCTGTTACATATGCAAAAATTAGTCCCCTTTTACATTTAATATGTGCATGCTTAGTCTGTCCGTTCTGTGTGGCTGTTTGTGACCCCATGGACTATAGCCCGCCAGACTCCTCTGCCCATGGGAATTCTCCAGGCAAGAATACTGGAGTGGGTTGTCATGCCCTCTTCCAGGGGATCTTCCCAACCCAGGGATAGATCCCAGATCTCTAGCATTGCAGATGGATTCTTTACCATCTGAGCCACCAGGGAAGCCCAAGAATACTGGAGTGGGTAGCCCATCTGTTTTCCAGGGGATCTTCCTGATCCAGGAATTGAACCGGGGTCTCCTGCATTACGTAGGTGGATTTTTCACCAGCTTAGCCACATAGGGTCAGCTGGCAGGAGACATGACATCCTGGATTCCGTGGGTAGGTGCAATAGACCAGCATGCAACTTCCCACTGTTTGGATTAACATATATACACTGACATACATAAAACAGATAATCATCGAGGACCTACTATATAGCACACGAAACTTAGTCCAATATTCTATAATAGCCTATAAGGAAAAGAATTTGGAAAAATAGATATGTTAACTGAATCACTTTGCTGTACACCCGAAACCAACATAACATTGTTAATCAACTATACTTAAATATAAAATAATTTTGAAAAAATTTAAATGGGATAATATTTTAAAAATTAAAAAAAAAATGAGTGAAAAAGGAAGGTAAAAAGACTTCACCAACGTATCTTTCAAGATCCAATAATTAGCCTAATCGTGGGGTCGCAACTCCAGTGCCCAGAGAACTCAAGCTATTCAACATTACTCAGTAGTGGAGACTTCAGCAGCAACAGCAAGCCTGGGAAATGCTGAACTCTCGGATTTAAAAAGAAAAGCATAAACAGTGACACACATTGCAAGCAAAATTTAGCTGCATGGCAACAAAAAAATCAGACCACCCTCTGATTAAAAAAAAAAACAAACAGCATCAATTTCTGAAACACAGGAGTCACAGAGGTTTTGATGGGACAGACTAATCAAGGGGAGCCCTCGCCACCCAACCCTGTTCATGAACAGAGCCGGTTTCCTCTAGGTGAAGGTGTGGTGTCTTTTCAAGTACCGCACCCCCCGAACTCCGTGGACAAGGTCATGGGCATAGGGTCTGCTGGCAGGCAACGTGGCATCCTGAGGCTTGTATAGCCATTTAATTAGATGAAACAACAGGGCCACAGACCACTGCTTGGAGCACTTGCGTTCTCCACAAGTTATGGGGCAGCTATTTATTCTTTGCAAAGAGTCTTTCCTTTCCTCCTTTTTGGCTCAGAGTCCCTTGGATTTTTCAGAATGATCAAGTTCTTGGATATACGTTTCATGTGGTTTGTTTTATTTTTAAAGGTGGGAGGGGCATATGTGTGGTGGAAAAGCCAGCTTCAAATGTGAAATCCTTTCTTAACTTCTCACAGGAAGCTCACGTTTCCAAATGAGCTTTCATGACTGACATTTCGAAGAGCAGCATGTTTGAAATTCTTCACAGAAGACCTAAGTTTGGCTTAAAGAGTTGGCTTGAAAAGCGCAGTTTGTTTCCTGATTTCCACAGAACAAAATAGCTCATCTAGTTTGCAGTCTGCAGCCATTCAGAACTGGGCAGCATTGTGAAAGGTGGCGCTTTAGTTTCTGTCTTCTGAAGTCCCTGTGGGCTTCCTCTTTGGTTGCCCTGTCTTACTGGGTCTTCCTCAAAAACAGTCCACGTTCCTACCACATTTTGTCCTGGCTTCTCCAGCTTGTGCTTTTAAGCACCAAGCAGGCCTTTTCATCACCAGCTGCCTGGACTCTTCCTTGCAATAAACACTGCTTCACCGCAACCTGCTGCCAGAGGGCTGGTTTTACCGTATTCAGGCAAGCTGACCCAAGCTTGGTTTGGTAACAGTTTGAGTTGAGATCCTAATATTTAAACCCAAAGGGTCCTGACTGATCTCTTAAACTATGCTGGGGTCATGTTTACAGCAGTCCACATGTGAGACTATAGTTCATTTTCCTTTTGAATTTATATCTATTTTTTGTACATCCTTATTCAGAGGATTTAAAATATATTACCTAGTCAAGTCATCTGCAGTGATTTGTGTCTTATTTAATATTTCAATACATTTAAGTGATCATGCATTTCAGTGACCATACCTTCATATTAACTTTTCTCTGGTTTTATTTTTGTTGCAAATGCTTTTTGCATTTTGTGAATTTGCTCTGTAAACTAACGCTACGCAAAATTGATTCCCGGTTTTTAGTGAGCTCTTACTCTTTTGATGGAAACAGCAAAATGACTGAAATGTTCCACATTTCATACATCATAAAGCAATATTATATCATGAAGTAGTAATCAGCATTCCCAATATTATAAATACTTGTTTGCAAGAAACTGCAGGCACTTGTAAATTCCCTTCTGTTCTTTTCCACCCTTCTGAGTTATGACCAGGAACATAATTCTGCAGTGTCTTTTTTTTTTTTTTGGCCTTATTGCTATTTCAAAGCAGGCCTTTGTGATTAAGGAAAATTTTCTACGGGTATCACACCTAGGGTGGTCCAAAGGGCTGTGTCAAAGGAGTGTGATATTAGTGTAAGTGTAATGTGATTTTGTACCTTGAATCATCTCTGGATGCCATTGTGCTCTGAGGACATTTTTAGGCCCCAAATAAGATCCATCACAATATTCCTACCTGTGTAAGCGCTGGGCCCATGGCTGCCCTGACTGCCTGCTGGCTGAGTGGCCCCAAGGAACTCATGGCATTCTTCATTGTATGCCAGCCCGTGTCTCAACTCGGAAATTCTAAACACGCTGGAAATAGATGGGGAATAATGCATAAAGCTAAGAAAAGAACTTCAGAAAATGAAAGTGTAGAGAGGTGTCTCCTTCC